>OX352772.1:158292838-158532838 GCA_947095535.1 Poecilobothrus nobilitatus | reverse complement strand
TTAATTTAAAATCATTTGTTTTCTTTTTAAAGGTATGCAGCTGTTCAATTTTTTTTAAATACATCGGTAATTCATTATAGTACTTATAAGCTAAATTGTAGATAGTATCTAGTCCATTAAACTTTATCTTGAAGAAATTATTCGAATATTTGTTGCATTTCTGGTATGGTACTGGTGATACTCTTTTTTTGTAATATGTGTTGGGTTGTGTTGATATTTTCTGTAATCATCATGTGTGCTTGCGTAACTAGTTTGTATTTAATTAGTTCCTTAAGTGGCAAAATTGTATGTTTCTCATGTGTTACTTTGGTTCTTAGGAGTTCTTTGTTTATATGCGTATAAATTTTTTATAGTTTTGCTCTCTATTCTTTATAACTAATTTAGATCTTTATTAAAAGTATTGCCCCAGTATTGCGTAGACAACAGTGCTGTGAAACTTACTATAATATAAAGGTCGTTTAAGCTGTAAAGGCACTCTATTATTAACAAATTTAACTATACCAGCCAATTTTCTTCCTTTATTAATTTGTGAATCAATTTGCTTGCTCCAACTTAGTTTATTGTCTACTACTACACCAAGATATCTATATTCCTCCACCTGACCAATATTATAATAATTTTTATTAAATATTATAAATATTTTATATCTAAGCTGTCGGTACTACCACATTTAGAAATCATATATTTAATTTTTTTTTGAATTTATTGTCAATTTGTGTTTGTTCATCCAGCCGTTTATTAGTACTAAGTCTGTCTTTATGATCTTTTGAAGTTCATTCAATGTATCTTCTTTATACACGATAACTAAATAATCCGCATACATGAATGGTTTGCCTCGTATATTAATATTTAGCAGGCTACTAATGTAGTATGCAAACAGGGTTGCACCTAAATTGTTTAATATCATATTTTTCTTTACATTTTCGTTTCATGCCTGTAAACTTATTACGCCAGTACTTATATTTAGATTTCAAATAGTCACAGTTTTTAATTTTTCATATATTTCCTAAACCAATAATCTTTTCTTTTTATTCACATTATACAATTTTCATCTAGCCAAGGTGCACTATAAGTATTGGAACTACTTTTTGATTTAACAACAATGGTAGCACTTTCAATACTGTCTTTAATTTTATTTACTAATTCACTTGCCATGTCATTTACATCTGTTGATTTGATAATTAATCCATTCAATTTTACTCTGTCATAATCTATTTTTTTGATCAGCTGTTTTTTATTATTATTCACAAAAATTTCTTTAATTTTGTTATTTGTGAATTTTGAATTTTTCATTTCAACAATTAATCCCAGATGATCAGATATGCATATCATGCTCAAAAGGAAATATAACTATTTGAGCTGTAGGATAATTAAAGATAACATGATGAAGACATGTATTATATAGAGACCTAGTAGATTTATTGTGACAAAAGAAGAAACGATTCGACTCAACAATATTTTGGTATCATTTATTATTATTATCATTAAAATTTAGCAAATCAAAATTAAAATCTCCAATAATTAATGTTTTTTTGATTTTTAGATTTTCAAGTTGTTCTTCAAAATTATTTAGAAATTTATCAACCAACATTGAGTTTTTTTCTGGTGGCCTATATATTAACGATACATTATAAATTTGTGAATTATAATTAATTTTTATACTAATAAAACTATCAAATTCATCACTAAATATATGATTTGTTTTATAATTCACACTATTGTGAATAAATATTGCTGTACGTGACCTTTGCGTGATGGTCTACTTGAAAATATTAGAGAATAATTTTTGATATGTATATGACTAGTTTCATAATCAAGCAACCAGGTTTCAGTGATGTTAATTATGTGGATGGTTTGTTTTAGTTCAACCAATAAGTACGCTAGGTCATGAATTTTGTATTTTAAACTTCTCGCATTTAAATATAGAACTTTTAGTGTATTTTCGTTAGTCAATGGTATGTCAAAATTTTTATATACATTATTTACATGGATATTCAATGGCAAATCGAATATAAAATTATTCGACATTAAATTGTGATTCATGCAATATTCTAATTATTTTAGATTTCGAATTTTGACGTATAAACAATCTGTCATTTTTAATCCATATAAATTCAATTATATTACTTCTTTTCATTTCGCTAGCTTTTTAACTATATAGCTGAAATATGGTGTTAATTTCTCATTGACAAATATACGATCGTTTTCACTCTTATCTTTATCATTTATTTGATCATTCTTATTCGTATCTTTGTCGCATATTATATCCATTGTTATTGTTTGTTTTTTTCTTAAATTCATAAATGTACTTTTATTTTCAATGTTAGTAAATTCTACAATTAATTTATATAGCTCATCTGATTTTTCTGCGATTTTCTTAGTTTTTGAAATGTTTGATATTATATTTGGCTCCATTAGCATATCAATCTCATTACCTAGTTTTTTAATAATATCTAGAGGCTCAGTTTCATTATGTTCATCTTTTATTCCAGAAATTTCAATTAGTCTCTCAATTTGCTTTTGCTTCATTTTTTCTAGCTCCACTTTATTCTGAAGAATTTCATCCTTCATAGTTGAAGTACATTTCGTAAGCTAAGATTTCCCTCGATCAAATTATTTAAATATTCTTTGAGTTCTTTAACCTCACTTTGCATTTTTTGAAATTCAATAGTTTGGAGTGTTTGATTACTTATAATGACCTCCAACTTCTCATAGATTACCTCACCATCTATTGTGTCATCCAAGGTTTTGTTTATATTCACTTTGAAGATATTATTCCGGTTAAGTATTCCAGTACCAGATTCCTTGAGATGTTGTCTAGTTTTACATAATTTGCAGAACCAACTTTTCTCTACATCTGAGTTGTTTTCGCGGAACCTTTCATTTTCTAATCCTGTGCAGGCTCCGCAGTACCAGTTTCTGCAGATTCCATGATATTGCAATCTCAATCTAGAAAGAGGGAATAACAATGTCAATAAAAATAATAACTCAGAACAAAATGGTTTGATTAAAATTAATAAAACAAATAATGAGAATAATGTGAGTGAAGATTATAATTATAATAAAAACAGTAAAAATAACAATATAACAAGTGAGAAATTAACACGTGACAATATACCCACAACTAATAAAATGAAACGTCAAATAGAACAAATAATATAGTACATAAAAAAAAAAACCAAAACAAACCAAAAAAAAAATATTATGCCACCACCAATAGAAATTTTAAATGAAAATATTGAAATAATAAAAAGGAAATGAAGAGAAAAAGGTTATGAAAACATTTCTTTTGAAAAGAATAACCAAAGTAAGCAAATATTAAAATTAAATAACATAGAAGATTACTATGTAATAAAAATGATGCTAAAAGAAAAAAAAGCAGAGTTTTTAATTATATACCTAAACAAGACAAGGTAAAAACATTATTATTGAAAGGATTAAGGGAGACAGATAATCCGACCGAAATTAAAAATCAACTAGGCTTACTAAATGTTCCTAATGTTAATTTTTTAAAACAAGGAAATCAAGAGAACAAAATAGAAATTCAGATATATTTCTGTTACAAGTTTCACCTAATAGGGAATTAGAAAATGTTTATAAAATAAAACACATAAATTACCAAATAGTTAAATAGGAGAGGTTGGAAAAAACTGAAATACAACAGTGCAAAAACTGACAAAGGCTGGGGCACACGGCAATCAATTGTGCACTAAAATACAGATGTGTCATGAAAAACGCAATAAGCAAAACGGTACCAAAAATTAACACTCAAAATAGCTTAGAAAAATATTTAAATAAAAGGATATTAAACTTGCAAAGACAAAAAAGTACAATCTTGTCAGAAATTAAAAGAATAAATAGATTAAACAACAAATCAAATCCTAATTTAATGACATTAAAATCTATAAAAAAAAATATTGACACATTAATAAAACAAAATTTAAATAACCAAATTAATAAATTTTGGAAAAAGCTGGAATCGACATTAGTAAATTAAGAACACAAGACAACAAATATATCGTGAAGATAAGAACGATGTAGTAAAACTATTAGGAGTAGACATAGAAGAAACACATATAATAAAAGAAAATAACAGTATAGAAATGTTAACCCAACTACAAATATAATTAATAATAGAATTGAACAATTTAATAACATCGTAAGTAACAGAACTAATACAATAATCCAATTTACAATTAATAAAAATCTAATAATTTAAGAGAGAGTGAAACATGTAACGAATACCTGACCACGAGAGAAAAACTGAAAGATATACTGAAAAAAGTAAAAAACAAAAAAAAAGTCTGGAATAGACGAGATTCCCAACGTAGTTCTGAAAAATAATTCCAACAAATTAATATCAATATATACCATTATATTGAACAAGTGCCTCAATAATTCATATTTTCTTAAGCAATGGAAAATTGCTAAAATAGTCTGTATTAGAAAACCAGGAAAATATCCCACTAACTACGTAATTTAAGATCAATACTCATGCTACGAAACTGTAGTAAGATAATAGAAATTTCATTAAATAACAGCATCGTAAAATTTAGTAACGAACACAAAATAATTGTTGATAACCAGTTCAGATTTAAAAGGCATCACTCATCAGTACATGAAATAAACAAATTTGTTTACGATATTGCTTACCAATTGCATGAAAAAAAATTTGTAGGGGCTTGTTTTGTGGACTTAAAAGAAACGTTTAATTCGGTTTGGTTAAACGGATTATTATATAAAATAATTTTTTTTATTAGAAGGTACCGTGGCACATACGAAAGGTTTCGGGTTCAAAGCCCGGCTGGGTCATATAGATTAATAAAAAAATACTATAGATTTTTTCTTATAAACATCTGATTTTTCTGCGATTTTCTTAGTTTTTGAAATGTTTGATATTATATTTGGCTCCATTAGCATATCAATCTCATTACCTAGTTTTTAAATAATATCTGGAGGTTCAGTTTCATTATGTTCATCTTTTATTCCAGAAATTTCAATTAGTCTCTCAATTTGCTTTTGCTTCATTTTTTCTAGCTCCACTTTATTCTGAAAAATTTTATCCTTCATAGATTGATTCACCTAACAGGGAATTGGAAAATGTTTATAAATTAAAACACATAAATTACCAAATAGTTAAATAGGAGAGGTTGGAAAAAACTAAAATACAACAGTGCAAAAACTGGCAAAGGCTGGGGCACACGGTAATCAATTGTGCACTAAAATACAGATGTGTCAAATGCAATGGAAGTCATCATAATTGACTTCAACAATGCGAAATTAAAGCTGTACAACAACGAAATATTTTGTTTAGAAAACCAAAGCCAAAACATCAGATATAACTTTAAAAGTACAAAGTGTAAAAAATTCAAAAAAAATTGTAATAAAAGTTTGAATAATATACTAGAAACTCAGGCAAAACATTTCGAGAGCGACAAAAATCTAACAAACTCTGAAATTAACAAATATATTGACATGGTAAACAGAATCATAAAAGACGCAATAAGCAAAACGGTACCAAAAATTAACACTCAAAATAGCTTAGAAAAATATTTAAATAAAAGGATATTAAACTTGCAAAGACAAAAAAGTACGATCTTGTCAGAAATTAAAAGAATAAATAGAATAAACAACAATTCAAATCCTAATTTAATGACATTAAAATCTATAAAAAAAAATATTGACAAAAATTTTGGAAAAAGCTGGAATCGACATTAGTAAATTAAGAACACAATACAACAAATATACCGTGAATGGTAAGAACGATGTAGTAAAACTATTAGGAGTAGACATAGAAGAAACACATATAATAAAAGAAAATAACAGTATAGAAATGTTAACCCAACTACAAATATAATTAATGATAGAATTGAACGACTTAATAACATCTTAAGTAACAGAATAACCCAATTTACAAATAATAAAAATCTAATAATTTAAGAGAGAGTGAAACATGTAACGAATACCTGACCACGAGAGAAAGACTAACTGAAAGATATACTGAACAAAGTAAAAAACAAAAAAACTTCTGGAATAGACGAGATTCCCAACGTAGTTCTTAAAAATGTATCCAACAATATATAATATAATGGTTAATATCAATAAATATATACCATTATATTGAACAACTGCCTCAATAATTCATATTTTCTTAAGCAATGGAAAATTGCTAAAATAGTCTGTATTAGAAAACCAGGAAAAGATCCCACTAACTACGTAATTTAAGATCAATAATCACGCTACGAAACTGTAGATATTAGAAATTCTATTAAATAACAGCATCGTAAAATTTAGTAACGAACACAAAATAATTGTTGATAATCAGTTCAGATTTAAAAGGCATCACTCATCAATACATGAAATAAACAAATTTGTTTACGATATTGCTTACCAATTGCATGAAACAAAATGTTTAGAGGCTTGTTTTGTGGACTTAAAAGAAGCGTCTATTTGGTCAAACGGTTTAATATATAAAATAATTTATTTATTAGAAAGTACCGTGGCACAAACAGCCAATGGTGTAGTGGTTAAGACACCGGCCTCTCATACGAAAGCTTTCGGATTCAAATTCTGGGTCATGTAGATTAATAAAAAAATAATATTGATTTTTTCTTATAATATATAATTAGTAGAATAAAATTAAATTGAAAATAAGTATATATGTCCTATAAATTGTAATTAATATCATATTAAATATTAAAACTAGTAATGTGTGCTCGCATTGCAAGCGTCAAACAGATGATTAAATCGCATGATGAAAAACCATGTTGAAAAAGCATTGTATCACTGATCTTTATAGTAATGGATCATAAACACTCTCATCCTCCAACAGAACGGTCTTGAACCATGGTCCAGAAACAAAAGTTTTAAAGCTGGTCAAGATCTGTTTAATGATACCCCACATGATAATATACCGTTGTTTTTATATTGAGAACTTTCAGGAACCAAGTAGGGCGTGCTAGACAATGTCCCTAAACTAAAGTTGAATAGCTCGTCAAGATCTTTTCAATGATACCCCCCATAATCATATACAGCCGATTTTTTATCAAGGGTTTATAAAATCTTTCTGAACCCAAGCGGGGCCTCCAGAAACCAGAGTCCCCAAACAAAAGTCCAATAGCTCGCCAAGATTAATGATACTCCACATGATCATATACTGCTGATTTTATATCAAGGGCTTATAAAAGTTTACTGAGCCCAAGCTGAGTATCCTAAAACCAAAGTCCCGAAACAAAAGTTGTTAAGTTCGCCAAGACCTTTTTAATGATACCGCACATGATAATATACATGTTACTTTTATATTAAGGGCTTATAAACGGTCTCAGGGACCAAGAAAGGCGTCCTAGAATACTGGTTTCCGAACAAAAGTTGAAAAGTTTGCCAGGACCTTTTCAATGATACCCCGATACGATATTAGGTTATAAATATTGATATCCCCATACAACTTATAAAGGGCTAAAAGAGCTCATTTGGAACCAAAAAGATAAAATTTCAGATTTTTCTGGATGATTTCACACCAAACTCTATCAAATGTCTTTTGCAGCTAGTCTCTAGCACATCTAGAAATGCTTCATCTTTTTGATATGAAATGATTGAGTGGTTTCATGCATTTGTTAGGAACAGCTTTATAGATATAAAATATATATATATATATATATATATATATATATATATATATACATACATACATGTGCCTATATACATATTTGACAGGTACGATCAATGAAATAGAAATTGTCATACGCAATTACAATGGCAGTACGGATCCGAAGAACATGATAGGGTTTCTCTACTTGACCGATAGATGATACTAGGCAAAAATGAAAAAGAGACATCTTGTAAATAGATTAGAGTAGACCAATCATTTATTTAATCAAAAGAAAGGAAAAACGATTCGAAACACAAGGCAGAGCCTCGGATACAGAAATGAATTCACGGTAACAACATTTAATGCAGTAACAACAAGAATTGGATAACAGAGTGTGAGAACGCTACGTGAAGCATCTAAACTGGCGCAAGTAGAACAACAAATAAGCAAATACAACTTAGATATCCTCGGAATTAGCGAAATGAGGTGGAACAAAAGTGGAGAAGAAATAACAGCAAATGGTAGCAAACTAATATACAGTTGAAAAGATAGAGGGGGTGAAAGCGGAATAGGTATCATAATATCAAGAAATTTTCGTAAATCACAAAGCAGCTGGAAGCCAATATCAGATCTAATACTCATGGCGCGATTTGCGATGAGAATTCGCACCTACAGAAGACGCAGAAAATGAGATTTCTATGAACAATTAACAACAGAGTTAAATAGTATAAGGAAAGGTGATATTACGATACAAATGGGTTATTTCAATCAAAATAAGATCAGACAATCAAGATACAGAAGATGCAATAGGGACACATGGCTGCGGAGTTAAATATAATAACGGAGAAAGACCCATAGATCTATGCCAAACATTCAAACTAATTATCGGCGGCTCGTTATTCCCCCATAAAGACATACATAAGTATACATGGACCTCACCAAGCAGTCAAACGAAAAATCAAATTGAGCATATATGTATCAGCAGAAAATGGAGAAACACACTGTAATATGTCAGAAATAAGAGAGGTACAGATATAGGAAGCAACCACGAATTAATAACTGGAGATGTTAGAATATGGCAGAAATACAAAATATTATCACAAAGAAACATAAGAAAAAAGATAAACCTCCGAGCTCCGTAACATTGAAACAAGAAATAATATGGTGGAAGCAATACGCCAAACCATCCCAATAGATCAACCACACACATGGGAACACATTGCCGAGATCCTCAAAAACACAGTAAAAGAACAACTCGGGACAGCTCAGTCGCAAAGAAAAATGTGGATTTCCAATAACACGTGGAATTTAATCACACAAAGAAGCAGCCTAAAACAGCAATTGAATGAATATCAATATCCCTATAAGACAACAATACATTAATATAGCTAACCAAGTCAAAAGAGCTGCAAGAAGAGACAAAAGAACATACATTAACGAGGTCGCGAATAAATCTGAAACAACTCAAGAGAACTACATAAAATCGTGAATCAGGTCACTGGCAAAAGAAATAATAATAATCACCCAATCAAAGATCAAAATAGTGAACTGATAACATGTCCCGGAGAACAAACCCGAATATGGAGACTGCACTTCGCAGAAACCAGTAATATCAGCGATTCTAACCAAGAAGAAGCAAGACTAGAAATTCGCACAAATAACAACAAAAACAATTACAACACCAGAATAAATAAAACATCCAAAACAGAGATCAAAGAGGCAATAAGAAAGCTAAAAATAAACAAAGCATCAGGCGAAGATAGTCTTCCAGCTGAAATTATAAAAATGACCCAGAAACATCATCCGAGCTGCTAGAACCTCACATCTCAATAGCATGGGATGAGGGTAGATTATCGGTCACATAGAAAAATGGAGTAATCATCAAACTTCCTAAGAAAGGTGATCTTACCAAATGCGACAACTGGAGAGAGATAACAGTGATAAACACAATCTACAAAATTACGGCAACAATAGAATGGCGAACCCGTTATATCTGGTTTTCATAAATTTCAAGACAGCATTTGATTGTATGAGTAGAACAGCCATATGGAAAGCACTTAAAAATCGAAATGTGCCGGAAAAATTAATAGAAATAATACAGAACATGTATTAAGGGACATAACTCTCAGTACTCTACAATGATAATACCAGTAAACCATTCATCACCAACATAGGAGTAAAACAGGGTTGCCCACTATCACCAATACTCTTCACAGTAGTGCTAGATGACATCACACTTAGAAAGCCGCAAAAAGTACAGCAAGGGAAGCACTAGATTGGAACCCACAAGAAATCCGAAGACAAGTTCAACCCAATAACACCTCGAAGAAACTAATCTCAACTGGAAAAACATTGGAGGAAGTAAAAATTACTGCTCCGAATAGAGTCAGATGGGTATGCCTAGTAGTTATCGTATGCTCCAAAGAGAGACAATAAGGAAAAACAAAAAAGGTAGCTATAACCCCTGTTTCCAATTTGAAATGTGGAGTGCTTGTATATACATAAAATTCTATTATAACAAAAACATAAATCTAACATTAATTTACTTATATCTAGAAAATAAATAATTTTCTTCTATATACAATAATTCAATAATAATAATTCTAACATTAATTAAATTATGTAATTCAACATAATTCTCATTCTTTTTAAAAAAAAATGTTCTCAATAATTCATTTTCAATTTACTAAAATGTAAATTATATGTAAATATTATTAGTGTGTCTAATTGCCACCAGGTTTGGATAGTTTAATAGTTTCGTTGCAATCGTCAAATTTACAAAATATACAATTTTTACAATTTTTCACTATTAACTGTTTTTCTAATCAATGCTTAATTTAATTTCCAAATATAATTTGAAATTTACTATTACTTCCTAATTAATTAGTTTGATTAAAGTAGAACTGCCAAATTTACGAAATTATTAATATTAAAAAAAAAAATTTTAAGAATTTACTGTTTTTGTATGCACAAGTTAAGTACTTGATTGATTTATCTATTACAATTCTAAAATGTACTTTCATTCTTTTATATATATTTTTTAAAATGTATTGTATTATATTACAGAATTAATCCTCTGATTACTTTTTATTTTATTAGAATTTTCGAAATTTATTACTTGTATATTTTGCCGTAATAAATTTCTATCCTTCACTAGTTGTTTCTCTTTGCCAACAGAGTGTTGGTTTTTGTGATATTCCCGTTACGTTAAAAAATGGCGTTGTTATGTTCATTTTAAAATTTGCTTCCTATGTTGTCCATAAGGAAAAACAGGAGTGTTTATTTATAATATTTGTTTATGCTGTTTTCTGTCAGGGGCAAGATGAAATTGACTGAGGTAGGTGGAGTGTAACAAAACAACAATTCTAACAATAAAGGTAAGAAGAAAATTTTTTTTTTTTTTTTCCAAATATTGTTGAATAATTATTGTGCAACTATTGACTATATTTTTTGTTTTCATGTTGTTCATCTGGTGTCCGCTGGACGAGTTAACGTTGGATTATTAGATAGGTATCCATTATAAATTATTTGTATTGCATTAACCTTTCTTTCTAGTTTTGTTTTAGTTTGCAGTCGTATAACAAGTGATGAAGGACGAATTTAGGTACAGAAGCCATGGATCAGGTGGGCGATCTCCTGAAGACGTAATGACCCTGTAAG
This sequence comes from Poecilobothrus nobilitatus, assembly GCA_947095535.1. Taxonomy (NCBI): domain Eukaryota; kingdom Metazoa; phylum Arthropoda; class Insecta; order Diptera; family Dolichopodidae; genus Poecilobothrus; species Poecilobothrus nobilitatus. The sequence goes on along the minus strand of OX352772.1, from coordinate 158,521,590 downwards.
CGTCTTGGTAGTTCCGAGGTGGCTGCAGTAGTTTTGGACTTCAAAAAAATTACATTTTTAACGGAAAAGCTCACATACGTGAGTTGTGTTGTTTAGGTTATTTTATTTTTTTTTATTTTGGATACCTTGGACTTTACGTATAGACTGATTTTGCGTAATCCAGTAGAGTTTTTTTTGGATCACCCCGGAGTTGCTCTGGTAGATCTAGCTAAGACTCCGGAAGAGTCTGTTGCGATAGGAAAGTGTTATAAGTATTGTTTTAGGCTTCTGGATTAGGGTTATTTTTGATTATATTGTATATAGAAAAGGGTGATTGAGGCCTTCTCTTTCGTGCTGCCGGCTTTATGTTTATTATTATTGTGTTTGGTACTTGCTTTTTGTTTTTGTATTATTTTTGTAATTTCATGTTTTGTTAATGTTTTTATTTTAGTTTTGAAATTCTTTAGTTTTGTTGTTATGATTTGGTTATAGGGTTATCTTTTGGTATTAATTTTATTAAATTGTGATTTGTTACATATTTTACTACTAACAAATAAATATTACTTACAAATAAGTAAATAGTATTAGTTTGTTCTGTTATTATTATTTTCGATTGTCTATTAGCGTGTTAATTTTTATTTATTTATTTTGATTTTTCATCTCAAAAGAGCTCAAAGACTCGTACAGAGTGTAACATAAATTTTCAATAATAATAACAACAATACTTAATTCAATTCAATTGCAAAAATAAAATTAACATAATTTACAATATAGATAAAAAACCTAAAAAGAAAAGTAATTACTAACAATTATTTAATATAAAAAAACATATATTCTATATTCAAAACTACATATATTCAAAACTAATAACAACAAAAGAGGAAAAGAAAAAAATTAAAATAAAAAATATTCAACTCAAAAGTTCAAATTAATTTAAAATCATTTGTTTTCTTTTTAAATGTATGCAGCTTTTCAATTTTTTTTAAATGCATCGGTACTTCATTATAGTACTTATAAGCTAAATTGTAGATAGTATCTAGTCCATTAAACTTTTTCTTGAAGAAATTATTCGAATATCTGTTGCATTTCTGGTATGGTACTGGTGATACTCTTTGTTTGTAATATGTTTTGTGTTGTGTTAATATTTTCTGTAATCATCATGTGTGCTTACGTAACTAGTTTGTATTTAATTAGTTCCTTAAGTGGCAAAATTGTATGTTTCTCATGTGTTACTTTGGTTCTTAGGAGTTCTTTGTTTATATGCGTATAAATTTTTTATGGTTTTGCTCTGTATTCTTTGTAACTAATTTAGATCTTTATTAAAAGTATTGCCCCAGTATTGTGTAGACAATAGTGCTGTGAAACTCACTATAATATAAAGGTCATTTAAACTGTAAAGGCACTCTATTATTAACAAATTTAAATATACCAGCCAATTTTCTTCCTTTATTAATTTGTGAATCAATTTGCTTGCTCCAAATTAGTTTATTGTCTACTACTACACCAAGATATCTATATTCCTCCACCTGACCAATATTATAGTAATTATATTTTATATCTAAGCTGTCGGTACTACCACATTTAAAAATCATATATTTAATTTTTTTTTTGGTACTTTATTGTCAATTTGTGTTTGTTCATCCAGCCGTTTATTAGTACTAAGTCTCTGTTTATGATCTTTTGAAGTTCATTCAATGTATCTTCTTTATACACGATAACTAAATCATCCGCATACTTGAATGATTTGCCTCGTATATTAATATTTAGCAGGCTACTAATGTAGTATGCAAACAGGGTTGCACCTAAATTGTTTAATATCATATTTTTCTTTACATTTTCGTTTCATGTCTGTTAACTTATTACGCCAGTACTTATATTTAGATTTCAAATAGTCACAGTTTTTAATTTTTCATATATTTCCTAAACCAATAATCTTTTCTTTTTATTCACATTATACAATTTTCATCTAGCCAAGGTGCACTATAAGTATTGGAACTACTTTTTGATTTAACAACAATGGTAGCACTTTCAATACTGTCTTTAATTTTATTTTCTAATTCACTTGCCATGTCATTTACATCTGTTGCTTTGATAATTAATCCATTCAATTTTACTCTGTCATAATCTATTTTTTTGATCAGCTGTTTTTTATTATTATTCACAAAAATTTCTTTAATTTTTTTATTTGTGAATTTTGAATTTTTAATTTCAACAATTAATCCCAGATGATCATATATGCATATTATGCTCAAAAGGAAATATAACTATTTGAGCTGTACGATAATTAAAGATAACATGATGAAGACATGTATTATATAGAGACCTAGTAGATTTATTGTGACAAAAGAAGAAACGATTCGACTCAACAATATTTTGGTATCATTTATTATTATTATCATTAAAATTTAGCAAATCAAAATTAAAATCTCCAATAATTAATGTTTTTTTGATTTTTAGATTTTCAAGTTGTTCTTCAAAATTATTTAGAAATTTATCAACCAACATTGAGTTTTTTTCTGGTGGCCTATATATTAACGATACATTATAAATTTGTGAATTATAATTAATTTTTATACTAATAAAACTATCAAATTCATCACTAAATATATGATTTGTTTTATAATTCACACTATTGTGAATAAATATTGCTGTACGTGACCTTTGCGTGATGGTCTACTTGAAAATATTGAAAATAATTTTTGATATGTATATGACTAGTTTCATAATCAAGCAACCAGGTTTCAGTGATGTTAATTATGTGGATGGTTTGTTTTAGTTCAACCAATAAGTACGTTAGGTCATGAATTTTGTATTTTAAACTTCTCGCATTTAAATATAGAACTTTTAGTGTATTTTCGTTAGTCAATGGTATGTCAAAATTTTTATATACATTATTTACATGGATATTCAATGGCACATCGAATATAAAATTATTCGACATTAAATTGTGATTCATGCAATATTCTAATTATTTTAGATTTCGAATTTTTACGTATAAACAATCTGTCATTTTTAATCCATATAAATTCAATTATATTACTTCTTTTCACTTCTCTAGCTTTCTTAGCTATATAGCTGAAATATGGTGTTAATTTCTCATTGACAAATATACGATCGTTTTCACTCTTATCTTTATCATTTATTTGATCATTCTTATTCGTATCTTTGTCGCATATTATATCCATTGTTATTGTTTGTTTTTTTCTTAAATTCATAAATGTACTTTTATTTTCAATGTTAGTAAATTCTACAATTAATTTATATAGCTCATCTGATTTTTCTGCGATTTTCTTAATTTTTGAAATGTTTGATATTATATTTGGCTCCATTAGCATATCAATCTCATTACCTAGTTTTTTAATAATATCTAGAGGCTCAGTTTCATTATGTTCATCTTTTATTCCAGAAATTTCAATTAGTCTCTCAATTTGCTTTTGCTTCATTTTTTCTAGCTCCACTTTATTCTGAAGAATTTCATCCTTCATAGTTGAAGTACATTTCGTAAGCTAAGATTTTCCTCGATCAAACTTTTTAAATATTCTTTGAGTTCTTTAACCTCACTTTGCATTTTTTGAAATTCAATAGTTTGGAGTGTTTGATTACTTATAATGACCTCAAACTTCTCATAGATTACCTCACCATCTATTGTGTCATCCAAGATTTAGTTTATATTCACTTTGAAGATATTATTCCGGTTAGGTATTCCAGTACCAGATTTCTTGAGATGTTGTCTAGTTTTACATAATTTGCAGAATCAACTTTTCTCTACATCTGAGTTGTTTTCGCGGAACCTTTCATTTTCCAATCCTGTGCAGGCTCCGCAGTACCAGTTTCTGCAGATTCCATGACATTGCAAACTCAATCTAGAAAGAGGGAATAACAATGTCAATAAAAATAATAACTCAGAACAAAATGGTTTGATTAAAAATAATAAAACAAATAATGAGAATAATGTGAGTGAAGATATTAATTATAATAAAAACAGTAAAAATAACAATATAACAAGTAAGAAATTAACACGTGACAATATACCCACAACTAAAAAAAATTATGAAACGTCAAATAGAACAAATAATATAGTACATAAAAATAAATATTATGCCACCACCAATAGTAATTTTAAATGAAAATATTGAAATAATAAAAAGGAAATGAAGAGAAAAAGGTTATGAAAACATTTCTTTTGAAAAAAATAACCAAAGTAAGCAAATATTAAAAGTAAATAAGATAGAAGATTACTATGTAATAAAAATGATGCTAAAAGAAAAAAAGCAGAGTTTTTACTTATACACCTAAACAAGACAAGGTAAAAACATTATTATTGAAAGGATTAAGGGAGACAGATAATCCGACCGAAATTAAAAATAAACTAGGCTTACTAAATGTTCCTAATGTTAATTTTTTAAAAGTGGAAAGATTTAAAACAAGGAAATCAAGAGAACAAAATAGAAATTCAGATATATTTCTGGTACAAGTTTCACCTAATAGGGAATTAGAAAATGTTTATAAAATAAAACACATAAATTACCAAATAGTTAAATAGGAGAGGTTGGAAAAAACTGAAATACAACAGTGCAAAAACTGACAAAGGCTGGGGCACACGGCAATCAATTGTGCACTAAAATACAGATGTGTCATAAAAAACGCAATAAGCAAAACGGTACCAAAAATTAACACTCAAAATAGCTTAGAAAAATATTTAAATAAAAGGATATTAAACTTGCAAAGACAAAAAAGTACAATCTTGTCGGAAATTAAAAGAATAAATAGAATAAACAACAGTTCAAATCCTAATTTAATGACATTAAAATCTATAAAAAAAAATATTGACACATTAATAAAACAAAATTTAAATAACCAAATTAATAAATTTTGGAAAAAGCTGGAATCGACATTAGTAAATTAAGAACACAAGACAACAAATATATCGTGAAGATAAGAACGATGTAGTAAAACTATTAGGACTAGACATAGAAGAAACACATATAATAAAAGAAAATAATGGTAGAGAAATGGTTAACCCTACTACAAATATAATTAATGATAGAATTGGACAATTTAATAACATCGTAAGTAACAGAACTAATACAATAATCCAATTTACAAATAATAAAAATCTAATAATTTAAGAGAGAGTGAAACATGTAACGAATACCTGACCACGACAGAAAGACTGAAAGATATACTGAAAAAAGTAAAATACAAAAAAAAGTTCTGGAATAGACGAGATTCCCAGCGTAGTTCTGAAAAATAATTCCAACAAATTAATATCAATATATACCATTATATTGAACAAGTGCCTTAATAATTCATATTTTCTTAAGCAATGGAAAATTGCTAAAATAGTCTGCATTAGAAAACCAGGAAAATATACCACTAACTACGTAATTTAAGATCAATACTCATACTACGAAACTGTAGTAAGATAATAGAAATTTCATTAAATAACAGCATCGTAAAATTTAGTAACGAACACAAAATAATTGTTGATAACCATTTCAGATTTAAAAGGCATCACTCATCAGTACATGAAATAAACAAATTTGTTTACGATATTGCTTACCAATTGCATGAAAAAAAATTTGTAGGGGCTTGTTTTGTGGACTTAAAAGAAGCGTTTAATTCGGTTTGGTTAAACGGATTATTATATAAAATAATTTATTTATTAAAAGGTACCGTGGCACATACGAAAGGTTTCGGGTTCAAACCTTGGCTGGGTCATATAGATTAATAAAAAAATACTATAGATTTTTTTTTATAAACATCTGATTTTTCTGCGATTTTCTTAGTTTTTGAAATGTTTGATATTATATTTGGCTCCATTAGCATATCAATCTCATTACCTAGTTTTTTAATAATATCTAGAGGTTCAGTTTCATTATGTTCATCTTTTATTCCAGAAATTTCAATTAGTCTCTCAATTTGCTTTTGCTTCATTTTTTCTAGCTCCACTTTATTCTGAAAAATTTCATCCTTCATAGATTGAAGTACACTTCGTAAGCTAAGATTTTCCTCGATTAAACTATTTAAATATTCTTTGAGTTCTTTAACCTCACTTTGCATTTTTTGAAATTCAATAGTTTGGAGTGTTTGATTACTTATAATGACCTCCAACTTCTCATAGATTACCTCACCATCTATTGTGTCTATTGAAGATATTATTCCGGTTAGGTATTCCAGTACCAGATTTCTTGAGATGTTGTCTTGTTTTACATAGTTTGCAGAACCCACTTTTCTCTACATCTGATGTGTTTTCGCGGAACCTTTCATTTTCTAATCCTGTGCAGGCTCCGCAGTACCAGTTTCTGTAGATTCCATGACATTGCAATCTCAATCTAGAAAGAGGGAATAACAATGTCCATAAAAATATTAACTCAGAACAAAATGGTTTGATTAAAATTAATAAAACAAATAATGAGAATAATGTGAGTGAAGATATTAATTATAATAAAAACAGTAAAAATAACAATATAACAAGTGAGAAATTAACACGTGACAATATACTTACAACTAAAAAAAAATTATGAAACGTCAAATAGAACAAATAATATAGTACATAAAAAAAAAAACCTAAACGAACCAAAAAAAAAATATTATGCCACCACCAATAGTAATTTTAATTGAAAATATTGAAATAATAAAAAAGAAATGAAGAGAAGAAGGTTATGAAAACATTTCTTTTGAAAAAAATAATCAAAGCAAGCAAATATTAAAAGTAAATAACATAGAAGATTACTATGTAATAAAAATGATGCTAAAAGAAAATAAAATAAATAAAAAAATTTTTTTAAAAAACAGCTTTTTTGAACTAAAAAGTAGAAAATAAATTTTTAATAGCAAATTTTTCTGTAATTTTGTAAACTATTAAAATAAAAGCTGGAGGCAACAAACGCATAACTATAAACTTATATTTTTAAATTTTGCCTCCAGCTTTTATATTAATTTCACAGACTTTAAAACTTATATATACTTATATTTATATATATATTTGACATATTGAAATAAACTTTTTCAAAGAAATCTCGATTGTAACAATATTGTTTAGAAAATTACAGAAAAATTTGCTATTAAAAATTTATTTTCTACTTTTTAGTTCAAAAAAGCTGTTTTTTTAAAAATTTTTTTTATTTATTTTATTTTATTCTTTTTAGTAACGACAAATATAAGTATTGAATTGATATTTTTTTTTTTTCTTGTTTAATTTTGAATTTTTACAGTTGCCCTCACAGTCAATAATTATATTATTACCTGTTATAATATAGAATATATTGAATTTTTTTATTATTAATTTATTGTGGCAAAATTTTTAAAAAATTAAGAAAACGTTGCATAGCTAAATTCAAAATTTAAATAAAAATATTGCAATTCTATAATGTTCTTTATTTCCACTTAAAAATGCGACCCTTTGAAAACTTTGATTTATATACTGCCTTGTTTTTTCTTTCTTTTATAGCATGACATTTTAATATTTCTTTTTTTCTATCTGTTATGTATGTAAATATCAGATGTGCACATATACATAAGAAATAGTATATTTTATTTTACAGTATTACATTTTACTTTTTTTTTCTGTTATTTAGGTACGCTAAGAACTTATTTTGTTTTTCTAATATTAAATTTATGCATACAGTCTATTTAAAAAATAGAAATTATTAGCTATAGAACATTCTGAATTTCTTTTTTTTTCGTTTATGTTTACCGTCCATTCATATAAATATTATTGTTGATATTAAAAAATAATGAATCTATAACTACACACATATATACCGATATATTCATTCCTATACATTTTATAATAGTATGGGTACTATATAATGATTTGAACTTCTGATTGTTATATTGTATTATATATTGTGGCAAGATTTTTAAAAAATTAAGGAAACATTGCATAGCAAAATTAAAAATTTAAATAAAATTGTTATTGCAATTTTATAATGTTCTTTATTTCCACTTAAAATTGCGACCCTTTAAAAACTTTGATTCATACACTGCCTTGTTTTTTCTTTCTTTTCATAACATAACATTTTAATATATTTTTTTTTTATCTGTTATGTACGGAAATATCGAACGTAGGTTTCTTTCTTTTAAAATCATAACATTTTAATAGTTCTTTTTTTCTATCTGTTATGTGGGTAAATATCAGATGTGCACAATATATACATAAGAAATAGACTTTAAAAATATTTAAAAACAATCAAAGTAACATTTTTTGTTCTCTTTTTTCTATTCGTTTTTATTTTTCTTCCAGTACTACATTTTACTTTTTTTTTTCTGTTATTTAGGTACACTAAGAACTTTTTTTTTTTTTTTTAATATTAAATTTATACATACAGTCTATTTCAAAAATAGAAATTATTAGCTATAGAACATTCTGAATTTTTTTTTTGTTCGTTTATGTTAACCGTCCATTCATATGCATACATAAAATTTTTTTTGTTCGTTTATGTTTAAATAATATTAAAAAGCACATATTATTACATATTTTTAAGTATGTACCTATATGTATATGTACACATACAATGCAATGGTTTCCATAAAAAACAATAGGCTTTTATAGAAAAAACATTTATGTACCTATTACTTATACGTATTGGTATTGATATTGGTGAGTTTAGTTAATTTAGATAAAATGTTTTATTTTGGTTCTGTAATAATTCTGTTAAAAATTCTGTTATATCTTTTTATGAAAATTTAATTTTGAAATTAAGCTAATTTCTCTAATGTTTTTCGATATTATTATTTTAAAATCATGTATTGTCATCGGGATCTGATCTAATGAAGAAAATTTCAAGTCTCTAGCTCAACAGGAAGTGTGTTTAAAATGGCTTCTAAGATTCCATCCTTTACCCAACCAAGTCAATAAAAAGCTGTTAAAAAATCAGAGTTTTTACTTATACACCTAAACAAGACAAGGTAAAAACATTATTATTGAAAGAATTAAGGGAGACAAAGAATTAATCCGACCGAAATTAAAAATCAACTAGGCTTACTAAATGTTCCTAATGTTAATTTTTTAAAAGTGGAAAGATTTAAAACAAGGAAATCAAGAGAACAAAATAGAAATTCAGATATATTTCTGGTACAAGTTTCACCTAACAGGGAATTGGAAAATGTTTATAAATTAAAACACATAAATTACCAAATAGTTAAATAGGAGAGGTTGGAAAAACTAAAATACAACAGTGCAAAAACTGACAAAGGCTGGGGCACACGGCAATCAATTGTGCACTAAAATACAGATGTGTCAAATGCAATGGAAGTCATCATAATTGACTTCGGCAATGCGAAATTAAAGCTGTACAACAACGAAATATTTTGTTTAGAAAACCAAAGCCAAAACATTAGATATAACTTTAAAAGTACAAAGTGTAAAAAATTCAAAAAAAATTGTAATAAAAGTTTGAATACTATACTAGAAACTCAGGCAAAAAATTTTGAGAGCGACAAAAATCTAACAAACTCTGAAATTAACAAATATATTGACATGGTAAACAGAATCATAAAAGACGCAATAAGCAAAACGGTACCAAAAATTAACACTCAAAATAGCTTAGAAAAATATTTAAATAAAAGGATATTAAACTTGCAAAGACAAAAAAGTACAATCTTGTCAGAAGTTAAAAGAATAAATATAATAAACAACAATTCAAATCCTAATTTAATGACATTAAAATATATATAAAAAAATATTGACAAAAATTTTGGAAAAAGCTGGAATCGACATTAGTAAATTAAGAACACAAGACAACAAATATACCGTGAATGGTAAGAACGATGTAGTAAAACTATTAGGAGTAGACATAGAAGAAACACATATAATAAAAGAAAATAACAGTATAGAAATGTTAACCCAACTACAAATATAATTAATGATAGAATTGAACAATTTAATAACATCGTAAGTAACAGAACTAATACAATAACCCAATTTACAAATAATAAAAAGTGAAACATGTAACGAATACCTGACCACGAGAGAAAGACTAACTGAAAGATATACTGAAAAAAGTAAAAAACAAAAAAACTTCTGGAATAGACGAGATTCCCAACGTAGTTCTGAAAAATGTATCCAACAAATTAATATCAATAAATATATACCATTATATTAAACAAAAGCCTCAATAATTCATATTTTCTTAAGCAATGGAAAATTGCTAAAATAGTCTGTATTAGAAAACCAGAAAAGATCCCACTAACTACGTAATTTAAGATCAATAATCATGCTACGAAACTGTAGTAAGATATTAGAAATTCTATTAAATAACAGCATCGTAAAATTTAGTAACGAACACAAAATAATTGTTGATAATCAGTTCAGATTTAAAAGGCATCACTCATCAGTACATGAAATAAACAAATTTGTTTACGATATTGCTTACCAATTGCATGAAAAAAAATGTTTAGAGGCTTGTTTTGTGGACTTAAAAGAAGCTTCTATTTAGTTAAACGGTTTATTATATAAAATAATTTATTTATTAGAAAGTACCGTGGCACAACCAGCCAATGGTGTAGTGGTTAAGACACCGGCCTCTCATACGAAAGCTTTCGGGTTCAAATTCTGGGTCATATAGATTAATAAAAAAATAATATAGATTTTTTCTTATAATATATAATTAGTAGAATAAAATTAAATTGAAAATAAGTATATATGTCCTATAAATTATAATTTGCCACCAGGTTTGGATATTTTTATAGTTTCGTTGCAATCGTCAAATTTACAAAATATACAATTTTTACAATTTTTCATTATTAACTGTTTTTCTAATCAATGCTTAATTTAATTTCCAAATATAATTTGAAATTTACTATTACTTCCTAATTAATTAGTTTGATTAAAGTAGAACTGTCAAATTTACGAAATTATTAATATTAAAAAAAAAATTTTAAGAATTTACTGTTTTTGTATGCACAAGTTAAGTATTTGATTGATTTATCTATTACAATTCTAAAATTTACTTTCATTCTTTTATATATATTTTTAAAATGTATTGTATTATATTACAGAATTAATCCTCTGATTACTTTTTATTTTATTACAATTTTCGAATTTTATTACTATTAATTTTTTAAAAGTGGAAAGATTTAAAACAAGGAAATCAAGAGAACAAAATAGAAATTCAGATATATTTCTGGTACAAGTTTCACCTAACAGGGAATTGGAAAATGTTTATAAATTAAAACACATAAATTACCAAATAGTTAAATAGGAGAGGTTGGAAAAACTAAAATACAACAGTGCAAAAACTGACAAAGGCTGGGGCACACGGCAATCAATTGTGCACTAAAATACAGATGGCTCAAATGCAATGGAAGTCATCATAATTGACTTCGGCAATGCGAAATTAAAGCTGTACAACAACGAAATATTTTGTTTAGAAAACCAAAGCCAAAACATTAGATATAACTTTAAAAGTACAAAGTTTAAAAAATTGAATTATTGTATATTTTGCCGTAATAAATTTCTATCCTTTACTAGTTTTTTCTCTTTGCCAACAGAGTGTGGGGTTTTGTGATATTCCCGTTATGTTAAGAAATGGCGTTGTTATGTACATTTTAAAATTTGCTTCCTATGTTGTCCATAAGGAAAAAACAGAAGTGTTTATTTATAATATTTGTTTATGCTGTTTTCTGTCAGGGGCAAGATGAAAGTTCACTCAGGTAGGTGGAGTGTAACAAAACAACAATTCTAACAATAAAGGTAAGAAGAAAAAAATTTTTTTTTTTTTTTTCAAATATTGCTGAATAATTATTGTGACTACTATTGACTATATTTTTTGTTTTCATGTTGTTCATCTGGTGTCCGCTGGACGAGTTAACGTTGGATTATTAGATAGGTATCCATTATAAATTATTTGTATTGCATTAACCTTTCTTTCTAGTTTCGTTTTAGTTTGCAGTCGTATAACAAGTGATGAAGGACGAATTTAGGTACAGCTGCCATGGATCAGGTGGGCGATCTTCTGAAGGCGTAATGACCCTGTAAGCGTCTTGGTAGTTCCGAGGTGGCTGCAGTAGTTTTGGACTTCAAAAAAATTACATTTTTAACGGAAAAGCTCACATATGTGAGTTGTGTTGTTTAGGTTATTTTAATTTTTTTTTATTTTGGATACCTTGGACTTTACGTATAGACTGATTTTGCGTAATCCAGTAGAGTTTTTTTTGGATCACCCCGCAATTGCTCTGGTAGATCTAGCTAAGACTCCGGAAGAGTCTGTTGCGATAGGAAAGTGTTATAAGTATTGTTTTAGGCTTCTGGATTAGGTTTATTTTTGATTATATTGTATATAGAAAAGGGTGATTGAGGCCTTCTTTTTCGTGCTGCCGGCTTTATGTTTATTATTAGTGTGTTTGGTACTTGCTTTTTGTTTTTGTATTATTTTTGTAATTACATGTTTCGTTAATGTTTTTATTTTAGTTTTGAAATTCTTTAGTTTTGTTGTTATGATTTGTTTATAGGGTTATCTTTTGGTATTAATTTTATTAAATTGTGATTTGTTACATATTTTACTAGTAACAAATCAATATTACTTACAAATAAGTAAATAGTATTAGTTTGTTCTGTTATTATTATTTTCGATTGCCTATTAACGTGTTAATTTTTATTTATTTATTTTCATTTTTTATCTCAAAAGAGCTCAAAGACTCGTACAGAGTGTAACATAAATTTTCAATAATAACAACAACAATTCAATTCAATTGCAAAAATAAAATTAACATAATTTGCAATATAGATAAAAACCTAAAAAGAAAAGTAATTACTAACAATTATTTAATAAAAAAAAAACATATATTCTATATTCAAAACTACATATATTGAAAACTAACAACAACAAAAGAGGAAAAGAAAAAAATTAAAATAAAAAATATTCATCTCAAAAGTTCAAATTAATTTAACATCATTTGTTTTCTTTTTAAATGTATGCAGCTGTTCAATTTTTTTTAAATTCATCGGTAATTCATTATAGTACTTATAAGCTAAATTGTAGATAGTATCTAGTCCATTAAACTTTTTCTTGAAGAAATTATTCGAATATTTGTTGCATTTCTGGTATGGTACTGGTGATACTCTTTGTTTGTAATATGTGTTGTGTTGTGTTGATATTTTCTGTAATCATCATGTGCTTGCGTAACTAGTTTGTATTTAATTAGTTCCTTAAGTGGCAAAATTGTATGTTTCTAATGTGTTACTTTGGTTCTTAGGAGTTCTTTGTTTATATGCGTATAAATTTTTTATGGTTTTGCTCTGTATTCTTTGTAACTAATTTAGATCTTTATTAAAAGTATTGCCCCAGTATTGCGTAGACAACAGTGCTGTGAAACTTACTATAATATAAAGGTCATTTAAGCTGTAAAGGCACTCTATTATTAACAAATTTAAATATACCAGCCAATTTTCTTCCTTTATTAATTTGTGAATCAATTTGCTTGCTTCAACTTAGTTTATTGTCTACTACTACACCAAGATATCTATATTCCTCCACCTGACCAATATTATAATAATTATATTTTATATCTAAGCTGTCGGTACTACCACATTTAGAAATCATATATTTATTTTTTTTTTGAATTTATTGTCAATTTGTGTTTGTTCATCCAGCCGTTTATTAGTACTAAGTCTGTGTTTATGATTTTTTGAAGTTCATGTATCTTCTTTATACACGATAACTAAATCATCCGCATACATGAATGGTTTGCCTCGTATATTAATATTTAGCAGGCTACTAATGTAGTATGCAAACAGGGTTGGACCTAAAGAACTACCCTGGATGACATCGTAATTCACATCATGTTGCGTGCTTCTTATTCCATCACATTGAGAAAATTGAGTTCGATTAGTCAGATAGCTTTCAAACCATTTAAATTCCTTGCCCATGATTCTCATTTCGTAGAGTACTTTTAGGAATATGCTTCTATCTGCAGAATCAAAGGCTTTCTGTCAAAAAATATAGCTGCTGCCTTTTTATTTTTATCTAGTCCAGACTGAATCTCTGAAATAATATCGAATAATGCTGCTTCTGTGTTAGATTTCTTCTTAAATCCATATTGTTTATTCTGAGTTAGTTTTTCTCTATTCAAGAATTCTATCAACTGTACATTAACAAATGTCTCTATAATTTTGCTAATTGTCGAGGATATGGAAATCGGTCTAAAGTTATTGATATCTTCAATATCACCATTTTTGTAAATTGGTAAAACTTTATTTATTTTAACTATTTCAGACATTTTACTTTGCGACAATGATGCATTTATGAATTTCATTACCTATGTTATCAGCCAATTCTAATTTGCAATTTTTTATGAATAATGCTGATATTCCGTCTGGATCTTTAGAGTTAGTGTTATTCAAAGTATCAATTAGTTTTATTGTTTCATATTTATTAATTAATTTTAAATGAAAGGTCTTATTGGTTTTACTTTTGGGAAGATATATATCATTAACATTTTTTCCATTTTTTGCAATAATATTTATTAAAGTTTTCAATTTTACTATATTTTCCTTTTACATTTATCATATTGTTGAAAAATTTATTATCATAATCTTTATTTGGGTTTATTAGTTATTTCCTTTAAATATTTCCAATTCTTCCTAGGATTTCCAGAAGCTTTATTAAATTGTTTAATATCATATTTTTCTTTACATTTTCGTTTCATGCCTGTTAACTTATTACGCCAGTACTTATATTTAGATTTCAAATAGTCACAGTTTTTAATTTTGCATATATTTCCTAAACCAATAATCTTTTGCTTTTATTCACATTATACAATTTTCATCTAGCCAAGGTGCACTATAAGTATTGGAACTACTTTTTGATTTAACAACAATGGTAGCACTTTCAATACTGTCTTTAATTTTATTTACTAATTCACTTGCCATGTCATTTACATCTGTTGCTTTGATAATTAATCCATTCAATTTTACTCTGTCATAATCTATTTTTTTGATCAGCTGTTTTTTATTATTATTCACAAAAATTTCTTTAATTTTGTTATTTGTGAATTTTGAATTTTTCATTTCAACAATTAATCCCAGATGATCAGATATGCATATCATGCTCAAAAGGAAATATAACTATTTGAGCTGTAGGATCATTAAAAATAACATGATCAAGACATGTATTATATAGAGGTCTAGTAGATTTATTGTTACAAAAGGAGAAACCATTCGACTCAACAATATTTTGGTATCATTTATTATTATTACCATTAAAATTTAGCAAATCAAAATTAAAATCTCCAATAATTAATGTTTTTTTTATTTTTAGATTTTCAAGTTATTCTTCAAAATTATTTAGAAATTTATCAACCAACATTGAGTTTTTTTCTGGTGGCCTATATATTAACGATACATTATAAATTTGTGAATTATAATTAATTTTTATACTAATAAAACTATCAAATTCATCACTAAATATATGATTTGTTTCATAATTAACACTATTGTGAATAAATATTGCTGTACGTGACCTTTGCGTGATGGTCTACTTGAAAATATTGGAGAATAATTTTTGATATGTATATGACGAGTTTCATAATCAAGCAACCAGGTTTCAGTGATATTAATTATGTAGATGGTTTGTTTTAGTTCATCCAATAAGTACATTAGGTCATCAATTTTGTATTTTAAACTTCTCGCATTTAAATATAGAACTTTTAGTGTATTTTCGTTAGTCAATGGTATGTCAAAATTTTTATATACGTTATTTACATGGATATTCAATGGCAAATCGAATATAAAATTATTCGACATCAAATTGTGATTCATGCAATATTCTAATTATTTTAGATTTCCAATTTTGACGTATAAACAATTTGCCATTTTTAATTCATATAAATTCAATTATATTACTTCTTTTCATATCTCTAGCTTTTATAGCTATATAGCTGAAATATGGTGTTAATTTCTCATTGATAAATATACGATCGTTTTCACTCTTATCTTTATCATTTATTTGATCATTCTTATTCGTATCTTTGTCGCATATTATATCCATTGTTATTGTTTGTTTTATTCTTAAATTCATAAATGTACTTTTATTTTCAATGTTAGTAAATTCTACAATTAATTTATATAGCTCACCTGATTTTTCTGCGATTTTCTTAGTTTTTGAAATGTTTGATATTATATTTGGCTCCATTAGCATATCAATCTCATTACCTAGTTTTTTAATAATATCTAGAGGTTCAGTTTCATTATGTTCATCTTTTATTCCAGAAATTTCAATTAGTCTCTCAATTTGCTTTTGCTTCATTTTTTCTATCTCCACTTTATTCTGAAGAATTTCATCCTTCATAGTTGAAGTAGATTTCGTAAGCTAAGATTTTCCTCGATCAAACTATTTAAATATTCTTTGAGTTCTTTAACCTCACTTTGCATTTTTTGAAATTCAATAGTTTGGAGTGTTTGATTACTTATAATGACCTCCAACTTCTCATAGATTACCTCACCATCTATTGTGTCATCCAAGGTTTTGTTTATATTCACTTTGAAGATATTATTCCGGTTAGGTATTCCAGTACCAGATTTCTTGAGATGTTGTCTTGTTTTACATAGTTTGCAGAACCAACTTTTCTCTACATCTGAGTTGTTTTCGCGAAACCTTTCATTTTCTAATCCTGTGCAGGCTCCGCAGTACCAGTTTCTGCAGATTCCATGACATTGCAATCTCAATCTAGAAAGAGGGAATAACAATGTCCATAAAAATAATAACTCAGAACAAAATGGTTTGATTAAAATTAATAAAACAAATAATGAGAATAATGTGAGTGAAGATATTAATTATAATAAAAACAGTAAAAATAACAATATAACAAGTGAGAAATTAACACGTGACAATATACTCACAACTAAAAAAAAATTATGAAACGTCAAATAGAACAAATAATATAGTACATAAAAAAAAAACCAAAACAAACCAAAAAAAAAATATTATGCCACCACCAATAGTAATTTTAAATGAAAATATTGAAATAATAAAAAAGAAATGAAGAGAAGAAGGTTATGAAAACATTTCTTTTGAAAAAAATAACCAAAGCAAGCAAATATTAAAAGTAAATAACATAGAAGATTACTATGTAATAAAAATGATGCTAAAAGAAAAAAAAGCAGAGTTTTTAATTATACACCTAAACAAGACAATGTAAAAAAATTATTATTGAAAGAATTAAGGGAGACAGATAATCCGACCGAAATTAAAAATCAACTAGGCTTACCAAATTTTCCTAATGTTAATTGTTTAAATGTGGAAAGATTTAAAACAAGGAAATCAAGAGAACAAAATAGAAATTCAGATATATTTCAGGTACAAGTTTCACCTAACAGGGAATTGGAAAATGTTTATAAATTAAAACACATAAATTACCAAATAGTTAAATAGGAGAGGTTGGAAAAAAATAAAATACAACAGTGCAAAAACTGACAAAGGCTGGGGCACACGGCAATCAATTGTGCACTAAAATACAGATGTGTCAAATGCAATGGAAGTCATCATAATTGACTTCGGCAATGCGAAATTAAAGCTGTACAACAACGAAATATTTTGTTTAGAAAACCAAAGCCAAAACATTAGATATAACTTTAAAAGTACAAAGTGTAAAAAATTCAAAAAAAATAGTAATAAAAGTTTGAATAATTTACTAGAAACTCAGGCAAAAAATTTTGAGAGCGACAAAAATCTAACAAACTCTGAAATTAACAAATATATTGACATGGTAAACAGAATCATAAAAGACGCAATAAGCAAAACGGTACCAAAAATTAACACTCAAAATAGCTTAGAAAAATATTTAAATTAAAAGATATTAAACTTGCAAAGACAAAAAAGTACAATCTTGTCGGAAATTAAAAGAATAAATAGAGTAAACAACAATTCAAATCCTAATTTAATGACATTAAAATCTATAAAAAAAAATATTGACACATTAATAAAACAAAATTTAAATAACCAAATTAATAAATTTTGGAAAAAGCTGGAATCGACATTAGTAAATTAAGAATACAAGACAACAAATATATCGTGAAGATAAGAACGATGTAGTAAAACTATTATAATACCTGACCACGAGAGAAAGACTGAAAGATATACTAGTAGGTAACCCTGCACTTTGGGATGGGAAAAAAATTTGACCCATATCGCACGACATGTTGACCTACATTTTGATTTATGGGTTTAATGTAGGTCATGCTTGGTTACTAGGTCAAGAACTTGTTTTGATCGTTTTGGTTTAGGTTTTAAGTTAAGTTATATGTGTGGGTTGTTAACTTATAAGTTCCAAATAGTTTTATAATAGGAAGTGAAGGTTGTTGATTTTGTGTAAGTTGTCAGCCAGGGTTAATGAACTGAACAATTTATTTTATGTATCTTGGTTACTATAAGACAAAAATTTGTTTTGGTTTAGGTTTTAAGTTAGGTTGTATGTGTGAGTTGTTAACTTATAAGTTCCAAATGGTTTTAGAGTAGGAAGTCAAGTGTTAAACAATTTAAAGTAGGGTCGGCCCTTAATAAACAAAATTGTATAACTGAAGTTTGAATACTAGGCGCACATATAAAAGTAGTAAGAAAATTTCTTATATGAAAATAAAAAATAGAAAAAATTTTTTTATTTTTAAATCTACAGCGCATCTTTAAAATTGAAAAGAAAAAGTGTAATCCTGTTTTGGGTTTTTTATTTTTTGTTTGTTAGCACAAAGAAAAAAAAATTAAAGTAAGATATAGATTTTTTTTTGCTTACATAAAAATGTGATCTCTTCTGGATAGAAGAATTTATAGAAGAAAAGAGAAAACGAAAGTCATTAATTAGCTGACTGCATGTCGTGTAAGATATTTTTTTTATTTTTTAATTAAGAATGTTCAGAAAATATGAATAAAAAGAAAACAAACAGCAAATCAAAAATATGGAACTGATTAAACCAAAGATATACTCGTTACTCTTGATATGCATTTATGTTTTTTGTTTTTGTATGGAATAAAAAATAATTCAAAAATTTCTAGTTTTAAACTAAAAAAAAATTTAAGACTTGTTTTTGTTATTGTTAAATTAATATACGAGTATACAAATCACTAGTTATCTAGTCAAAGCAAGGAATTGATATAAAAAGAATAAAATGTAAAAGTTGAATGATTCGATGATAGTATAGTTCCTGGTTTTAAAAAATTACAATATTCTAGTAATAACAAGATAATAATTAATAATTTATTAAGATTCTGAAAAATGTAATGATCATAAAAGAAATCGAAAGTATAGAACTGTATAATATGTATGTAAATAATGTCTACTTTTACATGTAGAATTTGTTTGTTTAAATCTTTATTACATTCTTAAAAATTTTAAATTAATATACAAAACAAATATTTTTACAATACAAATAGAAATGTTCAAATTTGAATGAATACTATTTTGATTTACTTATCAACATTTGCTTTTTTCTGTTATATCCATACGGTAAAGAACTACCATCTTCATTAAATTTTCGTTTTTCCGATTTTGGTTCATATTTTTTTATTTCGGGAATCGTAAGTACATCATGATTTTTATTTCGACGAATATTTTCTGAAATGACGTATGTGTCTGCACTATTCATTGAATTTAAAACTGCTGCCTTTATGCTATTAAAATTGATTTTTAGAGAAGCTTCATAACTAAGAGAGAATCCTTTAACTTTACAAACAATTTTTTCTGTATTATCTTTTGTACAGTAAATTTTGTAAGCGTAGTTCTTGGGACCACCACCTACAAATTCTGTAATATAACTTCTTATACCATAACATTCTAATTCATCAGTCATGTCGCCTATAAATTCACCTATTTCTGGTTCATATTCTCCTTCTCGGCTAATATACAACACTGAATCGGTGTCATAATATAATACTCTACTATCCAACTTCTCTAGATAACTGTAAAGTTGAAGACGAGCATGTGTTGTTGTATAAGCAGCGATACTTACGTTGACAGTAGATAAAGAAGTTACTGCTTCTTCTTTATATTTCCAGCTAATCACTATGTTTTCTTCATTTATCGGAAATATGTGACATACTTCTACAGAAGGGTTTGTTATTAACTCATAAAGTTTAAAAGGTTGATTTATAATGCTGGTTTGTTGTTGATTTTCTCTTTGCCCAAATTTGCCCGAGAATGAGTTTAAAATAATATTAGCAAAAGATCTTAAACCAGGGTTATTAACTACTTTATCGTATTCTAATTTAATTTCTTCCTTTTCAAAAAAAAAACTATCAATATCTTCTTCCTTTTCTTTTTGAGTTTGACATTTTAATGGCCACCCAGAAGCTTCTTGTTTAATCTTTATAAATTTGTTCATCATTTTAGTGAATAAACCATGAATATCATTGCAATTGTCATATTTTACTGTTTCGTATTCCCAAACTTCATAAATATTTAAAAATTTAAACCCTTTTTTAATTGCTTTTTTTAATTTCATCAATTACCCAAGTTCCTATTAATGCCCTTTCATCGTGTGTATGTTCACAGTATTATCCTTGATATTTTTGTTCACTAAAAGTGTTACATAGTGAGAACATCAATTTACTATTTTGTTTGACAGGTAACACGGGGTGTAATAGATTTGTTGATGGTAAGATTTTACATTTAATAATACCGTCAATAGTCATTCTGTTTAACTTAGAGGAGTCATCATCTCCAACATAAATCTTAGGATGGTTTATGGGAAATTTTCCTCGTTTGCAAACATATGGGTATAAGGAACATACATCTATGTATTTAATTTTTTCTCCTTGTTTACATTTATAATATGTGTAAGTATTTCTCGTTCTTCCGCCATAAAATGCATCACGAGGATTTAAAGGAACTAAATTAATTAATGAATGATTTTCTAAATATCTCATATTTTCATTGTGTCTCATTAGCTCCCGGAATTCACATTCCCACATCTCAATAAGTTTATATCCACATGATTTTATAAACTCTGATCTCATTAATGTTTTTTCATATCGTAGATTCAAAATATCGCCAGAGTTATCATGTAATGGTATATCCCTTTGGTTTGTTAAACATTTTGGATGTCACATGGATTTGGATGATATAGCAACCGTAAAATTCAAATATTTCTTTAGTCTCTTCGCAAAATCCATCGACTTTAACATTTCCGATTTGTTTTTCTTTTCCATTAAATGCACATTTCAAATTAATTTTTCTAAAATCTTTTTCCCAAATAAGCCATTGCATGGAACATGTTCTTTTATTTTTGTAGAGTTAATTTCTTCTTGTCTTGTTTCTAAATCATAAAATACGTAAATGCAGTTTTCAAAATTTACTTTTGTTTTGTCTTGCTGAATGAAGCATTTATGGTTTTCAGGAACATGATTATCGCAAATTTTACAAAAATATCCACCACATATATGAGTCCTACAACTTTTATGAACTTTAAAACAAGATTTGCATTTCCTAATTTCTTCACAGGTGATCTATTTTTTGAACTGGAAGCCTTATGATTTTCAAAACATGATTGACCACGAAATGCGCGATTGCACTGCATACATAAAATATTTTTAACATTAATTGAACAAGCAGGTGAGTTTTGACAGCAAGGACAACTTTTCGAACACCTATGTTCATTTTTTTTAGAATATGGAATATGACATGCTTCACAATAAAATGCTGTGCAAAAAGCAGCTGTGAGCGAAGTTATTATATTATAATGATTATTATGGTATAGCAAGTTAATTTTTTTTCCATTATTAAATCCTTCAAATTTTACTTCTGCACCCCTTGCTCCATATTTATATACAACAATTTTGTGTTTATGTAAAAATTTTTGAAATTGATTCAATTCACGAATTCCGCAACCTTCAGATGGAATTGTTATTTTTGATGTGTTTAATAATTTTAAAGCTATTAAAGTTTGAAGTTTTCCTATATTTTTTCGAATTTTTTCATATTCAATAAATTTTTCAATTTTAGCTATTGAAACAACAAGTGCACGTGGTAGACATAAATTATCGCTGTTTTTTATTGTTATTATTCCTTTCCTTTTTAAGCATTCCTCTTTATAATTTGAATATTTATTATTTCTACCTCTACCAGACGGTAATCTAACACGGGTAACTGTTAAACAAAAAGTGTCTGTACTTAGACATAAAATAGACATAAAATAAAAATGGTTTATTATTAAATGAAACAAAAAATACATTATAAATAACTACCTTCAGAATTACTTTGAAAAACATTATAAATTACATCCCAAACGTCGCTAAATTTAAGTTCATGAGCGGAACTAAGGTACCATGTACTGAGGTACGCAGGACCTTGATGTTCAAAGCTCTCTCCACAAAATGTTAACCCAATCTTATCAGTGGAATTCACATCTTTTACAGCAATCCTGATTATTTGATGCATAGCATCCTTAATCCAGCTAATTGGTTCTCTATTTCCAGGTACGGATTTAATTACAAATTTTATTTTATGTCCGTTCATATTAAACCTTTTAACAAATGTCGAATTCTCGCTTTCTATTATGTAAGGCTTAATAGTTCCGGTAAGAAACCTTTGTAAAATAATTTTTTTCGACATTTTCTTTATACGGATTTCAGATGTTGAATGCTTGAATAACAGAATAATATTAAATTTTCAATACAGATTCATTCTCTTAAATTAAAATGACACTTTAATAAATTTTAGTTGTTTTAACTATAATCCCATCTTAATCCTATCTTAATATGTATATAGAAAATTCTATGCAACATTGTAATTTTCAAACTACAATTTAATTTAAAATTTATCTTAAAGATATAAATTGTAATCAAATGACAGTATAATAAATTATATTTCATTAATAATTAGATTCTCATCTTATACGTATTTTAAATAGAAAACAGTATTACAACATTGTAATCAAACGGCAATTTAATAAATTACCCTTTTTGTACATAAAAAATATTAGCAACATTGTAATCAACTTACATTTTTGATAGATTTTACCCTTTCCACTTAGAAAATATTTGCAAGAGTGTCACTAGTTCTAAAGTTTTTATTTTGTTATAATATTACTCGAAATTTGTGTATAAATACATTGGGATTTTATAAAAATATCAGTTTAATTTTAAGCAAGCAGGATGGCACAGGAATTTGATAAAGTTTACGTGCTGGATGATGTAACAATACAGGCGCAAATTCCTACAAAAAAGAAAAACATGGCGAAAATGCCACTTTATCATGAGCAACAACAACAACAACAGCAACATCATCATCAACAAGAGCAACAACAACAGGAACACTCATTTTATCAGCCACCAGAGCAAATTGAACATTTGCTGGCACATCATTGTCCCTATCATGAAACAACACCAAATTCCACCAAAAAAAGAAAACTGGTGGAATTATTTAATACAAAAAAAAAACCTTTAAAGAATTTTTTAAAGGTTAAAGATATAGAGCCAAGTAGGCTCTATAAAATACATAAAATAAAAAAAATTAACACCGTTTACGGTGAAAAATGGATATTCGAGACCCCTAATAATAATATATTTATACCGCAACAAAAAGTTGCGGTATTTGAAGATAACTATTTGAAGAAAAAAATACTTATTTCCTCGTAAACGAGGAAAATGAGTTAATTTTAAAAGAAGAACGTGGTGATTTTCAATTCGCCACAAAACAATAATTATAGTTTAAGCTTTTATGTTATATCATTTATAGAATAAGAATTATTATATATTAAGAATTATGTTTTTATATTAAGAATTTTATATAAAGAATTTGTTCAATAAAAAATTTTATTTCAAATAAATTTTGTATTGTTCTAAATTTATTTTCATTTTAGGATTTTATTTTATTTTTCAGATGTTATCAAGTTTTATTTTTATATAAAGAATTTGTTCAATAAAAAATTTCATTTCAAATAAGTTTTGTACTGTTCTTAATTTTATTTAATTTTTCAGATGTTAGCAAGTTTTTCAGATCCTTATTAAAGTTTTATTTTACAGATATTAAACAATATTTGTTGAATTTATCCATATGTTATGTTTTTCATCAAACCCAAGCCATTTAACAAAAACTTTATTGCCTTTTTTCTTTAAAATTTTCTCGACAAGATATACGTTTGGGTGTTTAACAGATGTGAGTTCCTCCTCATAAAATCCACCAAATATTGAATCATTTTTATAATCAACCATATAAAAATGATATGTGATCAAGTAAACAGTACCTATGTGATCGAAGAGGTACTGTTTACTTTGATAATTTTAAAAATTTCAGTAGACCAATTCGGTTGATAATCATTTTCAAAAGTTTTTTTTTATTTACTTATTCTAACATAGTCTCCAACTTTATATTTAGCTTTTAGAGAAATTTTAGGTTGCATGTAAATATTTTTTAAAATAAATTTTTCGTTTTTCTTAGGAATTTTTTCAGGAGGTAATTTAGTTGTTCTATGTTTAGTGGAATTATAGGTGTTTAATAAAGATTGCAATATATTAATCCATTTGACGTTTCCTTGTAAATTAAATATTTTCCACATTAAATTTTTTAAAGTTCGATTATAGCGTTCTACAATAGATGCTTTCATTTCAGAGTAAGTATGATAGTGATTAATACCCTTCTTCACGACAAAACTTTGAAATATCGAATTGAAAAATTCTTTACCTTGATCTGAATGAATGTTTTTAGGTAGGTTTTTAGCTCGTTTTATAATTTTCTTTAACGCATTTAAAACATTACTACCGGTTTCAGTTTTAATTGGTTCAGCATAAGCATATTTAGAAAATATATCTATAACGGTTAACATATATTTAAAACCTTTGTTGAATTTTCCATTAGAAATCATTTCCACTAGATCAATTTGCCAGGTATCATTTACTCCTTTCTGCTTGACTTTCCTTCTAAGATACCTTTTTCTAGCTGGTCTATGTATTTCTTTTACAATTTGAGATCTTGACATGATTTTTACAGCATCTAACTAGTTTTAAAAATCCAATTTTACATTTCTTTATTTATATACTCTGAAAACTTTAAATTTTGACTGTGTTCTACAGTATATAATGCGGTTCTGGTTGCGGTGCGGTTCTACTTGCAAATCATTTTTAACTCAATTTTTGAAAGATATTTTACAAAAATGGCAGCTGATTCAACAACATTTCCATTTACTGAGGAAATTGCAATAGTCGGTACACAAAATGAGGTTCAAGTTGATGAAATTACATCTACTGTAGATGACGAGGAATTAATGGAAACTGAAGAATTCATACCACCGTTTCAAGTTTTAGATGAAGATACAGATGAGCAACAAATTTGGGAAATAAATAACCAAGAAGGAGATCCTGACTATTTTGCAGAATTTTTTAGAAATAATTTATAGCCTAAAATAATATATAAGAATATTTGTATAAATGTATCCTTAATGTATCCTTAATGTAACCTTAAAAACTAAAAATAATATAATTAATAAAAAATCAGAACTAAAAAATAAATTAACTACTGAAATATTTGGTGATAAATATAAAAATAATTATGTGTATATTAATGAATCGTTAACTTATCATTTTAACTCTATTTTAAAAAAAGCAAAGCTATTTAAAGAGGAGCATAAGTTTAAATATTTGTGGGTAAGAAACTCAAAAATTTTTCTAAAAAAGAATGATGGTGATGAAAAGTTTGTGATAAAATGCTTTGAGGATTTTGATAACCTAAATTTAAAATTAAATTTTACTTAATTTATTTTATATTATATTAAATTTTGTTTATTTCTAATTTTAATTTTCTCAAAGCATTTTGTTTTTGTTTTTCTTTATTTTATTCACCACTCGTCTTCTTTTTACTTTTTTCTTCTATATAAATTTTTTCTTATATTAATATTTTCGTGATATAATGTCAAACTCGGATAAGAGCTTAACAGCAAATTTTAATGTGGTGCATCAGAATATTAGAAGCTTGAGGGAAAATTTTATTCCTTTGCTCACTTTTTTGAATTCCCTGCAGACTTGGCCGGATATTATATTTGTAGTGAAATTTGGATATACAACGACGAAGTTGAAGACTATTTCATTCCAAATTATGTATTCTCGGCTAATTGTAATTCTTCTTATGCGTCAGGTGGTGTTGCTGTATATTGTAGGAATAACATTAAAAGTCAGGTTTTTAATTATAGTTTATCAAGTGCAGATGTAATAAAAATTTTGTGTAATCTAAAAGGTGTTCAGTATTGCTTTATTTGTGTGTATAGATTTCATAGGTTTAGTATTAGGGAATTCACAGATGAATTTTCTGTCTTTTTAAATGGAATTAAATATAAAAATTTAGTTATTCTTGGCGATTTTAATATTGATTTGCTTTCCCAAAGTAGAGATATTGCCGACTATTTGTTATTAATGTCCTCTTTTGGACTGGAATCTGTAATTAGTGAACCTACTCGCTTAGTTTCAGGAACGTGTTTAGATCACTTATTTTTAAGATTATTGAGAAGTAATAACTTTACTTGGGATAGTGAAATTTGTGATTTAGATCTTTCAGATCATTGAATGGTTAGCTCTAATATTTATACAACTGGAGACTCTTCAGATTCTAGAAATAATACTAATTTTGTAACAAATAAAAAAATTGATTTTGATTTACTGAAAAGAAAATTGCTTTTGGAAAATTGGTCTAATGTTTACTCTTCTGAGGATCCCTCAGACGCTTATTCAAAATTTTGTGATCAGTTCAAAATTCATTTGGAGAACTGTTATACTGTCTCGCTAAAAAAAGGAAAAAATAGTTGCTTAAAGCCATAGATGACTAATTCCCTTTTAAATTTAATTCGAAAAAGAAATAAAATCAGATTGGCTGTTAAAAATTTACCACGCAATCATAGATCTTATTTGTATTATAAGAAAATGTGTAAAAATATTAAGATAAAAATTAAAACTTATAAAGACAATTATTATTGTCGTAAACTAATTGAAGCAAGAGGTAATAATAAAACTGAATGGAAATTAGTCAATTCAATTCTCAACAAAGCAAACAAAGCTATTTCAAATATTTCATTAGAAATAAATGGTAATCTGACTAATGATCCTCTGACGGTTGCAAATAATTCATTTTTTTGTAATTTTACAGAAACTGTGATTAGTAAAGCAAATGCAGATTGTTTTATGAGCAATTCTCTCCATATTAGGGATGATGATTTTTCTAATATTAGCTTTTTCTTTGATCCGTTCACTTCCCATGAGTTGCACAATATTATAAAAACTTTAAAACAGTCAGTAGGCGTTACTTCTGACTTGTTTTCTAATAAATTAATAAAAGAGGTTTCTTTTTTCATTGTGGATGTTTTGTGCTTTATTTTTAATCTAAGTATCTATAAAGGTGTGTTACCTGAGAACCTAAAAATAGCTGAAACTATTCCTTTGTTTAAGAAAGGATTGCTCTTCTTATGATCGGAATAATTACTGGCTATTTCTAAAATATTTGAAAAAGGTATTAAATATAGAATAGTTAAGTTTTTAGAAAAAAAACATTTTTTCAGTTGTTATCAGTTTGGTTTCAAAAAAGGCAGATCCAATGAAGGCGCATTGCTGAAATTCTGTAATGAAATCTATAACAGCCTAAATTCCGGAAGCTTTTCTACTGCTCTGTTTATTGACATATCAAAGGCATTTGATACAATAAACCACAACTTGCTTTTAAAGAAGTTGTTTAATGCCGGTTTCAGAGGTTTTGTGTATGATTGGTTCAAATCTTTTCTAAGCAATAGGAGACAGAGGGTTAAAATTAATGGAATACTAAGTTCTATTTCTGAATTTCTTATTTCGGATTTAAATTATGATTTAGAATTGATTCGCAAATGGTTTGTCCACAAATTAGTAATTAGTCCCAAAACAAAATATATGATTTTTAGCTTGTCTAACAATTCGCCAGTTGACTGTAATCTTTATTATCACTCTTCTTTGTGTAAAAGATTTTTATTTACTTTTTCTAGTTGCAACAATAATTCATTCATTTCTTTTAATTGTTCTAATTCTTGTGATAAACTTTGTTTTAAAATTGAAAATGTTAATAATTTTAGGTACTTAGGCGTATTATTTGATAAAAACCTAAATTGGTCTGAACATTCTAATTACTTAAAGAGCCATTTCGATATATTGTTGGGGTGGTACATTTTTAAATAGGATTCATCCTTTATTAACTGCTCAAAAGCACATTATTAGAATCATGCTAAAAAAGAACAGACTTACTGCCAGTTTCCCACTCTTAAAATTTCTTAATATTCTACCTATTAGACACTTTTTTTTTTCAAAACCTTAAAGTTGTTTTTCTTAAGATCGGGCTACTTGAAACAACGTATTATAGCTAACTATAACTTAAGAATTAATAATAGAAATATAGTTGTTGTTCCAAGAGCCCGCACTTCGCACTTTTGTCATTTTTACAATATAATTGCTCCTAGAATTTTTAATAAACTAGCTAATGAAATTAAATTGGAAAGGAAGCTTTCACATTTTTTAAAAAAAATAAGAATGTGGCTATTCAGCTTTGATCACTTGCGGATTGAAATGATCACTAATATTCAGTCCTAACTCAGTTTGGTTCTCTTTTCAAGTAATTATCTCAAGCTTTTAATGTTCTGTGCACTATTTCGATTGCTATGCTCTTTTGAATACTTATTTGCTTTTTTTTTAAATCTTCAGCATAGTTAATTTTGCTTTTTTTGGCTTCTTAATAATTTTTACATGTACTTAATTTAATATTCAGATTGTTAACTTTTGTTGTTACATATTTCTTTTGCTAATTCCATCTTCAGTTAGTTACCCCACCATTGCTCCTGGAATATGTATTTGCATTATCTTTCACCTCTTGTTCTTTTTTGAACAACAGATTTATAGTACTTATTGTTCATGTTTATGCAATTTAATATTTTTTTTTTTATTTTAATTAAATTTATATATTTACTATTAGGATTAATAAAAGCTATTGCGAAAATTTTTTCTTTTTAAATAATATTTTAATTGTATATTCATGAAAATAAATGAAATAAATAAATAAAATAAAATAAAAATAAAATAAATGTATCTATAAGTATTTCATAATAAAAACAAATTAAATAAATTTTACAAATTTTTCATTTATTGTTGTTCTTGACTAAAATATTACAAATTTTCTTTTCTAGTAGCACAGGTATTTCAAAAAATAATCTAGAATAATTACATTGAACGCTATAACCTTGTATTGGAATATATATTTCTTCATGCAATTTCATAACATGCTTTTCTTGACACGTTTTATATATTTAATAACATATTCCCTACATTTGATTCAGCACTTTTATTGTGTATCATTACAGCTTGAAGAAAATCAATTAAGTTGTAAAATGTGTCAGCTTCCTCTTTGTTAATACTAAGACATCGACCAATAACAATTCTTAACCCATATTGTAAACATAATTTTGTATTCTTTATTGATTGTTTCGAGTACCTTTCTCAAAATTGCTGATGGCACTTACACCAATCATGATATTTTAAAATAGAACATATTAATAAACAGATTGTCGTTTTCCATATGATTATCTTTGTGAAATTCATTCAAATAAGTTTTCATACTTAAACCAAAACATCTATACCAGCCAAAAACGCAACAGTATTGCCCACATACATCTGAAAGAATACCCTGTATCTGCTTATTATTAAAAACTATGCACTGATTTTTCAAGTATTCCAAAATTTCCGGTTTAGCTGGAGCTCCAGCATACGAATCAAAATTCTGTGCAACCATGCTTTGGAATATAAAGGGCAAACCAATGTGTTCCCGGATCTTTTATCTTGTCAGTGTTTACAATTAA
Organism: Poecilobothrus nobilitatus; assembly: GCA_947095535.1. Classification (NCBI taxonomy): domain Eukaryota; kingdom Metazoa; phylum Arthropoda; class Insecta; order Diptera; family Dolichopodidae; genus Poecilobothrus; species Poecilobothrus nobilitatus. Next base: position 158,491,832 of record OX352772.1, on the reverse strand, counting down.
AAAAGTTGGTTTTTCTATTATTTTTGCAATTTTGTCTAAAGCAAAAACTCCCTTAAAATATTTGTTTGTAAATTTGTTACATTTTAAAACACTAATTATTTCTAAAGTGTTCATGACTCAAACTGACTTAAATCCTACACTCTACTTATTTCATTAATGTAGTTCATTAAAAACTCCTTTTTTATTTTTTTCATTTGTTATAATAAAATTAAATTTTTGTAGTACCTGTCTTAATTCTTTATTAATTTTATCATTATGTACAGTTCCGAAAGAGTAATTTTCAAAATTTTCATTTATAATTTCTTTGGCTGGAAATTTGTAAGTAAACTCTTTTACAATTTTTTTACAAGGTTCTTTAATTCCAACTAAACAAATATCTTTTACAAATAAAGTATTTTTATCATCACAACAAAACTTCACATCCACAAGCGCACAGGACGGTGAAATCTTGTGAATATTCAAATACATGTTTCAGTATTCTATTTATAGATTTGTAAATATATTTCGATTTTTATCAATTTGTATGCTTGCATAAAATTCTGCATAAACAATAGCAGTGAGTGTAGATGTGAGTGGTTTTGATAGCCTTGCCTCAATTTCTAACCGTACTCTGGTTTAGTAAACCTTGACATACTTCATTTCCAGATGCATCTGGAGTTAAAGCTAGTATAAAAAACCCATTACTAGACATAGACTTTGTTATCTGATGACCTTTATCATTGTGGTAAATTCCAGTTGCTGAAAAAGTGTAGTGTATGCTCTTGTACAGGAATTATTTTCATCTGAAAAACTCGTTTCATTTGCTGAATTAGGTATTTGAACACCATTTACGTTTAACACAAATTGTGAAATATCAAAATGTTTAAAATTGTATGGGTTTTCTGATCTTTTTCCAGAGTAACCCACATTTTCTGTCATACAAAAAATTATTGTGTTTGGCAACTGTCCAATAAAAACATTATCAAGCGATATTGACGAGCTGTTCATTCGAATTGTAAAACTTTTAACTTCAACGGGTTTATAATTATATTTAGCTTTGGATTTCCCAAGAACAGCATTGTGTGGTAACAGTACGCTTGGATTAACGGTAACATGTCTCATAAATAGCGTGGCTTCTATAATTTTTAATTGTGATTCATCAGAATCGTCTGCGAAAAGATAAAAATCTGGTTTTTCTAGTGTTAAAACTATACGAATGTCAACATTTTTTATAAGTAGAGTAGGTTGATTAAACATATCTACGTGTAGTTTACCCATAAGTTCCACTACACTGCTATTATGATACAATTTTTCGCGCTCTTTTGAACCATTATTATCAGATTTAGCTATATTTGCTTTATCTAAAATCCATCCTGCACATTCTAAATGAGTTGTAGCAGCATCTGTACCATAATTTAATAAAGATTCAATATTAGCTCTATAGTAATAATTTCCATCAGACGGTGTTATATTTTTACCATTTAATTGAACATTACATTGTTTTATTAAAGAATGTAAAATGTTATTAACTACACTTGGTTGTATTATTATTCTTCCTTCAGCATTTTTATCATTATTCCATTACGTTCCATCTTTCTTTAAGATCTGTACTTTTAATCTCAAATATGTTGAAGACAAATCTCTATATGTATTGCCATGACCCAGTGAAACAAATTTAATAGTTGAAGGGTTGTCTAAAGAAGCAATAGGGTTGTAGGAAACTTCTTCAGATCGTAAAATGCTAGACTGAATGGGTTGGGTTTTAAAAATATCCAACTCAGATTTCATACACTCAATCATAATTTATTAAAAATATCTTTTTGTCTCTTTTTGTTATTATCTTTGCGTCATTTTGACGTAAAATAGTTTAAATTTTTAATGAATGGTCTTTTTATAGCTTTTCGTTTTCTTTTACCAGAACCATACATTTCATTTAGTTTTCGTACGGCATCACGTCGTACATTTTTAACAATCTCTTTACTACGATCTTGCATAACTTCTTTTACATTTGCACCAGATGCAATATCAGATAAAGCATTGATACCAGAGTTAATAACCCCTTTTTTCAAAATATCAACGCCTGAAGTAAATAATGGTTTCAAATATCTGAAAAGTCCCCCAAAAAAGCTTCCCAATCCACGACCTTTTTGAAAAGGTACGGTTGAACGTAATAAAGGGCCGATATCATCAAGTCCTCTACCAGATTGAATTAAATAATACTTATAGTATACTCTCTCCATAATGAATAAAATAAAATAATATATAGTTTTGTAAAATCGCTTTTATTTATACTTTTTTAAAATGTAATACAATTTTTGTTGGAATTGAACTATTGGAAAAGTTTATTTTGTATCCATATTTATCACATAAAAGTAATGAAATGTTATTAAATAATTTCTCCACATTGCAATATTGAATATTACTGAATTTTTTTACAGTATCAGTGAAAGAATTTTGTATGTTAACAGATATTAAACACCTTACATCTTTATCACCTATTTTTTGCGGTTCAATTATGTCTGTGTATATAAAAAACATATCTGGTTTACAAATGGGAATCAATTGTACACTATCTATAAAAGTTTTGAAAGCTTCTATTACACGTGATTTATATTTTTTAAAATCTGTAAAAGATACTTGATTGACACATTTTGTCAAAAGTCCTTCGAGGGTATAAGCGTAATTTGCTCTTATTTTTATATCTATTTTAGGCTTAGTAACACATATTGTGGTGTAACTTAAATTTGTAGGCATCTCCTCAGCTTTTGTTGGTTGTGTATAATGAACTTCATCGTTTATAAAATTAAAAATTCCCCAAATCAACTGTCGTTCAACTTCTTTTCTTGTAAACCTATTAAGTGGGCGTATATTTTGAATTAGTGTTGGTAGTAGAAAAACTTTCCAGTCGCATATCATTTGTTTTTCTATGTATGGAATATATAATGTTCCAACTCCTATCATATCTTTCTGCATACCTTTAATAAATATTTGAGTACTTTTTTCCCATTCTTCACCATACACATTTGGAACGAAATCATTAACATACATTTCTGAAATACCGACTTTCCAGCTTGAATCACACATGTATTTATTCATTTTATTTGTAAAAGATGATAATTAATTTTCTGGATAATAGTTCATAGATGAATCACTGAGTAAAGTGACATAAAATTCATCATTTACTTGTATGTTGTCCATGAGCTTGCGGATTTATTCTTACGAATTGGAAAATTAAGTTCTGTTTGAGTATTACCTACTGCTGACCTTAAAACACGTCTTGACGACTTATTCAACTCTTTACTATTTATAGTTTTTCCTTTTTTCATTGGTGGGTTTGGGCTATCTAAAGGAACAGTTATAATATCTCCTGTATCAGTTTCAAAAATTTGTACATTTTGATTTCTAATTGATTTTCTTTTTCTAAGACGTTCTCCAACTGAAGCAGCTGACAATGCTTTTGTTAAAACATTTTCCTGAATTTCATCATCAAATACTTCGTCATCAGCTTCTTTTTCATATACTTCTTCTTCTTCAGGAACAAATTGTATTCCAACATTCTTATATTCAGGAAATTGCGATTGAGTTTCCACATCTATATGCATTGGTTTTGCACGAGTTTGAGTACCTTTTGTTTCTGTAATTTTTATTTTCTCCTCTTTCTTTCTAGGAAGTTGTCGTTTTTTGTTTCTTATTTTAAATGTCCGTGAGATGTTTATTTAACAATATTTTTTTCATATTTTTTTCCAATTCATTAAGTTCAACGTCCGCATTTTGCTTCATTTTCTCATAAATCTCAGGTTTTAAAATTATCATTTTATTAAATGTTGTATTATTCATTTTATAAAATTTCCGATTATCCCTGATAGTATTGCACCAAGAAGTGTAGGTAAAAATCCACCACGTTGAATAATAATTTTTCTTTTGCTATTTATAGATTTTTTCCGGCAAATAAGTGATCTTAATTCTTTTTTATACTTTCGTAATTGGGTTGTTGGTTTTTTACTCAGATTACAATTACCTTTTAAAATATTTAAAGAGATTTCGCAAAATGTTTTTATTACTTCAGGGTCACAGTGTTTTATAATTACTTTCTGGAATTTTGGTTTATAGGTTTTTAATAGGTGCAATATATGTCGATTGGTCTTCAAACGTTTCATATTCCTCCCCAAAATTGTTCTAATTGATCTCTCGTACAATAACACAAACCTTTCCCAAATATATCACTTCTTAATCGAAATATATCATTAACGTCTTGAGTAAGATCTATTAATATATAGCCATATGGGACTGACGTCACATCATTATATACTTTTTCAAATGCTTTAATTTGATTGGGATATATTTGGCGAGCTAGAGGTAATATCTGCGATTTATCTCTTGGATTTTTGAAAAGTACTAAATATTTACAGTTGAGTGAAATATCTCTTGAAAATTTACCCTGGTGAAAAACATTTTGTGTTACAAATATTACAGATAAATTTCAATGATGTGATCCTCTAGTAAATAAATCACAAACATTCTTATCATGAGAATTTAACATCATATCATCGATAATAACTAACAAAGGTTTTTGATTATCATTAAAATCTGGAATAGTGTTACTATATTCCATATCTTTGACATATTTTGGAACGGCATTTTTGTCTGGATTACACCAAATTATTCTATTAATATGTGGTTGTATATTTTCTTTTTTATATTTTATTAAATTATGAATAAAGGTGGTTTTACCACAGCATGATGGACCAGCCACCATCATAGTAAACGGGTGAAACAGCATAATTGTATTAGTTAAAAACTAACTCTGTTAACCTTTATTTATACGAAAAGCTCTTTTCCCGAAGTGAATAGAAATGTAATTTACTTATTCTATGGAACATTCTTCCATAAACCTTCGACATGGTTAAACAAGTTCTCATAGTTGACCTACAATTTTTACAAGGAAATGAAAGGAATATTTCCTAAAAGAGTTAGCCATACTTGAAAAAGGAAGTTTAATTCCAACTATGTATCACTTCAAAGCACCGTACCCCGCAGAAGAACTTAGTCAAGATATGAAATATAATAACCAGTATTGCGAAAATAAAATAAATGGACTTAAATGGAATAACGGTTTAGTCGAATATTTAGATGTAAAATGTATATTAAAACACTATTTAGAGTCAGCTGAAAAAAATTATGTTAAAGGAGAACAAAAAAAACTTTTTCTTCAAAAGTACATTGACAGTGTTAAAATAGAAGATCTAAGCAGAAACTTGCCGTCATTGCAAAAGATTGATAACTTTAAATCAAATTGTCCTATACACTTATCAAACAACAATTTCAGATGTGCTGTTAAAAATTGTTATATTGTATATATGTATCTTTTAAAGGAAAAAATGTTAGATTAAGACTTTCAATTTTCATACTTGCACGATATGAATTTAAATAATAAAACTAAAAAAGTTCACTTCAATATTAAACAAGAAATTCACGTTATGTATGTATGGGAGTATGCTTACAGATCAGCAAGGAAAAGTCATTGGGAAGAATACGCACGTGATACAAGTAGATTTCAAAGACGTATAGAAAAAGTGGGTCTCACTATTTCTGCAGTTTTAACATATGATCATCGTAAAAAATCGTTAAAACTTAGATTTAAATAAAAATACAATAATAAAAGAATTTAAACATAAAAAAAATAAATGTCATTTATTTTTATCTTATGTTTTTAAAATAGATACCATTTAACCTATCTTTAAATTATTTTTTATTCTATACAAAAAGAAAAACAAAAAAATAAACATAAACATAAATGCATATCAAGAGTAAAGAGTATATCTTTAGTTTAATCAGTTCCATATTTTTGATTTGCTGTTTGTTTTCTTTTTATTCATATTTTCTGAACATTCTTAATTAAAAAATAAAAAAAATATCTTACACGACATGCAGTCAGCTAATTAATGACTTTCGTTTTCTCTTTTCTTCTATAAATTCTTCTATCCAGAAGAGATCACATTTTTATGTAAGCAAAAAACAATCTATATCTTACTTTAATTTTTTTTCTTTATACTAACAAAAAATAAAAAAAAAAAAAACAGGATTACACTTTTTCTTTTCAATTTTAAAGATGCGCTGTAGATTTAAAAATTATTTTAATATGATAAAATCTAAAAAATTTTTTCTATTTTTTATTTTCATATAAGAAATTTTCTTACTACTTTTATATGTGCGCCTAGTATTTAAACTTCAGTTATACAATTTTGTTTATTAAGGGCCGACCCTACTTTAAATTGTTTAACACTTGACTTCCTACTCTAAAACCATTTGGAACTTATCAGTTAACAACCCACACATACAACCTAACTTAAAACTTAAACCAAAAGAAATTTTTGGCTTATAGTAACCAAGATATATAACATCAATTGTTCAGTTCATTAACCCTGTTTGACAACTTACACAATATCAACAATCTTCACTTCCTATTATAAAACTATTTTGAACTTATAAGTTAACAACCCACACATACAACTTAACTTAAAACCTAAACCAAAACGATCAAAACAAGTTCTTGACCTAGTAACCAAGCATGACCTACATTAAACCCATAAATCAAAATGTAGGTCAACATGTCGTGCGATATGGGTCAAATTTTTTTCCCATACCAAAGTGCAGGGTTACCAACTTATACTGAAAAAAGTAAAAAACAAAAAAACTTCTGGAATAGAGGAGATTCCCAACCTAGTTCTGAAAAATGTATCCAACAAATTAATATCAATATATACCATTATATTGAACAACTGCCTCAATAATTCATATTTTCTTAAACAATGGAAAATTGCTAAAATAGCCTGTATTAGAAAACCAGGAAAATATCCCACTAACTACGTAATTTAAGATCAATAATCATGCTACGAAACTGTAGTACGATATTAGAAATTCTATTAAATAACAGCATCGTAAAATTTAGTAACGAACACAAAATAATTGTTGATAATCAGTTCAGATTTAAAAGGCATCACTCATCAGTACATGAAATAAACAAATTTGTTTACGATATTGCTTACCAATTGCATGAAAACAAATTTGTAGGGGCTTGTTTTGTAGACTTAAAAGAAGCGTTTAATTGGGTTTGGTTAAACGGATTATTATATAAAATTATTTATTTATTAGAAAGTACCGTGGCACATACGAAAGGTTTCGGGTTCAAACCCCGGCTGGGTCATATAGATTAATAAAAAAATACTATAGATTATTTCTTATAAACATCTGATTTTTCTGCGATTTTCTTAGTTTTTGAAATGTTTGATATTATATTTGGCTCCATTAGCATATCAATCTCATTACCTTGTTTTTTAATAATATCTAGAGGTTCAGTTTCATTATGTTCATCTTTTATTTCAGAAATTTCAATTAGTCTCTCAATTTGCTTTTGCTTCATTTTTTCTAGCTCCACTTTATTCTGAAAAATTTCATCCTTCATAGATTGAAGTACATTTCGTAAGCTAAGATTTTTCTCGATCAAACTATTTAAATATTCTTTGAGTTTTGTTTGATTACTTATAATGACCTCCAACTTCTCATAGATTACCTCACCATCTATTGTGTCATCCAAGGTTTTGTTTATATTCACTTTGAAGGTATTATTCCGGTTAGGTATTCCAGTACCAGATTTCTTGAGATGTTGTCTAGTTTTACATAATTTGCAGAATCAACTTTTCTCTACATCTGAGTTGTTTTCGCGGAACCTTTCATTTTCTAATCCTGTGCAGGCTCCGCAGTACCAGTTTCTGCAGATTCCATGACATTGCAATCTCAATCTAAAAAGAGGCAATAACAGTGTCCATAAAAATAATAACTCAGAACAAAATGGTTTGATTAAAATTAATTATACAAATAATGAGAATAATGAGAGTGAAGATATTAATTATAATAAATACAGTAAAAATAACAATATAACAAGTGAGAAATTAACACGTGATAATATACCCACAACTAAAAAAAATTATGAAACGTCAAATAGAACAAATAATATAGTACATAAAAACAAAAAACCAAAACAAACCAAAACGAACCAAAAAAAAATATTATGCCACCACCAATAGTAATTTTAAATGAAAATATTGAAATAATAAAAAAGAAATGAAGAGAAGAAGGTTATGAAAACATTTCTTTTGAAAAAAATAACCAAAGCAAGCAAATATTAAAAATAAATAACATAGAAGATTACTATGTAATAAAAACGATGCTAAAAGAAAAAAAGCAGAGTTTTTACTTATACACCTAAACAAGACAAGGTAAAAACATTATAATTGAAAGGATTAAGGGAGACAGATAATCCGACCGAAATCAAAAATCAACTAGGCTTACTAAATGTTCCTAATGTTAATTTTTTAAAAATGGAAAGATTTAAAACAAGGAAATCAAGAGAACAAAATAGAAATTCAGATATATTTCTGGTACAAGTTTCACCTAATAGGGAATTAGAAAATGTTTATAAAATAAAACACATAAATTACCAAATAATTAAATAGGAGAGGTTGGAAAAAACTGAAAATCAACAGTGTAAAAACTGACAAAGGCTGGGGCACACAGCAATCAATTGTGCACTAAAATACAGATGGCTCAAATGCAATGGAAGTCATCATAATTGACTTCGGCAATGCGAAATTAAAGCTGTACAACAACGAAATATTTTGTTTAGAAAACCAAAGCCAAAACATTAGATATAACTTTAAAAGTACAAAGTGTAAAAAATTCAAAAAAAATTGTAATAAAAGTTTGAATAATATACTAGAAACTCAGACAAAACATTTCGAGAGCGACAAAAATCTAACAAACTCTGAAATAAACAAATATATTGACATGGTAAACAGAATCATAAAAGATGCAATAAGCAAAACGGTACCAAAAATGAACACTCAAAATAGCTTAGAAAAATATTTAAATAAGAAGATATTAAACTTGCAAAGACAAAAAAGCACAATCTTGTCGAAAATTAAAAGAATAATTAGAATAAACAACAATTCAAATCGTAATTTAATGACATTAAAATCTATAAAAAAAATATTGACACATTAATAAAACAAAATTTAAATAACCAAATTAATAAATCTTGGAAAAAGCTGGAATCGACATTAGTAAATTAAGAACAAAGGCAACAAATATATCGTGAAGATAAGAACGATGTAGTAAAACTATTAGGAGTAGACATAGAAGAAACACATATAATAAAAGAAAATAATGGTAGAGAAATGGTTAACCCAACTATAAATATAATTAATGATAGAATTGAACAATTTAATAACATCGTAAGTAACAGAACTAATACAATAACCCAATTTACAAATAATAAAAATCTAATAATTTAAGAGAGAGTGAAACATGTAACGAATACCTGACCACGACAGAAAGACTGAAAGATATACTGAAAAAAGTAAAATACAAAAAAAAGTTCTGGAATAGACGAGATTTCCAACGTAGTTCTGAAAAATAATTCCAACAAATTAATATCAATATATACCATTATATTGAACAAGTGCCTCAATAATTCATATTTTCTTAAGCAATAGTAAATTCCTAAAATAGTCTGCATTAGAAAACCAGGAAAATATCCCACTAACTACGTAATTTAAGATCAATAATCATGCTACGAAACTGTAGTAAGATATTAGAAATTCTATTAAATAACAGCATCGTAAAATTTAGTAACGAACACAAAATAATTGTTGATAATCAGTTCAGATTTAAAAGGCATCACTCATCAGTACATGAAATAAACAAATTTGTTTACGATATTGCTTACCAATTGCATGAAAAAAATTTGTAGGGGCTTGTTTTGTGAACTTAAAAGAAGCGTTTGATTCGGTTTGGTTAAACAGATTATTATATAAAATATTTTATTTATTAGAAGGTACCGTGGCACATACGAAGGGTTTCGCGTTCAAACCCAGCCTGGGTGATATAGATTAATAAAAAAATAATATAGATTTTTTCTTATAATGTATAATTAGTAGAATATAATTAAATTGAAAATAAGTATATATGTCCTATAAATTATAATTAGTATCGTATTGTAATGTAATAGCTATATAGTAAAACTAGTAATGTGTGCTTGCATTGCAAGCGTCAAACAGATGATTAAATTGCATGATGAAAAAGCATGTTGAAAAAGCATTGTATCACTGATTTTTATAGTAAGGGATGATAAACACTCTCATCCTTCAACAAAACGGTCATGAACCATGGTCCAGAAGCAAAAGTTGTAGAGCTGGTCAAGATTTGTTTAATGATACCTCACATGATAATATACCGTTGTTTCTTATATTGAGGGCTTATAAACAGTTTCAGCAACCAAGTAGGGCGTGCTAGACAATAGTCCCTAAACTAAAGTTGAATAGCTCGCCAAGATCTTTTCAATGATACCCCACAAAATCATATACAACTGATTTTATATCAAGGGCTTATAAAATCTTTCTGAACCCAAGCGGGGCCTCCAGAAACCAGAGTCCCCAAACAAAAGTTGAATAGTTCGCCAAGATCTTTTCAATAATACCACACATAATCATATACAGCTAAATTTTATATCAAGAGTTTACTTTCTGAATCCAAGCGGTATCTCCAGAAAACAGAGTCGCCAAATTAAGGTTGGAGAGCTCGCCAAGATCTTTTCAATGATACCCCACATGATCATGTACAGTTGATTTTATATCAAGGGCTTATAAAATCCTTTTGAACCCAAGCGGGGCCTCCAGAAACCAGAGTCCAAAACAAAAGTTGAATAGCTCGCCAAGATCTTTTCAACGATACTCCACATGATCATCTATAGCTGATTTTATATCAAGGGCTTATAAAATCTTTCTGAACCCAAGCGGGGCCTTCAGAAACAAGAGTCCCCAGACAAAAGTTGAATAGCTCGCCAAGATCTTTTCAATGATACCCACATAATCATATACAGCTGATTTTATATCAAGGGCATATAAAATCTTTCTAAACCCAAGCGGGGCCTCCAAAAACCAGAGTCCCCAAACAAAGTCGAATAGCTCGCCAATATCAATGATACCCCACATGATCATATACAACTGATTTGATATCAAGGGCTTATAAAAGTTTACTGAGCCAAAGGACCAGGAACCTCAGAGACCAAGAAAGGAATACTGGTTTCCAAACAAAAGTTAAAAGGCTCGCCAGACCTTTTCAATGATACCCCGATATTCAATGATATGACGATATTTGGTTATAAATATTGATATCTTCATACAACTTATAAAGGACTAAAAAAGCTCCTTTGAAACCAAAGAGATATAATTTCAGATCTTTCTGGATGGTTTCACACCAAACTCTAGCAAATGCCTTTTGCAGCTAGTCTCTAGCACATCTAGAAATGCTTCATCTTTTTGATACGAAATGATTGAGTGGTTTCATTCATTTTTTAGGAACAGCTTTATAGATATAAAATATATATATATATACATACATACATGTGCCTACATACATATGTGACAGGTACGATCAATGAAATAGAAATTGTCATACGCAATAACAATGGCAGTACGTAAATAGGAACATCTTGTAAATAGATTTCAGTAGACCAATCATTCACTTAATCGAAAAAAAGGAAAAACTATTCGAAACACAAGGCAGAACCTCGGATACAGAAATGAATTTAGCTAGAAATTCGCAAAAATGACAACAACAACAATTACAACACCAGAATACATAAACCATCCAAAATAGAGATCAAAGAGGCAATAAGAAAGCTAAAAATAAACAAAGCAACAGGCGAAGATGGTCTTCCAGCTGAAATTATAAAAATAGACCCAGAAACATCAGGCGAGCTGCTAGAACCACACATCTCAATAGCATGGGTTGAGAGTAGATTACCGGTCACATAGAAAAATGGAGTAATCATCAAACTTCCTAAGAAAGGTGATCTTACCAAATGCGAACACTGGAGAGGGATAACAGTGATAAACACAATCTACAAAATTACGGCAACAATAGAATGGCGAGCCCGTTATATCTGGTTTTCATAAATTTCAAGACAGCATTTTATTGTATAAGTAGAACAGCCATATGGAAAGCACTAAGAAATCGAAATGTGCCGGAAAAATTAATAGAAATAATACAGAACATGTAGGAAGGGACACAACTCTCAGTACTCTACAATGGTAATACCATTGAACCATTCATCACCAACATAGGAGTAAAACAGGGTTGCCCACTATCACCAATGGTCTTCACAGTAGTGCTAGATAACATCACACTTACAAATCCGCACACACTTAGAAAGCCGCAAAAATGCACAGTAAGGGAAGCACTAGATTGGAACCCACAAGCAACCCGAAGCACTAGATTGGAACCCACAATAACACCTCGACGCGAACGATATTAGAGGAACTAACCTCAACTGGAAAAACATGGGAGGAAGCAAAAATAACTGCTCCGAATAGAGTCAGATGGATATTCCTAGTAGATATCGTATGCTCTAAAGAGGAACAATAAGGAAAAAAAAAAAGGTAGCTATAACCCCTGTTTCCAATTTGAAATGTGTAGTGCTTGTATATACATAAAATTCAATTATAACAAAAACATAAATCGAACATTAATTTACTTATATCTAGAAAACAAATAATTTTCTTCTATATATAATAATTCACTAATAATAATTCTAACATTAATTAAATTATGTCTACAACATAATTCTTATTCTTTTTAAAAAAAAATGTTCTTAATAATTCATTTTCAATATACTAAAATGTGAATTATATGTAAGTATTATTAGTGTGTCTAATTGCCACCAGGTTTGGATAGTTTAATAGTTTCGTTGCAATCGTCAAATTTACAAAATATACAATTTTTATAATTTTTCACTATTAACTGTTTTTCTAATCAATGCTTAATTTGATTTCCAAATATAATTTCAAATTTAATATTACTTCCTAATTAATTAGTTTGATTAATGTAGAACTGTCAAATTTATGAAATTATTAATATTAAAAAAAAAAAATTTTAAGAATTTACTGGTTTTCTATGCACAAGTTAATTATTTGATTGATTTATCTATTACAATTCTAAAATGTACTTTCATTCTTTTATATATATTTTTAAAATGTATTGTATTATATTACAGAATTGAGCCTCTGATTACTTCTTATTTTATTACAATTTTCGAAATTTATTACTTGTATATTTTGCTATAATAAATTTCTATCCTTTACTAGTTTTTACTCTTTGCCAACAGAGTGTGGGGTTTTGTGATATTGCCGCTATGTTGAAAAATGGCGCTGTTATGTACATTTTAAAATTTGCTTCCTATGTTGCTGGTTGTCTATAAGGAAAAAACAGAAGTGTTTATTTATAATTTTTGTTAATGCTGGTTTCTGTCAGGGGCAAGATGAAAGTTGACACAGGTAAGTGGAGTGTAACAAAACAACAATTCTAACAACAAAGGTAAGAAAAATTTTCTTTTTTTTTTCAAATATTATTGAATAATTATTGTGTAACTATTGACTAATGTTTTTTTGGGCAGTTCCTATTTTACCACTGTCATCCAAAAGTGTCCTTAAAATGGTCTGATCACCATTATTTTAAATGATTCCTTTTCTCTTCCTTGTCTGTTGGGTATCCTTTTTTTTTATTTTTTACCTCCTTTTACCTTTTTTTTAATTTTAAAGTTTACGATTTTTAGTATGAATTTTTTATTATAATTTATATATAATTTTTTATATTTTAGATATTTCGAATTTGTATAAAATAACAAATTTTACAAATAATTGTAAATAATAGTAAGTAATATATTCAAATTTTTTTAATATATGAAATAACAAATTTTTAAAAATAATTGTAGATCAGGTAAGTAATGCAAAGTTTTAAAATTTATTCTGAAAGGTTGTTAATAAAGTACTGGGTAGTTAAATTTTAGATCACTCACTAGTAATTATTTAAAAATGGCCCCACTGAAATTCAATGGTGTTGGCTAAAAAAAAAGTAACAGTAACGGGACTTTCAATTTGAAGCAAATATAAAACAAAGAAAATGAAACTTTAAGTTACTGTTTGTTGTTCATTCAGGTTGAGAAGTTGTAGAGTTTTTCGTGTTATTAAATATTAAATAGTTTTGCTTTTGAGAGGTTTTAAATAGTTTTTTAGTTACAAGTAAATTTAATGTTTATTTTTGAATTGTTGTTTTTGAGAGTTAAATAGAGTTTTTTTTTTAATTTTTTTAGTTACAAGTAAATTTAATTTTTATTTTTGATTAGTTTTTTTTGAGAGTTGAATAGTGTTTTTTTTTGACTTTTTTAGTTACATACAAGTAAATTTAATTTTTATTTTTGATTTGTTGTTTTTAAAAGTGGAATAGTGTTTTGTTTAGAGTTTTTTAGAAGTTTTATTTTGATTAGTTTAGGTATTTATATTTAGGTTATTTTAGTTTTATAGATCGTTTTATTAATAATTAGTAGTTTTATTTAGGCGTTTATAGTTATTTAGGTAGTTTAGGCGAAATTTTTGATAATGGACGTAAGTTTGCCATTAGTCAAATTTTGGGATTTGGAGAGGGACAAGCTAGATACAATTAGGCGGTTATCAGCAGTGGGGTTATTACCACATGAAGGGGCTTATAGATCCATAAATGTGGTAATAATTTGGTGTTGACTGCATCTTTAAGGTAATATTTTGTATTTAAAAATTTTTATTTAAATTAATTATTTTAAATTTTCAGCATTAAAGATGGTTACAGCTGGTGTTGTAACCGGAGTATACAAGTAAACAGGAAAAGAAAAAGATGTGGAGTTCAAATTTCCATTAGAAAAGGGACATTTTTGGAAAAGTCCCACCTTTCCATTGCCCAAATTTTGGGATTTGTTTCATTATGGGTGGAATCGTATAAGCTGAGACATATTACGTTTCAGCTTACAATCAACAAAAATACGGCTATAGATTGGGTCTCTTTTTGCCGAGAGGTAGCTTTCCATGCCATGGTAGAAAACCAGGTGCCGATTGGTGGTGATGGAAAGGTGGTTAAAATCGACGAATCTAAATTTACAAGAAGGAAATTTAATGTCGACCGCGTTGTACGCGACAATTGGGTTTTCGGTGGGATCGAGAGGGGAAGTGATAAAATATTTATGGTACCAGTGGAGGATCGTTCCCGAGAAACATTTATAAGTATTATTAATAGATGGATCCTCCCTGGTACAAAAATTATTTCAGACTGTTGGAGATCGTACGACAGTCTGTCAGGAGAAGGATACATTCACGAAAATGTAAGTAAAATTCTCTTTTTTTTCTTTTATAATAATATTCACATATAAATTATAGGTAAACCACCCCCTTTATTTTGTGGATCCTGTAACCGGAGCTCATACAAATAGTATAGAGTCGGCGTGGAATGCGGCAAAAATTTCGATCTCTCCACAAAATAGGAAGACTAATAGCTTAGCTGGCAATCTGACAAGATATATGCTAATAAAGAAACCAAAAGCAGAAGGGGTGGATCCTGTTTTATATTTTTATAAATTAGCAGGTAATTTATTCATATAAAATATATTTTATAAACAAATTTTATTGTTTAATCAAATTTTTTTAGGCCAGCTTTACAATCTTTTGTTGGTGAGAGAAGTTGAAATTGGAAGGCCAGGCAGGGAAGGTACGGCACAAGTGGAACAAGAAATTCATGAGGATAGCGATGAAGAAGAAGATGATGATGATGATGATGATTAGATTTAGTTTTATTTTTTAAGAATGTTAATTAGATTTATTTTATTTTGTTAATTTTGTAAGATGTTATAAGTTAATTAAAATGAAGTTTTACATTTAGTTAATAAAAATATAATTTTTTTATTTAAATAAAACATTTATTTTTTTTTGATTTCATGCAAGGAAAAAATGAATAAATTGATGCTTGCCGTATGGATTTACTAGCCGAATTTAAAAAGAGGATTTCTTAAATTGGTAGCGACTTTAAAAAATTAATTTTAATATAAAAGAGTAATTCTGTTTTTTGATTTCATGCAAGGATTTCATGCAAAAGTTTAAATTATTGTTTTTATTTTTAACACAAAAGTGTCAAAATTTTAATTTTTTATATAAAATTTTGTATTTACATAAAAAATTACTAAAAATAATGGCAGTTACGTTTAGAATCAATTGAACATTGAAATAAATTATAAAATATGTTAATTTTATTGTTTCAAAAAGTTTTAATTATTGTTTTTATTTTTAACTAAAAAGTGTCAAAATTTTAATTTTTTATATAAAATTTTGCATTTACATATAAAAATTACTAAAAATAATGACAGTTACGTTTAGAATCAATTGAACATTGAAATAAATTATAAAATATGTTTATTTTATCATTTAAAAAAGTTTAAAATAATTTATTTGATTTCTACAATAAAGATGTCAATAATTTTTTATTTTATGTAAATTTGAGTTATCTGTAACTACCTAAATATTTCTTGTATAACCCTTTTTTTTTATTATTTAAAAATTCCATTTTGATTTTTAGATAATTGCACAATGGCAATTCTTTCCATATATGTATATACTAAAGTTTATAAGAATGTGTTAAATGTCAAAAAATCAGTCGTCCATTATTTTCATAACAAAAATGTCGATTTTTGTATGAAAAAAATTTAAAAAATGTTTTTTCGGGAAAAATAATTAAAAAAACTTAATTTTTTTGGAAAAATTACAGTCTAACGGTAAAAGACTATCGGTTTTCGACCTATTTTGGGGGGTTCGGCTCACGTGGTCGTTTTTTTTGGTGACAGTGGTAAAATAGGAATTACCCGTTTTTTGTTTTCATGT
Source organism: Poecilobothrus nobilitatus (assembly GCA_947095535.1). Taxonomy (NCBI): domain Eukaryota; kingdom Metazoa; phylum Arthropoda; class Insecta; order Diptera; family Dolichopodidae; genus Poecilobothrus; species Poecilobothrus nobilitatus. The sequence continues at coordinate 158,475,063 of OX352772.1, read as the reverse complement.
TGTTCATCTGGTGTCCGCTGGACGATTTAACGTTTGATTATTAGATTGGTATCCATTATAAATTATTTGTATTGCATTAACCTTTCTTTTTAGTTTGCAGTCGTATAACATGTGATGAGGAACGAATTTAGGTACAGCTGCCATGGATAAGGTCGGCGATCTCCTGAAGGCGTAATAACCCTGTAAGCGTCTTGGTAGTTCCGAGGTGGCTGCAGTAGTTTTGGACTTCCAACAAAATTAAACAACATTTTTAACGGAAAAGCTCTCATACGTGAATTGTATTGTTTAGGTTATTTTTTTATTTTTTTTTATTTTGGATACCTTGCACTTTATGTATAGACTGATTTTGTATAATCCAGTAGAGTTTTTTTGGATCACCCCGGAGTTGCTCAGGCAGATCTAGCTAAGACTCCGGAAGAGTCTGTTGCGATAGGAAAGTGTTATAAGTATTGTTTTAGGCTTCTGGATTAGGTTTATTTTTGATTCTATTGTATATAGAAAAGGGTGATTGAGGCCTTCTTTTTCGTGCTGCCGGTTTTATGTTTATTATTAGTGTGTTTGGTACTTACTTTTTGTTTTTGAATTTATTATTTTGAAAATGATTTGAATTTATTGATTGGGTGTAAAGTGTTTCTGCTCTATTTTTAATTTTAGTTATTGTTAGTTAGGATTTTTAGGTTCCGTTCTAGTTTATTATTGTTTTGTTAGTTTTACGTTTTATTTTAGTTTAGAGATTTTTGTTGTGTAGTTATATTTTAGTATTATAATTTTAGAAGATTTTTCCCTGTTTTTATTATGTTATCATTCTTAAATTTTTGATTTATTTTGTAATTATTAGTGCTGTGATTTTGTATTATTTTTGTAATTACATGTTTTGTTAATATTTTTATTTTAGTTTTGAAATTCTTTAGTTTTGTTGTTATGATTTTGGTTATAGAGTTATCTTTTGGTATTAATTTTATTAAATTGTGATTTGTTACATATTTTACTAGTAACAAATAAATATTACTTACAAATAAGTAAATAGTATTAGTTATCTACTAGCGTGTTCATTTTTATTTTTTTATTTTCATTTTTTATCTCAAAAGAGCTCAAAGACTCGTACAGAGTGTAACATAAATTTTCAATAATAATAACAACAATACTTAATTCAATTCAATTGCAAAAATAAAATTAACATAATTTACAATATAGATAAAAAACCTAAAAAGAAAAGTAATTACTAACAATTATTTAATAAAAAAAAACATCTGTTCTATATTCAAAACTACATATATTGTATGTTATAAACTACAATCAACGTAGTACTGAAGGCACTTCATATATCTTGTCATGTTGGAAGATGTGTGAAGGGAGATAGGTAGAAATTATATAAATTGATATAAGTTTTGCGTTCCTTTTACAATGAAACATAGAAACATTTTTACTCATCTTTCACATTTTTACTCATCTCATCTTGCGCGCTAGAATTGTATTTTGCAAAAGATAATGTATTCCACTCGGCTTTTTCCCTTATTGAAAAATTGAAATATGAAATACAAAATCAAAAAAGATGTAATTCAATTTAATATTCAGTGTAAAAATTAAAAAAAAAAAAAAAAGTAAAGAAGAGTAAATAAATAAAAAAAAAAATATTCAAAACTAACAAAAACAAAAGAGGAATAGAAAAAAAAAAAAATAAAAAATATTCAACTCAAAAGTTCAAATTAATTTAAAATCATTTGTTTTCTTTTTAAATGTATGCAGCTGTTCAATTTCTTTTAAATGCATCGGTAATTCATTATAGTACTTATAAGCTAAATTGTATATAGTATCTAGTCCATTAAACATTAAGTATCTAGTCCTTTTCTTGAAGAAATTTTTCGAATATTTGTTGCATTTCTGGTATGGTCCTGGTGATACTCTTTGTTTGTAATATGTGTTGTGTTGTGTTGATATTTTCTGTAATCATCATGTGTGCTTGCGTAACTAGTTTGTATTTAATTAGTTCCTTAAGTGGCAAAATTGTATGTTTCTCATGTGTTACTTTGGTTCTTAGGAGTTCTTTGTTTGTATGCGTACAAATTTTTTATGGTGTTGTTCTGTATTCTTTGTAACTGATTTAGGTCTTTATTAAAAGTATTGCCCCAAATTTGTATTGCGTAGACAACAGTGCTGTGAAACGTACTATAATATAAAGGTCATTTAAGCTGTAAAGGCACTCTATTATTAACAAATTCAAATATACCAGCCAATTTTCTTCCTTTATTAATGTGTGAATCAATTTGCTTGCTCCAACTTAGTTTATTGTCTACTACTACACCAAGATTTCTATATTCCTCCATCTGACCAATATTATAATAATTATATTTTATATCTAAGCTGTCGGTACTATCACGTTTAGAAATCATATATTTAGTTTTTTTTGAATTTATTGTCAAATTGTGTTTGTTCATCCAGCCGTTTATTAGTACTAAGTCTGTCTTTATGATCTTTTGAAGTTCATTCAATGTATCTTCTTTATACACGATAACTAAATAATCCGCATACATGAATGGTTTGCCTCGTATATTAATATTTAGCAGGCTACTAATGTAGTATGCAAACAGGGTTGCACCTAAAGAACTACCCTGGATGACATCGTAATTCACATCATGTTGCGTGCTTCGTATTCCATCACATTCAGTAAATTGAGTTCGATTAGTCAGATAGCTTTCAAACCATTTAAATTCCTTGCCCATGATTCTCATTTCATAGAGTACTTTTAGGAATATGCTTCTATCTACAGAATCAAAAGCTTCCTGTAGGTCAAAAAATATAGCTGCTGTCTTTTTATTTTTATCTATCTCCAGACTGAATCTCTGAAATAACATCGAATAATGCTGCTTCTGTGTTAGATTTCTTCTTAAAACCATATTGTTTATTCTGAGTTAGTTTTTCTCTATTCAAGAATTCTACCAACTGTACATTAACAAATGTCTCTATAATTTTGCTAATTGTCGAGGATATGGAAATCGGTCTAAAGTTATTGATATCTTCAATATCACCATTTTTGTAAATTGGTAAAACTTTATTTATTTTAACTATTTCAGACATTTTACTTTGCGACAATGATGCATTTATGAATTTCATTACCTATGTTATCAGCCAATTCTAATTTGCAATTTTTTTGTGAATAATGCTGATATTCCGTCTGGATCTTTAGAGTTAGTGTTATTCAAAGTATCAATTAGTTTTATTGTTTTCATTTTATATATTATATTGTTATATATTTATTAAAGTTTTCAATTTTACTATATTTTCCTTTTACATTTATCATATTGTTGAAAAATTTATTATCATAATCTTTATTTGGGTTTATTAGTTATTTCCTTTAAATATTTCCAATTCTTCCTAGGATTTCCAGAAGCTTTATTAAATTGTTTAATATCATATTTTTCTTTACATTTTCGTTTCATGCCTGTTAACTTATTACGCCAGTACTTATATTTAGATTTCAAATAGTCACAGTTTTTAATTTTGCATATATTTCCTAAACCAATAATCTTTTGCTTTTATTCACATTATACAATTTTCATCTAGCCAAGGTGCACTATAAGTATTGGAACTACTTTTTGATTTAACAACAATGGTAGCACTTTCAATACTGTCTTTAATTTTATTTACTAATTCACTTGCCATGTCATTTACATCTGTTGCTTTGATAATTAATCCATTCAATTTTACTCTGTCATAATCTATTTTTTTGATCAGCTGTTTTTTATTATTATTCACAAAAATTTCTTTAATTATGTTATTTGTGAATTTTGAATTTTTCATTTCAACAATTAATCCCAGATGATCAGATATGCATATCATGCTCAAAAGGAAATATAACTATTTGAGCTGTAGGATCATTAAAAATAACATGATCAAGACATATATTATATAGAGGTCTAGTAGATTTATTGTTACAAAAGAAGAAACCATTCGACTCAACAATATTTTGGTATCATTTATTATTATTACCATTAAAATTTGGCAAATCAAAATTAAAATCTCCAATAATTAATGTTTTTTTTATTTTTAGATTTTCAAGTTATTCTTCAAAATTATTTAGAAATTTATCAACCAACATTGAGTTTTTTTCTGGTGGCCTATATATTAACGATACATTATAAATTTGTGAATTATAATTAATTTTTATACTAATAAAACTATCAAATTCATCACTAAATATATGATTTGTTTCATAATTAACACTATTGTGAATAAATATTGCTGTACGTGACCTTTGCGTGATGGTCTACTTGAAAATATTGGAGAATAATTTTTGATATGTATATGACGAGTTTCATAATCAAGCAACCAGGTTTCAGTGATATTAATTATGTGGATGGTTTGTTTTAGTTCATCCAATAAGTACATTAGGTCATCAATTTTGCATTTTAAACTTCTCGCATTTAAATATAGAACTTTTAGTGTATTTTCGTTAGTCAATGGTATGTCAAAATTTTTATATACCTTATTTACATGGATATTCAATGGTAAATCAAATATAAAATTATTCGACATTAAATTGTGATTCATGCAATATTCTAATTATTTTAGATTTCGAATTTTTACGTATAAACAATCTGCCATTTTCAATCAATATAAATTCAATTATATTACTTCTTTTCATTTCTCTAGCTTTTTTAGCTATATAGCTGAAATATGGTGTTAATTTCTCATTGACAAATATACAATCGTTTTCACTCTTATCTTGATCATTTATTTGATCATTCTTATTCGTATCTTTGTCGCATATATCCATTGTTATTGTTTGTTTTTTTCTTAAATTCATAAATGTACTTTTATTTTCAATGTTAGTAAATTCTACAATTAACTTATATGGCTCAGCAGATTTTTCTGCGATTTTCTTAGTTTTTGAAATGTTTGATATTATATTTGGCTCCATTAGCATATCAATCTCATTACCTAGTTTTTTAATATCTAGAGGTTCAGTTTCATTATGTTCATCTTTTATTCCAGAAATTTTAATTAGTCTCTCAAATTTCTTTTGCTTCATTTTTTCTAGCTCCACTTTATTCTGATTTTCCTCGATCAAACTATTTAAATATTCTTTGAGTTCTTTAACCTCACTTTGCATGTTTTGAAATTCAATGGTTTGGAGTGTTTGATTACTTATAATGACCTCCAACTTCTCATAGATTACCTCACCATCTATTGTGTCATCCAAAGTTTTGTTTATATTCACTTTGAAGGTATTATTCCGGTTAGGTATTCCAGTATCAGATTTCTTGAGATGTTGTCTAGTTTTACATATTTTGCAGAATCAACTTTTCTCTACATCTGAGTTGTTTTCGCGAAACCTTTCATTTTCTAATCCTGTGCAGGCTCCGCAGTAACAGTTTCTGCAGATTCCATGACATTGCAATCTCAATCTAGAAAGAGTCAATAACAATGTCCATAAATATAATAACTCAGAACAAAATGGTTTGATTAAAATTAATAAAATAAATAATGAGAATAATGAGAGTGAAGATATTAATTATAATAAAAACAGTAAAAGTAACAATATAACAATATAACAAGTGAGAAATTTACACGTGACAATATACCCACAACTAAAAAAAATTATGAAACGTCAAATAAAACAAATAATATAGTCATAAAAAAAAAAAAAAAAACAAACCAAAAAAAAATATTATGCCACCACCAATAGTAATTTTAAATGAAAATATTGAAATAATAAAAAAGAAATGAAGAGAAGAAGGATATGAAAACATTTTTGAAAAAAATAACCAAAGCAAGCTAATATTAAAAGTAAATAACATAGAAGATTACTTTGTAATAAAAATGATGCTAAAAGAAAGAATAGCAGAGTTTTTACTTATACAATTAAACAAGACAAGGTAAAAACATTATTATTGAAAGAATTAAGGGAGACAGATAATCCGACCGAAATTAAAAATCAACTAGGCTTACTAAATGTTCCTAATGTTAATTTTTTAAAAGTGGAAAAATTTAAAACAAGGAAATCAAGAGAACAAAATAGAAATTCAGATATATTTCTGGTACAAATTTCATCTAATAGGGAATTAGAAAATGTTTATAAAATAAAACACATAAATTACCGAATAGTTAAATAGGAGAGGTTGGAAAAAACTGAAAATCAACAGTACAAAAACTGACAAAGGCTGGGGCACACGGCAATCAATTGTGCACTAAAATACAGATGTGTCAAATGCAATGGAAGTCATCATAATTGACTTCGGCAATGCGAAATTAAAGCTGTACAACAACGAAATATTTTGTTTAGAAAACCAAAGCCAAAACATTAGATATAACTTTAAAGTGTAAAAAATTCAAAAAACATTGTAACAAAAGTTTGAATAATATACTAGAAACTCAGGCAAAATATTTCGAGAGCGACAAAAATCTAACAAACTCTGAAATTAACAAATATATTGACATGGTAAACAGAATCATAAAAGACGCAATAAGCAAAACGGTACCAAAAATTAACACTCAAAATAGCTTAGAAAAATATTTAAATAAAACGATATTAAACTTGCAAAGACAAAAAAGTACAATCTTGTCAGAAATTAAAAGTATAAATAGAATAAACAACGATTCAATTCAAATCCTAATTTAATGACATTAAAATCTATAAAAAACAATATTGTCAAAAATTTAAATAACCAAATTAATAAATTTTGGAAAAAGCTGGAATCGACATTAGTAAATTAAGAACACAAGACAACAAATATACCGTGAATGGTAAGAACGATTTAGTAAAACTGTTAGGAGTAGACATAGAAGAAACAGATATAATAAAAGAAAATTATGGTAGAGAAATCGTTAACCCAACTACAAATATAATTAATGATAGAATTGAACAATTTAATAACATCGTAAGTAACATAACTAATACAATAACTCAATTTACAAATAATAAAAATCTAATAATTTAAGAGAGAGTGAAACATGTAACGAATACCTGACCATGAGAGAAAGACTGAAAGATATACTGAAAAAAGTAAAAAACTTCTGGAATAGAGGAGATTACCAACGTAGTTCTGAAAAATGTATCCAACAAATTAATATCAATATATACCATTATATTGAACAACTGCCTCAATAATTCATATTTTCTTAAGCAATGGAAAATTGCTAAAATAGTCTGTATTAGAAAACCAGGAAAATATCCCACTAGCTACGTAATTTAAGATCAATAATCATGCCACTAAACTGTAGTTAGATATTAGAAATTCTATTAAATAACAGCATCGTAAAATTTAGTAACGAACACAAAATAATTGTTGATAATCAGTTCAGATTTAAAAGGCATCACTCATCAGTACATGAAATAAACAAATTTGTTTACGATATTGCTTACCAATTGCATGAAAAAAAAATTGTAGGGCCTTGTTTTGTGGACTTAAAAGAAGCGTTTAATTCGGTTTGGTTAAACGGATTATTATATAAAATAATTTATTTATTAGAAGGTACCGTGACACATACGAAAGGTTTCGCGTTCAAACCCCGGCTGGGTCATATAGATTAATACAAAAATAATATAGATTTCTTCTTATAATATATAATTAGTAGAATATAATTAAATTGAAAATAAGTATATATGTCCTATAAATTATAATTAATATCGTATTGTAATGTAATAGCTATATAGTAAAATTAGTAATGTGTGCTTGCATTGCAAGCGTCAAACAGATGATTAAATTGCATGATGAGAAAGCATGTTGAAAAAGCATTGTATCACTGATTTTTATAGTAAGGGATCATAAACACTCTCATCCTCCACCAGAACGGTCATGAACCATGGTCCAGAAACAAAAGTTGTAGAGCTGGTCAAGATCTGTTTAATGATACCTCACATGATAATATACCGTTGTTTCTTATATTGAGGGCTTATAAACAGCTTCAGGAACTAAGTAGGGCGTGCTAGACAATGGTCTCCAAAACTAAAATTGAATAGCTCGCCAAGATCTTTTCAATGATACCCCACGTAATCATATACAGCTAATTTTATATCAAGGGCTTATAAAATCCTTCTGAAACCAAGCGGGGTCTTCAGAAACCAGAGTCCCCAAACAAAAGTTGAATAGCTAACCAAGATCTTTACAATGATTCCCAACATAATCATATAAAGCTGAATTTATATCAAGGGCTTATAAAAGCTATCTGAATCCAAGCGTGACCTCCAGAAACCAGACTCCCCAAACTAAAGTTGGAGAGGTCGCCAAGATCTTTTCAATGATACGAAGATGGTCTTCCAGCTGAAATTATAAAAATAGACCCAGAAACATCAGCCGAGCTGCTAGAACCTCACATCTCAATAGCATGGGATGAGAGTAGATTACCGGTCACATAGAAAAATGAAGTAATCATCAAACTTCCTAAGAAAGGTGATCTTACCAAGTGCGACAACTGGAGAGGTATAACAGTGATAAACACAATCTACAAAATTACGGCAACAATAGAATGGCGAGCCCGTTATATCTTGTTTTCATAAATTTAAAAACAGCCAGTAGAAATAGAACAGCCAAGTAAAACTAAAAGTAAAAGTAGAACAGCCATTTGGAAAGCACTTAGAAATCGAAATGTGCCGGAAAAATTAATAGAAATAATACAGAACATGTATGAAGGGACACAACTCTCAGTACTCAACAATGGTATTACCAGGGAACCATTCATCACCAACATAGGAGTAAAGCAGGGTTGCCCACTATCACCAATGCTCTCCACAGTAGTGCTAGATGACATCACACTTAGAAAGTCGCACACACTGAGAAAGCCGCTAAAATGCACAGCAAGGGAAGCACTAGATTGTAACCCACAAGGAACCGGAAGACGAGGTCAACCCAATAACCCCTCGAGGCGAACGATATTAGAGGAACTAACCTCAACTGGAAAAACATGGGAGGAAGCAAAAATAACTGCTCAGAATAGAGTCAGATGGATATGCCTAGTAGATATCGTATGCTCCAAAGAGGGACAATAAGGAAAAAAATAAAGTAGCTATAACCCCTGTTTCCAATTTGAAATGTGGAGTGCTTGTATATACATAAAATTCAATTATACCAAAAACATAAATCTAACATTAATTTATTTATATCTAGAAAACAAATAATTTTCTTCTATATATAATAATTCAATAATAATAATTCTAACATTAATTAAATTATGTCTACAACATAATTCTTATTCTTTTAAAAAAAAAATGTTCTTAATAATTCATTTTCAATTTACTAAAATGTGAATTATATCAGAAATTATATATATATAGATAACGCAAGTAGAACAAAAAATCTCTCACAATTTTTTTTAATTTGTAGTGCCCCAAAGAAAGAGAAAAACATTGAATTAAAAAAATAAACATATTATTTTTGCTTGTTCTTTCTCATTCTTCATTCTTCAAATTTATTTATTTTATTTGTCTAACGAAAAATCAAACAAGTCACAATGTAAAGGTTTATTTTTATTTAAGATGTTATTGGTATGTGTTGTCTGGCGTTGTGTTAGGCTGTTAGATTTATTTTTATTTTCTATTCATTTCATATATTTTATGAATAGTTTATATTTTTTTTTATTTTCAGTCACTTTACTATTTATAAAAAGAAGTAACCAAAAAAATGATTAATGAATGGAGGGTATAGAGTACTATAACCAGCCATATATATATAGATACATGTATATATGTATGTATATGTATATGCATATTAATTTTTTCTTTGCTTAGAAAATTTTACATTTTATAAATACCCATCGAAATGTTAACCTCTGAGGGTAAATTTTTTATTTCTTTTTTATCAATTTAGGAATTTTGTAAACAGATTATAAGGTATGTAATAAGGTATGTAAGATTAAAAACTCGTATGCTGTATAAAATTCTATACTGGATGAAAAAATTATAATTTTATGCGAAAACTTTGACCTAATTTAATTTTTATTGATGCAATATTTTAAAAAAAGGAAAAAGCCGAATTGAAGTTTCAAAATAAAAAAAAAGCTTGAATTCAATTAAACGTTCCATTCGGCATAAAAAACTCTTGTAAAACAAAATTATAAGATAAATATATACATTTTGAAGTCCATATATCAAACAAGCTGCTATCCTTTGGTAATCTGTAGAGCCTTCCATTAAAATTCAGCCTACTAGTTTTGCATGTGGCGCAGGGAATCTGATTTTATATTTTGAAACATTCTAAACAGAGGATGATATATTATACGTTCATGCTAATGAAAGCAAAATAGATGGAAAAGATAATAAAAGTATGTAGATAAATAAAAGAGTCAGAAAAATAGAAATTTTTAATTATAAGTTTTGCAACAAGTTAATGAATAAAATAATTGAGACAATCAAATAAATTTGGAAACAAATTCTAAACAATAATAAAAAAAATGTTTTCTTACTTTTTGAATAGAAATTATGTTCCATTGATGATTGATGAATGATTAAGAACAAAAGAACTTGTGTATTATATATTTCGCATATGTATATGAACTTAATTTTAACTTTTTATTAAACTTGTAAAACAACTTCTAATTTTTCACTTCTATAAAAAAATTAACTTATTTTAATAAAAAAAATTCAAGTTATACACATTGGATAACTTACCGCTCAAATTAAAATTTCAATTTTCTTTATAAATTTCTTACGTTAAAATTATTTTAACCCATAATGTCAGAAACTATATTTTGAAAGATAATTTTACACAAAAAGCACAAGTCACTAGAGTTAACAGTTACATATTTTTTTTTAAATTTTACTCATTAAATTTTTTTCAAACAAAATCAAAATTCACATCAAAATTACTCATGCATTTTTATTGATATAAAAAAAAAATATTAAATTCTAACGCATACGTAGATAAACATTATAGACACTTGATCAACACATAATCAGTCCAACCAAAATAGAATACTTAAGAAATCAGAAGTAAATTATAGTGTTACCATGTTATAATATATAATTATTTGATTTACTTCAAGTTTTAAATAAAAAAGATATTAAAAACTAGACAACTCTTCTAACCAGTTTTGAAATATAAAAACCCAAACATTATAAATAGATTTTATTATACCATTTGTAATAATACGGTATTTTCAAAGTGAATTCTTTTTTTTCTTTATTTCTAATTATAATTATAAATAACAAAGTAATTTTTGAAATATTGTAATCCTTTACGACTTTAGACTAAAGTTGTGTGAAAGGAAGAATACATGTATTTAAGATTTGTTGTCGTGGATTTTTGCTAAATTCGAGTACTACCTAAATAGTTTTAAAAATAGTTTTATAATGGTAAATAATCTAATAATGGTTTCGAGTTGTACAAATGATAGGTAAAATTAAATACTTAACAAAATTTTAAAACTTTAGTTTCAAAAAAAATTTCGTGAATCATACAAATGATATGGCAATATTGTCTTTTATTCAAATGCATTCTTCTAAAAAGAAGTTTTAAAGTTTTTGAAAAAAAAACAAAATAAAAAAAAATATTTATCATGTATGTACCTACATATCTAAAATTAAAATAGAATCAAATATTCACGAGGATATTTTTTTAAAAGAACTATTGAGAAAGAGAAAAAAAACATAGGAAAAAATTAGAGAGCAAATGGGGCACTTGAAATCTGAAAAAATTTCGAGAATTATTATTGACATTTTTTGTTTTGCTTGCGTTATCTATATATATATATATAATTTCTGATTATATGTAAGTATTATTATTGTGACTAATTGCCACCAGGTTTGAATAGTTTAATAGTTTCGTTGCAATCGTCAAATTTACAAAATATACCATTTTTACAATTTTTCACTATTAACTGTTTTTCTAATCAATGCTTAATTTAATTTCCAAATATAATTTAAAATTTACTATTACTTCCTAATTAATTAGTTTGATTAAAGTACAACCGTCAAATTTACGAAATTATTAATATTACAAAAAAAAATTTTAAGAATTTACTGTTTTTGTATGCACAAGTTAATTATTTGATTGATTTATCTATTACAATTCTAAAATTTACTTTCATTCTTTTATATATATTTTTAAAATGTATTGTATTATATTACAGAATTAATCCTCTGATTACTTTTTATTTTATTACAATTTTCGAAATTTATTACTTGTATATTTTTCCGTAATAAATTTCTATCCTTTACTAGCTTTTTCTCTTTGCCAACAGAGCGTGCGGTTCTGTGATATTGCCGCTACGTTAAAAAATGGCGTTGTTATGTACATTTTAAAATTTGCTTCCTATGTCGCTGGTTGTCCATAAGGAAAAAACAGAAGTGTTTATTTATAATTTTTGTTTATGCTGTTTTCTGTCAGGGACAATATGAAAGTTGACTCAGGTAGGTGGAGTGTAACAAAACAACAATTATAACAATAAAGGTAAGAAAAAAAATTTTCTTTTTTTTTTCCAAATATTGTTGAATATTTATTCTGTAACTATTGACTAACCTTTTTTTGTTTTCATGTTGTTCATCTGGTGTCCGCTGGACGAGTTAACGTTGGATTATTAGATAGGTATCCATTATAAATTATTTGTATTGCATTAACCTTTCTTTTTAGTTTCTTTTTAGTTTGCAGTCGTATAACAAGTGTTGAAGAACGAATTTAGGTACAGCTGCCACGGATAAGGTGGGTGATCTCCTGAAGGCGTAATGACCCTGTAAGCGTCTTGGTAGTTCCGAGGTTGCTGCAGTAGTTTGAACTTCAAGAAAATTAAACAACATTTTTAACGGAAAAGCTCACATACGTGAATTGTATTGTTTAGGTTATTTTATTTTTTTTTTATTTTGGATACCTTGGACTTTACGTATAGACTGATTTTGTGTAATCCAGTAGAGTTTTTTTTGGATCACCCCGGAGTTGCTGTGGTAGATCTAGGTAAGGCTCCGGAAGAGTCTGTTGCGATAGGAAAGTGTTATAAGTATTGTTTTAGGCTTCTGGATTAGGTTTATTTTTGATTCTATTGTATATAGAAAAGGGTGATATAGGCCTTCTTTTTCGTGCTGCCGGTTTTATGTTTATTATTATTGTGTTTGGTACTTGCTTTTTGTTTTTGAATTTATTATTTTGAAAATGTTTTGAATTTATAGATTGGGTGTGAGGTGTTTCTGCTCTATTTTAAATTTTAGTTATTGTTAGTTAGGATTTTTAGGTTCCGTTCTAGTTTATTATTGTTTTGTTAGTTTTACTTTGCTATTATTGCTGGTTTGGTTTTATTTATCAAGTTTAGGGTTTGGTTTTATGTTAATTTAGTTTTTATTAGTATATTGAATTTATAATTGATTTAGGTTTGTTTTATTATTCCTTTTATTTTAGAGATTTTTGTTGTGTAGTTATATTTTAGTATTATATTTTTAGAAGATTTTTCCCTGTTTTTATTATGTTATCATTCTTAAATTTTTGATTTATTTTGTAATTATTAGTGCTGTGATTTTGTATTATTTTTGTAATTACATGTTTTGTTAATGTTTTTATTTTAGTTTTGTTGTTATGATTTTGGTTATAGGGTTATCTTTTGGTATTAATTTTATTAAATTGTGATTTGTTACATATTTTACTAGTAACAAATAAGTTTTACTTACAAATAAGTACATAGTATTAGTTTGTTCTGTTATTATTATTTTCGATTGTCTATTAGCGTGTTTATTTTTATTTATTTATTTTCATTTTTTATCTCAAAAGAGCTCAAAGGCTCGTACAGAGTGTAACATAAATTTTCAATAATAATAACAACAATACTTAATTCAATTCAATTGCAAAAATAAAATTAACATAATTTACAATATAGATAAAAAACCTAAAAAGAAAAGTAATTACTAACAATTATTTAATAAAAAAAAACATCTGTTCTATATTCAAAACTACATATATTGTATATTATAAACTACAATCAACGTAGTACTGAAGGCCCTTCATACATCTTATCATGTTGGAAGATGTGTGAAGGGAGATAGGTAGAAATTATATAAATTGATATAAGTTTTGCGTTCCTTTTACAATGAAACATAGAAACATTTTTACTCATCTTGACATGTTGGAAAATGAGTCAAAATGATTGCGCGCTAGACTTGTATTTTGCGAAGGATAATGTATTCCACTCGGCTTTTTCCCTTATTGAAAAATTGAAATATGAAATACAAAATCAAAAAAAATGTAATTAAATTTAATATTCAGTGTAAAAATTAAAACAAAAAAAAAAAAAGTAAAGAAGAGTAAATAAATAAAAAAAAAAAATATTCAAAACTAACAAAAACAAAAGAGGAATAGAAAAAAAAGAAAATAAAAAATATTCAACTCAAAAGTTCAAATTAATTCAAAATCATTTGTTTTCTTTTTAAATGTATGCAGCTGTTCAATTTCTTTTAAATGCATCGGTAATTCATTATAGTACTTATAAGCTAAATTGTAGATAGTATCTAGTCCATTAAACTTTTTGAAGAAATTATTCGAATATTTGCAGCATTTCTGGTATGGTCCTGGTGATACTCTTTGTTTGTAATATGTGTTGTGTTGTGTTGATATTTTCTGTAATCATCATGTGTGCTTGCGTAACTAGTTTGTATTTAATTAGTTCCTTAAGTGGCAAAATTGTATGTTTCTTATGTGTTACTTTGGTTCTTAGGAGTTCTTTGTTTGTATGCGTATAAATTTTTTATGGTGTTGTTCTGTATTCTTTGTAACTGATTTAGGTCTTTATTAAAAGAATTGCCCCAAATTTGTATTGTGTAGACAACAGTGCTGTGAAACATACTATAATATAAAGGTCATTTAAGCTGTAAAGGCACTCTATTATTAACAAATTCAAATATACCAGCCAATTTTCTTCCTTTATTAATTTGTGAATCAATTTGCTTGCTCCAACTTAGTTTATTGTCTACTACTACACCAAGATATCTATATTCCTCCACCTGACCAATATTATAATAATTATATTTTATATCTAAGCTGTCGGTACTATCATGTTTAGAAATCATATATTTAGTTTTTTTTGAACTTATTGTCAATTTGTGTTTGTTCATCCAGCCGTTTATTAGTACTAAGTCTGTGTTTATGATCTTTTGAAGTTCATTCAATGTATCTTCTATATACACGATAACTAAGTCATCCCCATACGTGAGTGGTTTGCCTCGTATATTAATATTTAGCAGGCTACTAATGTAGTATGCAAACAGGGTTGCACTTAAAGAACTACCCTGGATGACACCGTAATTCACATCATGTTGCGTGCTTCTTATTCCATCACATTCAGTAAATTGAGTTCGATTAGTCAGATAGCTTTCAAACCATTTAAATTCCTTGCCCATGATTCTCATTTCATAGAGTACTATTAGGAATATGCTTCTATCTACAGAATCAAAGGCTTTCTGTAGATCAAAAAATATAGCTGCTGTCTTTTTATTTTTATCTAGTCCAGACTGAATATCTGAAATAACATCGAATAATGCTGCTTCTGTGTTAGATTTCTTCTTAAAACCATATTGTTTATTCTGAGTTAGTTTTTCTCTATTCAAAAATTCTATCAACTGTACCTTAACAAATGTCTCTATAATTTTGCTAATTGTCGAGGATATGGAAATCGGTCTAAAATTATTGATATTTTCAATATCACCATTTTTGTAAATTGGTAAAACTTTATTTATTTTAACTATTTCAGACATTTTACTTTGCGACAATGATGCATTTATGAATTTCATTACCTATGTTATCAGCCAATTCTAATTTGCAATTTTTTATGAATAATGCTGATATTCCGTATGGATCTTTAGAGTTAATGTTATTCAAAGTATCAATTAGTTTTATTGTTTCATATTTATTAATTAATTTGAAATGAAAGGTCTTATTGGTTATACTTTTGGGAAAATATATATCATTAAAATTTTTCGCCATTTCTTCACCTATCGTGCAATAATATTTATTAAAATTTTCAATTTTACTATATTTTCATTTTACATTTATCATATTGTTGAAAAATTTATTATTATAATCTTTATTTGGGTTTATTAGTTATTTCCTCTAAATATTTCCAATTCTTCCTAGGATTTCCAGAAGCTTTATTAAATTGTTTAATATCATATTTTTCATTACATTTTCTTGCCTGTTAACTTATTACGCCAGTACTTATATTTAGATTTCAAATAGTCACAGTTTTTAATTTTGCATATATTTCCTAAACCAATAATCTTTTCCTTTTATTCACATTATACAATTTTCATCTAGCCAAGGTGCACTATAAGTATTGGAACTACTTTTTGATTTAACAACAATGGTAGCACTTTCAATACTGTCTTTAATTTTATTTACTAATTCAGTTGCCATGTGATTTACATGAAATTAATTTTGGTTTACTTGAAAATAATTTTTGATATGTATATGACTAGTTTCATAACCAAGCAACCAGGTTTCACTGATATTAATTATGTGGATGGTTTGTTTTAGTTCAACCAATAAGTACATCAGGTCATCAATTTTGTATTTTAAACTACTCGCATTTAAATATAGAACTTTTTAGTGTATTTTCGTTAGTCAATGGTATGTCAACATTTTTATATACGTTATTTACATGGATATTCAATGGTAAATCAAATATAAAATTATTCGACATTAAATTGTGATTCATGCAATATTCTAATTATTTTAGATTTCGAATTTTTACGTATAAACAATCTGCCATTTTTAATCCATATAAATTCAATTATATTACTTCTTTTCATATCTCTAGCTTTTTTAGCTATATAGCTGAAATATAGTGTTAATTTCTCATTGACAAATATACGATCGTTTTTACTCTTATCTTTATCATTTATTTGATCATTCTTATTCGTATCTTTGTCGCATATTATATCCATTGTTATTGTTTGTTTTTTTCTTAAATTCATAAATGTACTTTTATTTTCAATGTTAGTAAATTCTACAATTAATTTATATGGCTCACCAGATTTTTCTGCGATTTTCTTAGTTTTTGAAATGTTTGATATTATATTTGGCTCCATTAGCATATCAATCTCATTACCTAGTTTTTTAATAATATCTAGAGGTTCAGTTTCATTATGTTCATCGTTTATTCCAGAAATTTCAATTAGTCTCTCAATTTGCTTTTGCTTCATTTTTTCTAGCTCCACTTTATTCTGAAGAATTTCATCCTTCATAAATTGAAGTTTATTTCGTAAGCTAAGATTTTCCTCGATCAAACTATTTAAATATTCTTTGAGTTCTTTAACCTGACTTTGCATTTTTTGAAATTCAATGGTTTGGAGTGTTTGATTACTTACAATGACCTCCAACTTCTCATAGATTACCTCACCATCTATTGTGTCATCCAAGGTTTTGTTTATATTTACTTTGAAGGTATTATTCCGGTTAGGTATTCCAGTACCAGATTTCTTGAGATGTTGTCTAGTTTTACATAATTTGCAAAACCAACTTTTCTCTACATCTGAGTTGTTTTCGCGGAACCTTTCATTTTCTAATCCCGTGCAGCCTCCGCAGTACCAGTTTCTGCAGATTCCATGACATTGCAATCTCAATCTAGAAAGAGGCAATAACAATGTCCATAAAAATAATAACTCAGAACAAAATGGTTTACAAATTAATATCAATATAGATTAATAAAAAAATAATATAGATTTTTTCTTATAATGTATAATTAGTAGAATATAATTAAATTGAAAGTAAGTTTAAATGTCCTATAAATTATAATTAATATCGTATTGTAATGTAATTGCTATATAGTAAAACTAGTAATGTGTGCTTGCATTGCAAGCGTCAAACAAATGATTAAATCGCATGATGAAAAAGCATTGTATCACTGATTTTTATAGTAAGGAATCATAAACACTCTCATCCTCCAACAGCACGGTCGTGAACAATGGTCCAGTAACAAAAGTTGTAGAGCTGGTAAAAATCAGTTAAATGATACCTCACATGATAATATACCGTTGTTTTTTATATTGAGGGCTTATAAACAGTTTCAGGAACCAAGTAGGGCGTCCTAGACTAGATCTTTTCAATGATACCCCACATAATCATATACAGCTGATTTTATATCAACGGCTTATAAAATCTTTCTGAAGCCAAGCGGGGCGTCCAGAAACCAGAGTTCCTAAACAAAAGTTGAATAGCTCGCCAAGATCTTTTCAATAATATCCCACATAATCATATACAGCTGATTTTATATGACTGGCTTAAAAAACCTTTCTGAACCCAAGCGGGACCTTCAGAAACCAGAGTCGCCAAACTACAGTTGGAGAGCTCGCCAAGATCTTTTCAGTGATACCCCACATAATCATATGCAGCTGGTTTTATATCAAGGGCTTATAAAATCTTTCTGAACCCAAGCGGGGCCGCCAGAAACCAGAGTCCCCAAACAAAAGTTGAATAGCTCGTCAAGATCTTTTCAATGATACCCCACATAATCATATACAGCTGATTTAAATCAAGGGCTTATAAAATCCTTCTGAACCCAAGCGGGGCCTCCAAAAACCAGAGTTCCTAAACAAAAGTTAAATAGCTCACCAAGATCTTTTCAATGATACCCCACATAATCATATACAGCTGGTTTTATATCAAGGGCTTATAAAATCCTTCTGAACCCAAAAGGGGCCTCCAAAAATCAGAGTCTCCAAACAAAAGTTTAATAGCTCGTCAAGATCTTTTCAATGATACCCCACAAAATCATACACAACTGATTTTATATCAAGGGCTTATAAAAGCTATCTGAACTCAAGCGGGACCTTCAGAAACCGCACTCCCCAAACAAAAGTTAAATAGCTCGTCAAGATCTTTTCAATGATACCCCACATAATCATATAAATCCGATTTTATATCAAGGGCTTATAAAATCCTTCTGAACCCAAGCGGGGCCTCCAAAAACCAGAGTCTCCAAACAAAAGTTGAATAGCTCGCCAAAATCTTTTCAATGATACCCCACAAAATCATATACAACTGATTTTATATCAAGGCCTTATAAAAGCTATCTGAACTCAAGCGGGACCTCCAGAAACCAGACTCCCCAAACTAAAGTTGAAGAGCCAGTCAAAATCTTTTCAATGATACCCCACACGATCATCTACAGCTGATTTTATATCAGGGCTTATAAAATCTTTCTGAACCCAAGCGGGGCCTCCAGAAACCAGAGTTCCCAAACAAAAGTTGATAGCTCGCCAAGATGTTTTCAATGATACCCCACATAATCATATACAGCTAATTTTATATCAGGGGCTTATAAAAGCTATCTGAAACCAAGCGGGACTTCCAGAACCAGAGTCCCCAAACTAAAGTTGGAGAGCTCGTCAAGATCTTTTCAATGATACCCACATAATCATATACAGCTGATTTTATTTCAAGGGCTTATAAAATCTTTCTGAACCCAAGCGGGGCCTCCAGAAACCAGAGTCCCGAAACAAAGTCGAATAGCTCGCCAAGATCAATGATACTCTACATAATCATATACAGCAGATTTTATATCAAGGGCTTATAAAATTTTACTGAGCCCAAGAACCAGGGAACCTCAGGGACCAAGAAAGGCGTCTTAGAATACTGGTTTCCAAACAAAAGTTAAAAAGCTCGCCAAGACCTTTTCAATGATACCCCATATGACGATATTTGGTTATAAATATTAATATCCCCATACAACTTATAAAGGACTAAAAGAGCTCCTTTGGAACCAAAAAGATATAATTTCAGATTTTTCTGGATGGTTACACACTAAACTCTATCAAATGCCTTTTGCAGCTAGTCTCTAGCACATCTAGAAATACTTCATCTTTTTGATACGAAATGAGTGAGTGGTTGCATACATTTTTTAGGAACAGCTTTATAGAGATAAAATATATATATATGTATACATACATGTGCCTATATACATATGTGACAGATACGATCAATGAAATAGAAATTGTCATACGTAATTACAATGGCAGTACGCATCCGAAGAACATGATACGGTTTCTCTACTTGACCGATAAGTGATACTAGGCAAAAATGAAAAAGAGACATCTTGTAAATAGATTAGAGTAGACCAATAATTTATTTAATCGAAAAAATGCAAAAACCATTCAAAACACAAGGTAGAGCCTCGGATACAGAAATGAATTTAACTAGAAATTCGCAAAAATAGCAAAAACAACAATTACAACACCAGATTAAATAAACCATCCAAAACAGAGCTCAAAGAGGCAGTAAGAAAACTAAAAATAAACAAAGCAATAGGCGAAGATGGTCTTCTAGCTGAAATTATAAAAATAGACCCAGAAACATCAGCCGAGCTGCTAGAACTCATATCTCAATAGCATGGGATGAGAGTAGATTACCGGTCACATAGAAAAATGGAGTAATCATCAAACTTCCTAAGAAAGGTGATCTTACCAAGTGCGACAACTGGAGAGGGATAACAGTGATAAACACAATCTACAAAATTACGGCAACAATAGAATGGCGAGCTCGGTATATCTGGTTTTCATAAATTTCAAGACAGTTTTTGATTGTATAAGTAGAACAGCCATATGGAAAGCACTTAGAAATCGAAATGTGCCGGAAAAATTAATAGAAATAATACAGAACATGTATGAAGGGACACAACTCTCAGTACTCTACAATGGTAATACCAGTGAACCATTCATCACCAACATAGGAGAAAAACAGGGTTGCCCACTATCACCAATGCTCTTCACAGTAGTGCTAGATGACATCACACTTACAAAGCCGCAAAAATTCACAGCAAGGGAATCACTAGATTGGAACCCACAAGGAATCCGAAGACAAGGTCAACCCAATAACACCTCAAGGCGAACGATATTAGAGGAACTAACTTCAACTGGAAGAACATGGTAGGAAGCAAAAATAACTGCTCCGAATAGAGTCAGATGGATATTCCTAGTTGATATCGTATGCTCCAAAGAAGGACAATAAGGAAAAAAAAAAGGTAGCTATAACCCCTGTTTTCAATTTGAAATGTGGAGTGCTTTTATATACATAAAATTCAATTATAACAAAAACATAAATCTAACATTAATTTACTTATATCTAGAAAATAAATAATTTTCTTCTATATATAATAATTCAAAAATAATAATTCTAACATTAATTAAATTATGTCTACAACATAATTCTTATTCTTTTTAAAAAAAAATGTTCTTAATAATTCATTTTCAATTTACTAAAATGTAAATTATATGTAAGTATTATTAGTGTGATTAATTGCCACCAGCTTTGTATAGTTTAATAGTTTCGTTGCAATCGTCAAATTTACAAAATATACAATTTTTACAATTTTTCACTATTAACTGTTTTTCTAATCAATGCTTAATTTAATTTCCAAATATAATTTGAAATTTACTATTACTTCCTAATTAATTAGTTTGATTAAAGTAGAACTGTCCAATTTACGAAATTATTAATATTAAAAAAGAATTTACTGTTTTTGTATGCACAAGTTAATTACTTGATTGATTTATCTATTACAATTCTAAAATTTACTTTCATTCTTTTAAATATATTTTTATATTACAAAATTAATCCTCTGATTACTTTTTATTTTATTACAATTTTCGAAATTTATTACTTGTATATTTTGCCGTAATAAATTTCTATCTTTTACTAGTTTTTTCTCTTTGCCAACAGAGTGTGGGGTTTTGTGATATTGCCGCTACGTTGAAAAATGGCGTTGTTATGTACATTTTAAAATTTACTTCCCATGTTGTCCCAGAAATTATATATATATAGATAACGCAAGAAAAACAAAAATCTCTAAAATTTTTTTTTTAATTTATAGTGCCCCAAAGAAAGAGAAAAACATTGGATTAAGAAAATGAACATATTAGTTTTGCCTGTTCTTTCTCATTCTTCTTTTTCAAATTTATTTTTTTCATTTTTCTAAAGAAAAATCAAACAAGTCACAAAAGTAAAAAGGTTTTTTTGTTATTTAAGATGTTATTGGTATGTGTTAGGCTGTTAGATTTTTTTTCTATTCATTTCATATATTTTATGAATAGTTTATATTTTTTTATTTTCAGTCACTTTACTTTAATTTATAAAAAGAAGTAGACAAAAAATTATTAATGAATGGAGAGTATAGAGTAGTCCAGCATATATATATAGATATGTATATATATGTATATGTATATGCATATTATTTTTTTCTTTGCTTAGAAACTATTTCATTTTATATTTGATTTACTTCAATTTTTAAATACAAAAGATATATACTCTTTATGCGAAAATGTTAGATTGAAAGAAAAATGTTAAAAATACGTTTTTTGCATTATTTTTTGAAAATATTTAAAATTAAAAACAAAGAAATACAACCAAAATCATTGATAGACAACTCTTCTAATCAGTTTTAAAATATAAAACCACAAATATTATAAATAGAATTTTATTATACCATTTGTAATAATAGGATATTTTTAAAGTGAATTCTTTTTTTTCTTTATTTCTAATTATAATGATAAATAAATAAAGTAATTTTTAAAATATTTTAATTGTTTTCGAATTTAGACTAAAGTTGTGTGAACGAAAAATGCATGTATTCAAGATTTGTTATCGTGTATTTTGGCTAAATTCGAGTACTACCTAAATAGTTTTAAAAATACTTTTATAATGGTAAATAATCTAATTATGGTTTCGAATTGTACAAATTATACATAAAAATAAATACATACTTAAAAAGATTTAAAACTTTAGTTTCCAAAATAAATTTCGTGAATCATACAAATGATATGGCAATATTGTCTTTTATTTAAATGCATTCTACTAAAAAGAAGTTTTAAAGTTTTTGAAGAAAAGAAGAAAAAAAAAACAAAAAAAAATATTTATCATGTATGTACCTATCTAAAATTAAAATAGAATGAAATATTCACGAGGATATTTTTTAAAAAGAACTATTGAGGAGATTTGAAAAAGAGAAAAAAAGCATAGGAAAAAATTAGAGAACAAAAATCTGAAAGAAATTCGAGAATTCTTATTAGCATTTTTTGTTCTGCTTGCGTTATCTATATATATATAATTTCTGGCTGTCCATAAGGAAAAAACAGAAGTGTTTATTTATAATATTTGTTTATGCTGTTTTCTGCCAGGGGCAATATGAAAGTTCGCTCAGGTAGGTGGAGTGTAAAAAAACAACAATTCTAACAATAAAGGTAAGAAAATAATTTTCTTTTTTTTTTCAAATATTGTTGAATAATTATTGTGTAACTCTTGACTAATGTTTTTTTGTTTTCATGTTGTTCATCTGGTGTCCGCTGGACAAGTTAACGTTGGATTATTAGATAGGTATCCATTATAAATTATTTGTATTGCATTAACTTTTCTTTTTAGTTTCTTTTTAGTTTACAGTCGTATAACAAGTGATGAAGGACGAATTTAGGTACAGCTGAAATGGATTAGGTGGGCGATCTCCTGAAGGCGTAATGACCCTGTAAGCGTCTTGGTAGTTCCGAGGTGGCTGCAGTAGTTTTTGACTTCAAAAAAATTAAACAACATTTTTAACGGAAAAGCTCACATACGTGAGTTGTGTTGTTTAGGTTATTTTCTTTTTTTTTCATTTTGGATACCTTGGACTTTACGTATACTGATTTTGTGTCATCCAGTAGAGCTTTTTTTGGATCACCCCGGAGTTGCTCTGGTAGATCTAGCTAAGACTCCGGAAGAGTCTGTTGCGATAGGAAAGTGTTATAAGTATTGTTTTAGGCTTCTGGATTAGGTTTATTTTTGATTCTATTGTATATAGAAAAGGGTGATTGAGGCGTTCTTTTTCGTTCTGGCGGCTTTATGTTTATTATTAGTGTGTTTGGTACTTGCTTTTTGTTTTTGAATTTATTATTTTGAAAATGTTTTGAATTTATTGATTGAATTTATTGGGTGTGAGGTGTTTCTGCTCTATTTTTAATTTTAGTTATTGTTAGTTAGGATTTTTAGGTTCCGTTCTAGTTTATTATTGTTTTGTTAGTTTTACTTTGCTATTATTGCTGGTTTGGTTTTATCTATCAAGTTTAAGGTTTTATGTTAATTTACTTTTTATTAGTATACTAGTAAAAAAGCCCGTCATACGACGTATATAAGTAGAAAAATATAGCTTTTGTGAAAGTTTCCTCAGTTTTATGAACAATTTAATTTTAGTAAATTTATTCAAATACTTGTATGTATTATATTTAGATATTGATAAATGTAAAATTTATTGCTAAAGTGTTTTAAGTAATGAAAAACCTCAATGATGCTGTGAAGTAGTTTCTTTCAAAAATGTAATAAAAATGATTATTTAATAAATCTCATCTCTTGTAAATTTCTTTGTCAAGCTTTGGATTAAAAAACCAAAGGTTGGATAAAAACCAATGGTAAATAAATTTTTGCCAATAGTAACAAAAATTTTCGCTTCGAAAAAAATACAGTATCAAACTTTATAATTTTGAAACTAAACTACACTGATCTGATGCATTTACCTAATTATAATATATAGTACACTTGTTATATTTTTCTATGGTTGCCATAGCAAATGCTTCAAAACTTTCTTTGTTATATTTTTCAAACAAATTTTTACTCTATCCGTAATAATATTCTGTCTCTTTATCTATCGCTTTCTCTACAAAATCTTCACACCGTAAGTTTTACGCACCTTTTATGTAAAACAATAAAAATTGGCTGTGCATATAATGTTGAAGTTTTAGAAAATAAAAATCATAAAAGAAGCATAAAATTAAGAAAATGTTACACATTCAAAATTTAATTGAAAATTGTGATTTTATAATTTAAATTGCGCTCCTTTAAAAGCTTTGGTTTTACGCACCGCTTTATTTTTTTATAATTTCTACTTAAAAATGCAACTCTTTAAAAACTTTGATTTATGCACTGCCTTGTTTTTTCATTCTTTTTATAGCATAACATTTTAATTCTTTTTTTCTATCTGTTATGTACCTAAATATCAGATGTACGTTTCTTTCTTTTCATAGCATAACATTTAATATTTCTTTTTTCTATCTGTTATGTACGTAAATATCAGAGGTATGTTTTTTTCATTTAAAATCATAACATTTTAATAGTTCTTTTTTTCTTTAAAAATATTTAAAAACAGTCAAAGTAACATTTTTTGTTCTCTTTTTTTTCTATTCGTTTTTATTTTTCTTCGCAGTATTACATTTATTTTTTTTTTTGTTTTCTGTTATTTACGTACGCTAAGTATTTCTTTTATTTTTTTTAAATATTAAATTTATACATACAGTCTATTTAAAAAATATAAATTATAACCTATAAAACATTTTGAATTTTTTTTTGTTCGTATATGTTTACCGTCCATTCATTCATATTAATAACTGTTGCCTATATAAAAAATAATAAATCTATAATAAATCTAATATATGTATACCCCTATTTTTATTCATATATCTATATTATGGGCTAAACTTCTGATTCTAAAATTGTACTATATTATGGCAAAATTTTTAAAAAATTAAGAAAATGTTACTTAGCAAAATTTAAATAAAAATATTATTGCAATTTTATAATATTCTACTTAAAAATCCGAACCTTTAAAAACTTTGATTTATACACTGCCTTGTTTTTTCTTTCTTTTCATAGCATAACATTTTGATATTTCTTTTTTTCTATCTGTTATGTACCTCAATATCAGATGGACTTTTCGTTCTTTTCATAGCATAACATTTTTTTTTTCCTTTTTCTATCTGTTATGTAGGTACGTAAATATCAGACGTATGTTTTTTTCTTTTAAAATCATAACATTTTAATAATTCTTTTTTTCTTTAAAAATATTTAAAAACAATTAAAGTAACATTTTTGTTCTCTTTTTTTTCTATTCGTTTTTATTTTTCTTCGCAGTATTACATTTTACTTTTTTTTTTTTTTTTCTGTTATTTTTTTTAAATATTATATTTATACATCAGTCTATTTAAAAAATATAAATTATAACCTATAGAACATTCTGAATTTTTTTTTTGTTCGTTTATGTTTACCGTCCATTCATTCATATAAATAACTGTTGCCTATATAAAAATTAATAAATCTATAATAAATCTAATATATGTATACCCATATTTTTATTCATATATCTATATTATGGGCTAAACTTCTGATTCTAAAATTGTACTATATTATGGCAAAATTTTTAAAAAATTAAGAAAATGTTACTTAGCAAAATTTAAATAAAAATATTATTGCAATTTTATAATATTCTACTTAAAAATCCGAACCTTTAAAAACTTTGATTTATACACTGCCTTGTTTTTTCTTTCTTTTCATAGCATAACATTTTGATATTTCTTTTTTTCTATCTGTTATGTACCTCAATATCAGATGGACTTTTCGTTCTTTTCATAGCATAACATTTTTTTTTTCCTTTTTCTATCTGTTATGTAGGTACGTAAATATCAGACGTATGTTTTTTTTCTTTTATAATCATAACATTTTAATAGTTCTTTTTTTCTTTAAAAATATTTAAAAACAATCAAAGTAACATTTTTGTTCTCTTTTTTTTCTATTCGTTTTTATTTTTCTTCGCAGTATTACATTTTACTTTTTTTTTTTTGTTTTCTGTTAGTTTTTTTAAGTATTAAATTTATACATCAGTCTATTTAAAAAATATAAATTATAACCTATAGAACATTCTGAATTTTTTTTTTGTTCGTTTATGTTTACCGTCCATTCATTCATATAAATAACTGTTGCCTATATAAAAAATAATAAATCTAATATATGTATACCCATATTTTTATTCATATATCTATATTATGGGCTAAACTTCTGATTCTAAAATTGTATTATATTATGGCAAAATTTTAAAAAAATTAAGAAAATGTTACTTAGCAAAATTTAAATAAAAATATTATTGCAATTTTATAATATTCTACTTAAAAATACGACCCTCTAAAAACTTTGATTTATACACTGCCTTGTTTTTTCTTTCATTTCATAGCATAACATTATAATATTTATTGTTTTTCTATCTGTTATATGGGTAAATATCAGATGTACGTTTCTTTCTTTTCATAGTATAACATTTGTTAAATTAACATTTAACAGTAGGGCACGCTACTCAGCAGCAGCAACTTGTCTTTTATTATATTTAGATTGAATTTATAATGGATTTAGGTTTGTTTTATTATTCGTTTTATTTTAGTTTAGAGATTTTTGTTGTGTAGTTTATATTTTAGTATTATAATTTTAGAAGATTTTTCCCTGTTTTTATTATGTTATCATTCTTAAATTTTTGATTTATTTTGTAATTATTAGTGCTGTGATTTTGTATTATTTTTGTAGTTACATGTTTTGTTAATGTTTTTATTTTAAATTTGAAATTCTTTAGTTTTGTTGTTATGATTTTGATTATAGGAATATCTTTTGGTATTAATTTTATTAAATTGTGATTTGTTACATATTTTACTAGTAACAAATAAATATTACTTACAAATAAGTAAATAGTATTAGTTTGTTCTGTTATTATTATTTTCGATTGTCTATTAGCGTGTTTATTTTTATTTATTTATTTTTATTTTTTATCTTAAAAGAGCTCAAAGGCTCGTACAGAGTGTAACATGAATTTTCAATAATAATAACAACAATACTTAATTCAATTCAATTGCAAAAATAAAATTAATATAATTTACAATATAGATAAAAAACCTAAAAAGAAAAGTAATTACTAACAATTATTTAAAAAAAAAAAAATTTTGTTCTATATTCAAAACTACATATTATATTGTATATTATAAACTACAATCAACGTAGTACTGAAGGCCCTTCATACATCTTGTCATGTTGGAAAATGTGTGAAGGGAGATAGGTAGAAATTATATGAATTGATATAAGTTTGGCGTTCCTTTTACTGGTAAAAGGAACGCTAACAATGACACATAGAAACAATTTTACTCATCTTGACATGTTGGAAGATGAGTCAAAATGCATGCGCGCTTGACTTGTATTTTGCGAGGGATAATGTTTTCCACTCGGCTTTTTCTCTTATTGAAAAATTAAAAAATGGAAATATAAAATATGTAATACAAAATCAAAAAAGATGTAATTAAATTTAATATTCAGAGTAAAAATTAAAAAAAAAATAAAATAAAGAAGAGTAAATAAATAAAAAAAAACAAAATATTCAAAACTAATAAAAACAAAAGAGGAATAGAAAAAAAAGAAAATAAAAAATATTCATCTCAAAAGTTCAAATTAATTTAAAATCATTTGTTTTCTTTTTAAATGTATGCAGCTGTTCAATTTCTTTTAAATTCATCGGTAATTCATTATAGTACTTATAAGCTAAATTGTAGATACTATCTAGTCCATTAAACTTTTTCTTGAAGAAATTATTCGAATATTTGTTGTATTTCTGGTATGGTACTGGTGATACTCTTTGTTTGTAATATGTGTTGTGTTGTGTTGATATTTTCTGTAATCATCATGTGTGCTTGCGTAACTAGTTTGTATTTAATTAGTTCCTTAAGTGGCAAAATTTATGTTTCTCTTGTGTTACCGGCCAATTTTCTTTCTTTATTAATTTGTGAATCAATTTGCTGTTCCAACTTAGTTTATTGTCTACTACTACACCGAGATATCTATATTCCTCCAATTGACCAATTTTATAATAATTATATTTTATATCTAAGCTGTCGGTACTACCACATTTAGAAATCATATATTTAGTTTTTTTTGAATTTATTGTCAATTTGTGTTTGTTCATCCAGCCGTTTATTAGTAATAAGTCTGTGCTTATGATCTTTTGAAGTTTATCCAATATATCTTCTTTATACACGATAACTAAATCATCAACATACATGAATGGTTTGCCTCGTATATTAATATTTAGCAGGATACTAATGTAGCATGCAAACAGGGTTGGACTTAAAGAACTACCCTGGATGACACCGTAATTCACATCATGTTGCGTGCTTCTTATTCCATCACATTCAGTATATTGAGTTCCATTAATCAGATAGCTTTCAAACAATGTAAATGACTTGCCCATGATTCTCACTTCATAGAGTACTTTTAGTAATATACAACTATCTACAGAATCAAAGGCTTTCTGTAGGTCAAAAAATATAGCTGCTGTTTTTTTTATTTTTATCTAGTCCAGACTGAATCTCTGAAATAACATCGAATAATGCTGCTTCTGTGTTAGATTTCTTCTTAAAACCATATTGTTTATTCTGAGTTAGTTTTTCTCTATTCAAGAATTCTATCAACTGTACATTAACAAATGTCTCTATAATTTTGCTAATTGTCGAGGATATGGAAATCGGTCTAAAGTTATTGATATCTTCAATATCACCATTTTTGTAAATTGGTAAAACTTTATTTATTTTAACTATTTCAGACATTTTACTTTGCGACAATGATGCATTTATGAATTTCATTATATTATCAGCCAATTCTAATTTGCAATTTTTTATGAATAATCCTGTTCCGTCTGGATCTTTAGAGTTAGTGTTATTCAAAATATCAATTAGTTTTATTGTTTCATATTTATTAATTAATTTGAAATTAAAGGTCTTAATAGTTTTACTTTTGGGAAGATATATATCATTAACATTTTTCGTCATTTCTTTACCTATCGTTCAATAATATTTATTAAAGTTTTCAATTTTACTATATTTTCCTTTTACATTTATCATATTGTTGAAAAATTTATTATCATAATCTTTATTTGGGTTTATTAGTTATTTCCTTTAAATATTTCCAATTCTTCCTAGGATTTCCAGAAGCTTTATTAAATTGTTTAATATCATATTTTTCTTTACATTTTCGTTTCATGCCTGTTAACTTATTACGCCAGTACTTATATTTAGATTTTAAATAGTCACAGTTTTTAATTTTGCATATATTTCCTAAACCAATAATCTTTTCTCTTTATTCACATTATGAATTTTGAATTTTTAATTTCAACAATTAATCCCAGATCAGATATGCATATCATGCTCAAAAGGAAATATAACTATTTGAGCTGCAGGATCATTAAGGATAACATGATCAAGACATGTATTATATAGAGGTCTAGTAGATTTATTGTGACAAAAGAAGAAACCATTCGACTCAACAATATTTTGGTATCATTTATTATTATTATCATTAAAATTTAGCAAATCAAAATTAAAATCTCCAATAATTAATGTTTTTTTTAACCATCATCGAGTTTTTTTCTGGTGGCCTATATATTGACGTTACATTATAAATTTATGAATTATAATTAATTTTTATAATAATAAAACTATCAAATTCATCACCAAATATATGATTTTGTTTCATAATTCACACTATTGTGAATAAATATTGCTGTTCGTGACCTTTGCGTGATGGTCTACTTGAAAATGTTGGAGAATAATTTTTGATATGTATATGACTAGTTTCATAATCAAGCAACCAGGTTTCAGTAATATTAATTATGTGGATGGTTTGTTTTAGTTCATCCAATAAGTACGTTAGGTCATCAATTTTGTATTTTAAACTTCTCGTATTTAAATATAGAACTTTTAGTGTATTTTCGTTAGTCAATGGTATGTCAAAATTTTTATATACGTTATTTACATGGATACTCAATGGCAAATCAAATATAAAATTATTCGACATTAAATTGTGATTCATATAATATTCTAATTATTTTAGATTTCGAATTTTGACGTATAAACAATTTGCCATTTTTAATCCATATAAATTCAATTATATTACTTCTTTTCATATCTCTAGCTTTTTTAGCTATATACGTGAAATATGGTGTTAATTTCTCATTGACAAATATACGATCGTTTTCACTCTTACCTTTATCATTTATTTGATCATTCTTATTCGTATCTTTATCGCATATTATATCTATTGTTATTGTTTGTTTTTTTCTTAAATTCATGAATGTACTTTTATTTTCAATGTTAGTAAATTCTACAATTAATTTTAATGGCTCACCTGATTTTTCTGCGGTTTTCTTAGTTTTTGAAATGTTTGATATTATATTTGGCTCCATTAGCATATCAATCTCATTACCTAGTTTTTTAATATTATCTAGAGGTTCAGTTTCATTATGTTCATCTTTTATTCCAGAAATTTCAATTAGTCTCTCAATTTGCTTTTGCTTCATTTTTTCTAGCTCCACTTTATTCTGAAAAATTTCATCCTTCATAGATTGAAGTTCATTTCGTAAGCTAAGATTTTCCTCGATCAAACTATTTAAATATTCTTTAACCTAACTTTGCATTTTTTGAAATTCAATGGTTTGGAGTGTTTGATTACTTATAATGACCTCCAACTTCTCATAGATTACCTCACCATCTATTGTGTCATCCAAGGTTTGGTTTATATTCACTATGAAGGTATTATTCCGGTTAGGTATTCCAGTACCAGATTTCCTGAGATGTTGTCTAGTTTTACATAATTTGCAGAACCAACTTTTTTCTACATCTGAGTTGTTTTCGCGGAACCTTTCATTTTCTAATCCTGTGCAGGCTCCGCAGTACCAGTTTCTGCAGATTCCATGACATTGCAATCTCAATCTAGAAAGAGGCAATAACAACGTAAATAAAAATAATAACTCAGGACAAAATGGTTAAAATTAATGAAACAAATAATGAGAATAATGAAAGTGAAGATAGTAATTATAATAAAAACAGTAAGGGTATTCACGAGTTGGTGCAAAAGTGCAAATTTTTTTTGCACCCTAGTACATAATTGCACCAACTCGTGAACAACCCTAACATGAATTTTTATTGAACTGCCAAATATCGTTGATGTGCTTGTTTTGTTTATATAAAAATTTAATATGGTTACCAAAAATTCAGATATTTGTATCTTCATATGTTTGACTTAATAAATAATCAGAAATAATCTTTTTTCCACTTTTTTTCGGCATTTTTTAAATTTTTATCAATATAGCGCTTACAAAAAAGATATAAGCAAACTTTGCAATGGTCTTGAATAGTCTTGCAAAATTTTGCACTTTTTTATACATGAAAACACAACAAATTGTGCACTTTAACTGTCAAAAAATTGAAATATCCTACAGTGCAAAATTTTGCACTTGTGCAAGACCACTTTGCACCAACTCTTGAATACCCTTAGTAAAAGTAATAATATAACAATATAACAAGTGAGAAATTAACACGTGACAAAATACCCACAATTAAAAAAAATTATGAAACGTCAAATAGAACAAATAATATAGTACATAAAACAAAAAACCAAAACAAACCAAAAAAAAATATGATGCCACCACCAATAGTAATTTTAAATGAAAATATTGAAATAATAAAAAAGAAATGAAGAGAAGAAGGTTATGAAAACTTTTGAAAAAAATAACCAAAGCAAGAAAATATTGAAAGTAAATAATATAGAAGATTACTATGTAATAAAAATGATGCTAAAAGAAAAAAAAGCAGAGTTTTTACTTATACACCTAAACAAGACAAGGTAAAAACATTATTATTGAAAAGACAGATAATCCGACCGAAATTAAAAATCAACTAGGCTTACTAAATGTTCCTAATGTTAATTTTTTAAAAGTGGAAAAATTTAAAACAAGGAAATCAAGAGAACAAAATAGAAATTCAGATATATTTCTGGTACAAATTTCACCTAATAGGGAATTAGAAAATGTTTATAAAATAAAACACATAAATTACCAAATACTTAAATAGGAGAGGTTGGAAAAAACTGAAAATCAACAGTGCAAAAACTAACAAAGGCTGGGGCACACGGCAATCAATTGTGCACTAAAATACAGATGTGTCAAATGCAATGGAAGTCATCATAATTGACTTCGGCAATGCGAAATTAAAGCTGTACAACAACGA
This sequence comes from Poecilobothrus nobilitatus, assembly GCA_947095535.1. Classification (NCBI taxonomy): domain Eukaryota; kingdom Metazoa; phylum Arthropoda; class Insecta; order Diptera; family Dolichopodidae; genus Poecilobothrus; species Poecilobothrus nobilitatus. Next base: position 158,442,284 of record OX352772.1, on the reverse strand, counting down.
AATATTTTGTTTAGAAAACCAAAGCCAAAACATTAGATATAACTTTAAAGTGTAAAAAATTCAAAAAAAATTGTAACAAAAGTTTGAATAATATACTAGAAACTCAGGCAAAACATTTCGAGAGCGACAAAAATCTAACAAACTCTGATATTAACAAATATATTGACATGGTAAACAGAATCATAAAAGACGCAATAAGCAAAACGGTACCAAAAATTAACACTCAAAATAGCTTAGAAAAATATTTAAATTAAAAGATATTAAACTTGCAAAGACAAAAGCACAATCTTGTCGGAAATTAAAAGAATAAATAGAATAAACAAGAATTCAAATCCTAATTTAATGACATTAAAATCTATAAAAAAAAAATATAGACACATTAATAAAACAAAATTTAAATAACCAAATTAATAAATTTTGGAAAAAGCTAGAATCGACATTAGTAAATTAAGAACACAAGACAACAAATATATCGTGAATGATAAGAACTATGTAGTAAAACTATTAGGAGTAGACATAGAAGAAACACATATAATAAAAGAAAATAATAGTAGAGAAATGGTTAACCCAACTACAAATATAATTAATGATAGAATTGAACAATTTAATAACATCGTAAGTAACAGAACTAATACAATAACCCAATTTACAAATAATAAAAATTTAATAATTTAAGAGAGAGTGAAACATGTAACGAATATCTGACCACGAGAGAAAGACTGAAAGATATACTGAAAAAAGTATAAAACAAAAAAACTTCTGGAATAGACGAGATTCCCAACGTAGTTCTGAAAAATGTATCCAACAAATTAATATCAATATATACCATTATATTGAAGAACTGCCTCAATAATTCATATTTTCTTAAGCAATGGAAAATTGCTAAAATAATCTGTATTAGAAAACCACGAAAATATCTCACTAACTACGTAATTTAAGATCAATAATCATGCTACGAAACTGTAGAATATCTTACTATCTTAGAAATTCTATTAAATAACAGCATCGTAAAAGGCATCACTTATCAGTACATGAAATAAACAAATTTGTTTACGACATTGCTTACTAATTGTATGAAAAAAAATTTGTAAGGGCTTGTTTTGTGGACTTAAAAGAAGCGTTTAATTCGGTTTGGTTAAACGGATTATTATATAAAATAATTTATTTATTAGAAGGTACCGTGACACATACGAAAGGTTTCGCGTTCAAACCCCGGCTGGGTCATATAGATTAATACAAAAATAATATAGATTTCTTCTTATAATATATAATTAGTAGAATATAATTAAATTGAAAATAAGTATTAATGTCCTATAAATTATAATTAATATCGTATTGTAATGTAATAGCTATATAGTAAAACTAGTAATGTGTGCTTGCATTGCAATCGTCAAACAGATGGTTAAATCGCATGATGAAAAAGCATGTTGAAAGAGCATTGTATCACTGATTTTTATAGTAAGGGATCATAAACACTCCCATCCTCCAACAGACGGTCATGAACCATGGTCCAGAAACAAAAATTGTAGAGCTGGCAAAGATCTGTTTAATGATAGCCCACATGATAATATACCGTTGTTTTTTATATTGAGGGCTTATAAACGGTTTCAGGAACCAAGTAGGGCGTGTTAGACAATGGTCCCTAAACTAAAGTTGAATAGCTCGCCAAGATCTTTTCAATGATACCCCACATAATCATATACAGCTAATTTTATATCAAGGGCTCATAAAAGCTTTCTGAGCGGGACCTCCAGAAACCAGAGTCGCCAAACTAAAGTTGGAGAACTCGCCAAGATCTTTTCAATGATACTCCACATGATCATATACAGCTGATTTTATATCAAGGGCTTATAAAATCTTTATGAACCCAATCGGAGCCTCCAGAAACCAGAGTCCCCAAACAAAAGTTAAATAGCTCGCCAAGATCTTTTCAATGATACCCACATAATCATATACAGCTGATTTTATTTCAAGGGCTTATAAAATCTTTCTGAACCCAAGCGGGGCCTCCAGAAACCAGAGTCCCCAAACAAAGTCGAATAGGTCGCCAAGATCAATGATACCCCACATGATCATAGACAGCTGATTCTATATCAAGGGCTTATAAAAGTTTACTGCGCCCAAGGCCCAGGGAACCTGAGGGACCAAGAAAGGCGTCCTAGAATACTGGTTTCCAAACAAAAGTTAAAAAGCTCGCCAAGACCTTTTCAATGATACTCCATATGACAATATTTTGTTATAAATATTGATATCCCCATACAACTTATAAAGGGCTAAAAGAGCTCCTTTGGAACCAAAAAGATATAATTTCAGATTTTTCTGGATGGTTTCACTCCAAACTCTATCAAATGCCTTTTCCGGGTAGTCTCTAGCACATCTAGAAATTCTGCATCTTTTTGATACGAAACGAGTGAGTGGTTTCATGCATTTGTTAGGAACAGCTTTATAGAGATAAAATATATATATATACATACATTCATGTGCCTATATACATATGTGGCAGGTACGATCAGTGAAATAGAAATTGTCATACACAATTACAATGGTAGTACGCATCCGAAGAACATCATAGGGTTTTTTCTAGTTGACCGATAGATGATACTAGGCAAAAATTAAAAAGAGACATCTTGTAAATAAATTACAGTAGATTAATCATTTACAATCGAAAAAAAGGAAAAAGGATTCGAAACACAAGGTAGAGCCTCGGATACAGAAATGAATTTAACTAGAAATTCGAAAAAATAACAACAACAACAATTACAATACCAGAATAAATAAACCATCCAAAACAGAGATCAAAGAGGCAATAAGAAAGCTAAAAATAAACAAAGCAACAGGCGAAAATTGTCTTCCAGTTGAAATTATAAAAATAGACCCACAAACATCAGCCGAGCTGCTAGAACCTCACATCTCAATAGCATGGGATGAAAGTAGTTTACCGTTCACATAGAAAAATGGAGTAATCATCAAACTTCCTAAGAAAAATGATCTTATCAAGTGTGACAACTGGAGAGGGATAACAGTGATAAACACAATCTACAAAATTACAGCAACAATAGAATGGCGATCCCGTTATATCTGGTTTTCATAAATTTCAAGACAGCATTTGATTGTATGAGTAGAACAGCCATATGGAAGCACTTAGAAATCGAAATGTGCCGGAAAAATTAATAGAAATAATACAGAACATATATGTAGGGACACAACTCTCAGTGCTCTACAATGGTAATACCAGTGAACCATTCATCACCAACATAGGAGTAAAACAGTGTTGCCCGCTATCACCAATGCTCTTCACAGTAGTGCTAGATGACATCACACTTAGAAAGCCGCAAAAATGAACAGCAATAGAAGCACTAGATAGGAACCCACAAGGAACCCGAAGACGAGTTCAACCCAATAACACCTCGAGGCGAGCGATATTAGAGGAACTAACCTCAACTGGAAAAACATGGTAGGAAGCAAAAATAACTGCTCCGAATAGAGTCAGATGGATATGCCTAGTAGATATCGTATGGTCCAAAGAGAGACAATAAGGAAAAACAAAAAAGGTAGCTATAACCCCTGTTTCCAATTTGAAATGTGGAGTGCTTGTAAAATTTAAATAATAAATAATTTTTTTCTGTATATAATAATTCAATAATAATAATTCTAACATTAATTAAATAATGTTTACAACATAATTCTTATCCTTCTTTAAAAAAAAATGTTCTTAATAATTCATTTTCAATTTACTAAAATGTAAATTATATGTAAGTTGAAAAATGGCGCTGTTATGTACATTTAAAAATTTGCTTCCTATGTTGTCCATAAGAAAAGCAGAAGTGTTTATTCATAATATTTGTTTATGCTGTTTTCTGTCAGGGGCAAGATGAAAGTTCACTCAGGTAGGTGGAGTGTAACAAAACAACAATTCTAACAATAAAGGTAAGAAGAAAAGTTTTCTTTTTTTTTTTCCGAATATTGTTGAATAATTATTGTGTAACTATTGACTAATGTTTTTTTGTTTTCATGTTGTTCATCTGGTGTCCGCTGGACGAGTTAACGTTGGATTATTAGATAGGTATCCATTATAAATTATTTCTATTGCATTAACCTTTCTTTTTAGTTTCTTTTTAGTTTGCAGTCGTATAACAAGTGTTGAAGGACGAATTTAGGTACAGCTGCCACGGATAAGGTGGGCGATCTCCTGAAGGCGTAATGACCCTGTAAGCGTCTTGGTAGTTCCGAGGTGGCTGCAGTAGTTTTGGACTTCAAAAAAATTAAACAACATTTTTAACGGAAAAGCTCACATACATGAGTTGTGTTGTTTAGGTTATTTTCTTTTTTTTTTATTTTGGATACCTTGGACTTTACGTATAGACTGATTTTGCGTAATCCAGTAGAGTTTTTTTTGGATCACCCGGAGTTGCTCTGGTAGATCTAGCTAAGGCTGCGGAAGAGTCTGTTGCGATATTAAAGTGTTATAAGTATTGTTTTAGGCTTCTGGATTAGGTTTATTTTTGATTCTATTGTATATAGAAAAGGGTGATTGAGGCCTTCTTTTTCGTGCTGCCGGCTTTATGTTTATTATTAGTGTGTTTGGTACTTGCTTTTTGTTTTTGAATTTATTATTTTGAAAATGTTTTGAATTTATTGATTGAATTTATTGGGTGTGAGGTGTTTCTGCTCTATTTTTAATTTTAGTTATTGTTAGTTAGGATTTTTAGGTTCCGTTCTAGTTTATTATTGTTTTGTTAGTTTTACTTTGCTATTATTGCTGGTTTGGTTTTATTTATCAAGTTCAGGGTTTGGTTTTGGTTTTATGTTAATTTAGTTTTTATTAGTATATTGAATTTATAATGGATTTAGGTTTGTTTTTTTATTCGTTTTATTTTAGTTTAGAGATTTTTGTTGTGTAGTTATATTTTAGTATAATAATTTTAGAAGATTTTTCCCTGTTTTTATTATGTTATCATTCTTAAATTTTTGATTTATTTTGTAATTATTAGTGCTGTGATTTTGTATTATTTTTGTAGTTACATGTTTTGTTAATGTTTTTATTTTATTTTTGAAATTCTTTAGTTTTGTTGTTATGATTTTGGTTATAGGGTTATCCTTTGGTATTAATTTTATTAAATTGTGATTTGTTACATATTTTACTAGTAACAAATAAATATTACTTACAAATAAGTAAATAGTATTAGTTTGTTCTGTTATTATTATTTTCGATTGTCTATTAGCGTGTTTATTTTTATTTATTTATTTTCATTTTTTATCTCAAAAGAGCTCAAAAGCTCGTACAGAGTGTGACATAAATTTTCAATAATAATAGCAACAATACTTAATTCAATTCAATTGCAAAAATAAAATTAACATAATTTACAATATAGATAAAAAATCTAAACCTTTACTGGTAAAAGGAACGCTAACAATGAAACATAGAAACATTTTTACTCATCTTGACATGTTGGAAGACTTATATTTTGCGAAGGATAATGTATTCCACTCGGCTTTTTCCCTTATTGAAAAATTGAAAAATTGAAATATGAAATACAAAATCAAAAAAGATGTAATTAAATTTAATATTCAGTGTAAGAATTAAAAAGTAAAGAAGAGTATTTTAGTTTATTGTCTACTACTACACCAAGATATCTATATTCCTCCACCTGACCAATATTATAATAATTATATTTCATATCTAAACTGTCGGTATTACTACATTTAGAAATCATATATTTAGTTTTTTTTGAATTTTTTGTCAATTTGTGTTTGTTCATCCAGCCATTTATTAGTAATAAGTCTGTGTTTATGATCTTTTGAAGTTCATCCAATGTATCTTCTTTATACACGATAACTAAATCATCCGCATACATGAATGGTTTGCCTCGTATATTAATATTTAGCAGGCTACTAATGTAGTATGCAAACAGGGTTGCACCTAAAGAACTACCCTGGATGACACCATAATTCACATCATGTTGCGTGCTTCGTATTCCATCACATTCAGTAAATTGAGTTCGATTAGTCAGATAGCTTTCAAACCATTTAAATTCCTTGCCCATGATTCTCATTTCATAGAGTACTTTTAGGAATATGCTTCTATCTACGGAATCAATGGCTTTCTGTAGGTCAAAAAATATAGCTGCTGTCTTTTTATTTTTATCTAGTCCAGACTGAATATCTGAAATAACATCGAATAATGCTGCTTCTGTGTTAGATTTCTTCTTAAAACCATATTGATTATTCTGAGTTAGTTTTTCTCTCTTCAAGAATTCTATCAACTGTACATTAACAAATGTCTCTATAATTTTGCTAATTGTCGAGGATATGGAAATCGGTCTAAAGTTATTGATATCTTCAATATCACCATTTTTGTAAATTGGTAAAACTTTATTTATTTTAACTATTTCAGACATTTTACTTTGCGACAATGATGCATTTATGAATTTCATTATATTATCAGCCAATTCTAATTTGCAATTTTTTATGAATAATCCTGTTCCGTTTGGATCTTTAGAGTTAGTGTTATTCAAAATATCAATTTGTTTTATTGTTTCATATTTATTAATTAATTTGAAATTAAAGGTCTTATTGGTTTTACTTTTGGGAAGATATATATCATTAACATTTTTCGCCATTTCTTTACCTATCGTGCAATAATATTTATTAAAGTTTTCAATTTTACTATATTTTCCTTTTACATTTATCATATTGTTGAAAAATTTATTATCATAATCTTTATTTGGGTTTATTAGTTATTTCCTTTAAATATTTCCAATTCTTCCTAGGATTTCCAGAAGCTTTATTAAATTGTTTAATATCATATTTTTCTTTACATTTTCGTTTCATGCCTGTTAACTTATTACGCCAGTACTTATATTTAGATTTCAAATAGTCACAGTTTTTAATTTTGCATATATTTCCTAAACCAATAATCTTTTCCTTTTATTCACATTATACAATTTTCATCTAGCCAAGGTGCACTATAAGTATTGGAACTACTTTTTGATTTAACAACAATGGTAGCACTTTCAATACTGTCTTTAATTTTATGTACTAATTCACTTGCCATGTCATTTACATCTGTTGCTTTGATAATTAATCCATTCAATTTTACTCTGTCATAATCTATTTTTTAATCAGCTGGTTTTTATTATTATTCACAAAAATTTCGTTAATTTTGTTATTTGTGAATTTTTCATTTCAACAATTAATCCCAGATGATCAGATATGCATAACATGCTCAAAAGAAAATATAACTATTTGAGCTGTAGGTTAAAGATAACATTATCAATACATGTATTATATAGAGGCCTAGTAGATTTATTGTGACAAAAGAAGAAACCATTCGACTCAACAATATTTTGGTATCATTTATTACTATTATCATTAAAATTTAGCAAATCAAAATTAAAATATCCAATAATTAATGTTTTTTTTATTTTTAGATTTTCAAGTTGTTCTTCAAAATTATTTAGAAATTTATCTACCAACATTGAGTTTTTTTCTGGTGGCCTATATATTAACGATACATTATAAATTTGTGAATTATAATTAATTTTTATACTAATAAAACTATCAAATTCATCACCAAATATATGATTTGTTTCATAATTCACACTATTGTGAATAAATATTGCTGTACGTGACCTTTACGTGATGGTCTACTTGAAAATATTGGAGAATAATTTTTGAAATGTATATGACTAGTTTCATAATCAAGCAACCAGGTTTCAGTAATATTAGTTATGTGAATGGTTTTGTTTTAGTTCATCCAATAAGTACGTTAGGTCATCAATTTTGTATTTTAAACTTCTCGCATTTGAATATAGAACTTTTTAGTGTATTTTCGTTAGTCAATGGTATGTCAACATTTTTATATACGTTATTTACAATGGATATTCAATGGTAAATCATATATAAAATTATTCGACATTAAATTGTGATTCATGCAATATTCTAATTATTTTAGATTTCGAATTTTTACGTATAAACAATTTGCCATTTTTAATCCATATAAATTCAATTACATTACTTCTTTTCATATCTCTAGCTTTTATAGATATATAGCTGAAATATAGTGTTAATTTCTCATTGACAAATATACGATCGTTTTCACTCTTATCTTTATCATTTATTTGATCATTCTTATTCTTATCTTTGTCGCATATTATATTCATTGTTATTGTTTGATTTTTTCTTAAATTCATAAATGTACTTTTATTTTCAATGTTAGTAAATTCTACAATTAATTTATATGGCTCACCTGATTTTTCTGCGATTTTCTTAGTTTTTGAAATGTTTGATATTATATTTGGCTCCATTAGCATATCAATCTCATTACCTAGTTTTTTAATAATATCTAGAGGTTCAGTTTCATTATGTTCATCTTTTATTCCAGAAATTTCAATTAGTCTCTCAATTTGCTTTTGCTTCATTTTTTCTAGCTCCACTTTATTCTGAAGAATTTCATCCTTCGTCAATGGTTTGGAGTGTTTGATTACTTATAATGACCTCCAACTTCTCATAGATTACCTCACCATATATTGTGTCATCCAAGGTTTTGTTTATATTTACTTTGAAGGTATTATTCCGGTTAGGTATTCCAGTACCAGATTTCTTGAGATGTTGTCTAGTTTTACATAATTTGCAGAACCAACTTTTCTCTACATCTGAGTTGTTTTCGCGGAACCTTTCATTTTCTAATCCTGTGCAGGCTCCGCAGTACCAGTTTCTGCAGATTCCATGACATTGCAATCTCAATGTAGAAAGAGGCAATAACAGTGTCCATAAAAATAATAACTCAGAACAAAATGGTTTGATTAAAATTAATTAAACAAATAATGAGAATAATGAGAGTGAAGATATTAATTTTAATAAAAACAGTAAAAGTAACAATATAACAATATAACAAGTGAGAAATTAACACGTGACAATATACCCACAATTAAAAAAAATTATGAAACGTCAAATAGAACAAATAATATAGTACATAAAAACAAAAAACCAAAACAAACCAAAAAAAAAATATTATGCCACCACCAAATGGAAATTTTAAATGAAAATATTGAAATAATAAAAAAGAAATGAAGAAAAGAAGGTTATGAAAACATTTCTTTTGAAAAAAATAACCAAAGCAAGCAAATATTAAAAGTAAATAACATAGAAGATTACTATGTAATAAAAATGATGCTAAAAGAAAAAAAAGCAGAGTTTTTACTTATACACCTAAACAAGACAAGGTAAAAACATTATTATTGAAAGAATTAAGGGAGACAGATAATCCGACCGAAATTAAAAATCAACTAGGCTTACTAAATGTTCCTAATGTTAATTTTTTAAAAGTGGAAAGATTTAAAACAAGGAAAGCAAGAGAACAAAATAGAAATTCAGATATATTTCTGGTACAAGTTTCACCTAACAGGGAATTGGAAAATGTTTATAAATTAAAACACATAAATTACCAAATAGTTAAATAGGAGAGGTTGGAAAAAACTGAAATACAACAGTGCAAAAACTGACAAAGGCTGGGGCACACGGCAATCAATTGTGCACTAAAATACAGATGTGTCAAATGCAATGGAAGTCATCATAATTGACTTCGGCAATGCGAAATTAAAGCTGTACAACAACGAAATATTTTGTTTAGAAAACCAAAGCCAAAACATTAGATATAACTTTAAAAGTACAAAGTGTAAAAAATTCTAAAAAAAATTGTAACAAAAGTTTGAATAATATACTAGAAACTCAGGCAATACATTTCGAGAACGACAAAAATCTAACAAACTCTGAAATTAACAAATATATTGACATGGTAAACAGAATCATAAAAGACGCAATAAGCAAAACGGTACCAAAAATTAACACTAAAAATATCTTAGAAAAATATTTAAATAAAAAGATATTAAACTTGCAAAGACAAAAAAGCACAATCTTGTCGGAAATTAAAAGAATAAATAGAATAAACAACAATTCAAATCCTAATTTAATGACATTAAAATCTATAAAAAAAAATATTGACACATTAATAAAACAAAATTTAAATAACCAAATTAATAAATTTTGGAAAAAGCTGGAATCGACATTAAAAAATTAAGAACACAAGACAACAAATATATCGTGAATGATAAGAACGATGTAGTAAAACTATTAGGAGTAGACATAGAAGAAACATATATAATAAAAGAAAATAATAGTAGAGAAATCGTTAACCCAACTACAAATATAATTAATGATAGAATTGAACAATTTAATAACATTGTAAGTAACAGAACTAATACAATAACCCAATAATAAAAATCTAATAATTTAAGAGAGAGTGAAACATGTAACGAATACCTGACCACGAGAGAAAGACTGAAAGATATACTGAAAAAAGTAAAAAACAAAAAACTTCTGGAATAGATGAGATTCCCAACGTAGTTCTGAAAAATGTATCCAACAAATTAATATCAATATATACCATTATATTGAACAACTGCCTCAATAATTCATATTTTCTTAAGCAATGAAAAATTGCTAAAATAGTCTGCATTAGAAAACCAGGAAAATATCCCACTAACTACGTAATTTAAGATCAATACTCATGCTACGAAACTGTAGTAAGATAATAGAAATTTCATTAAATAACAGCATCGTAAAATTTAGTAACGAACACAAAATAATTGTTGATAACCAGTTCAGATTTACAAGGCATCACTCATCAGTACATGAAATAAACAAATTTGTTTACGATATTGCTTAACAATTGCATGTAAAAAAATTTGTAGGGGCTTGTTTTGTGGACTTAAAAGAAGCGTTTAATTCGGTTTGGTTAAACGGATTATTATATAAAATAATTTATTTATTAAAAGGTACCGTGGCACATACGAAAGGTTTCGGGTTCAAACCCTGGCTGGGTCATATAGATTAATAAAAAAATACTATACATTTTTTTTTATAAACATCTGATTTTTCAGCGATTTTCTTAGTTTTTGAAATGTTTGATATTATATTTGGCTCCATTAGCATATCAATCTCATTACCTAGTTTTTTAATAATATCTAGAGGTTCAGTTTCATTATGTTCATCTTTTATTCCAGAAATTTCAATTAGTCTCTCAATTTGCTTTTGCTTCATTTTTTCTAGCTCCACTTTATTCTGAAAAATTTCATCCTTCATAGATTGAAGTATATTTCGTAAGCTAAGATTTTCCTCGATCAAACTATTTAAATATTCTTTGAGTTCTTTAACCTCACGTTGCATTTTTTGAAATTGAATAGTTTGGAGTGTTTGATTACTTATAATGACCTCCAACTTCTCATAGATTACCTTACCATCTATTGTGTCATCCAAGGTTTTGTTTATATTCACTTTGAAGATATTATTCCGGTTAGGTATTCCAGTAACAGATTTCTTGAGATGTTGTCTTGTTTTACATAGTTTGCAGAACCAACTTTTCTCTACATCTGAGTTGTTTTCGCGGAACCTTTCATTTTCTAATCCTGTGCAGGCTCCGCAGTACCAGTTTCTGCAGATTCCATGACATTGCAATCTCAATCTAGAAAGAGGGAATAACAATGTCCATAAAAATAATAACTCAGAACAAAATGGTTTGATTAAAATTAATAAAACAAATAATGAGAATAATGTGAGTGAAGATATTAATTATAATAAAAACAGTAAAAATAACAATATAACAATATAACAAGTGAGCAATTAACACTTGACAATGTACTTACAACTAAAAAAAAATTATGAAACGTCAAATAGAACAAATAATATAGTACATAAAAAAAAAAAACCAAAACGAACCAAAAAAAAAATATTATGCCACCACCAATAGTAATTTTAATTGAAAATATTGAAATAATAAAAAAGAAATGAAGAGAAGAAGGTTATGAAAACATTTCTTTTGAAAAAAATAACCAAAGCAAGCAAATATTAAAAGTAAATAACATAGAAGATTACTATGTAATGAAAATGATGCTAAAAGAAAATAAAATAAATAAAAAAAATTTTTTAAAAAACAGCTCTTTTGAACTAAAAAGTAGAAAATAAATTTTTAATAGCAAATTTTTCTGTAATTTTGTAAACTATTAAAATAAAAGCTGGAGGCAACAAACGCATAACTATAAACTTATATTTTTAAATTTTGCCTCCAGCTTTTATATTAATTTCACAGACTTTAAAACTTATATATACTTATATTTATATATATATTTGACATATTGAAATAAACTTTTTCAAAGAAATCTCGATTGTAACAATATTGTTTAGAAAATTACAGAAAAATTTGCTATTAAAAATTTATTTTCTACTTTTTAGTTCAAAAAAGCTGTTTTTTTAAAAATTTTTTTTATTTATTTTATTTTATTCTTTTTAGTAACGACAAATATAAGTATTGAATTGATATTTTTTTTTTCCTTGTTTAATTTTGAATTTTTACAGTTGCCCTCACAGTCAATAATTATATTATTACCTGTTATAATATAGAATATATTGAATTTTTTTATTATTAATTTATTGTGGCAAAATTTTTAAAAAATTAAGAAAACGTTGCATAGCTAAATTCAAAATTTAAATAAAAATATTGCAATTTTATAATGTTCTTTATTTCCACTTAAAAATGCGACCCTTTGAAAACTTTGATTTATATACTGCCTTGTTTTTTCTTTCTTTTATAGCATGACATTTTAATATTTCTTTTTTTCTATCTGTTATGTGTGTAAATATCAGATGTGCACATATACATAAGAAATAGCCTTTAAAAATATTTAAAAACAATCAAAGTAAGATTTTTTGTTCTCTTTTTTTTCTATTCGTTTTTATTTTTCTTCCAGTATTACATTTTACTTTTTTTTTCTGTTATTTAGGTACGCTAAGAACTTATTTTGTTTTTCTAATATTAAATTTATGCATACAGTCTATTTAAAAAATAGAAATTATTAGCTATAGAACATTCTGAATTTTTTTTTTTTTCGTTTATGTTTACCGTCCATTCATATAAATATTATTGTTGATATTAAAAAATAATGAATCTATAACTACACACATATATACCGATATATTCATTCCTATACATTTTATAATAGTATGGGTACTATATAATGATTTGAACTTCTGATTGTTATATTGTATTATATATTGTGTGCAAGATTTTTAAAAAATTAAGGAAACATTGCATAGCAAAATTAAAAATTTAAATAAAATTGTTATTGCAATTTTATAATGTTCTTTATTTCCACTTAAAATTGCGACCCTTTAAAAACTTTGATTCATACACTGCCTTGTTTTTTCTTTCTTTTCATAACATAACATTTTAATATATTTTTTTTTTATCTGTTATGTACGGAAATATCGAACGTAGGTTTCTTTCTTTTAAAATCATAACATTTTAATAGTTCTTTTTTTCTATCTGTTATGTGGGTAAATATCAGATGTGCACAATATATACATAAGAAATAGACTTTAAAAATATTTAAAAACAATCAAAGTAACATTTTTTGTTCTCTTTTTTCTATTCGTTTTTATTTTTCTTCCAGTACTACATTTTACTTTTTTTTTCTGTTATTTAGGTACACTAAGAACTTATTTTTTTTTTTTTTAATATTAAATTTATACACACAGTCTATTTCAAAAATAGAAATTATTAGCTATAGAACATTCTGAATTTTTTTTTTGTTCGTTTATGTTAACCGTCCATTCATATGCATACATACAATTTTTTTTGTTCGTTTATGTTTAAATAATATTAAAAAGCACATATTATTACATATTTTTAAGTATGTACCTATATGTATATGTACACAAAGAATGCAATGGTCTCCATAAAAAACAATAGGCTTTTATAGAAAAAACATTTATGTATTACGTATACGTATTGGTATTGATATTGGTGAGTTTAGTTAATTTAGATAAAATGTTTTATTTTGGTTCTGTAATAATTCTGTTAAAAATTCTGTTATATCTTTGTATGAAAATTTAATTTTGAAATTAAGCTAATTTCTCTAATGTTTTTCGATATTATTATTTTAAAATCATGTATTGTCATCGGGATCTGATCTAATGAAGAAAATTTCAAGTCTCTAGCTCAACGGCAAGTGTGTTTAAAATGGCTTCTAAGATTCCATCCTTTACCCAGCCAAGTTAATAAAAAGCTGTTAAAAATGATTTTGCTTTTTCTAGACGATGTATATAAACATATATGTATGTATGTACATAAAATATATTTTATGATTAATTCATAATTATTGTTATTGAAAAGAAAAATATTGTTGTTATTTACTATTTTTAAAAAAGACTGGATTTCTTATTTTTAATATATTCTTTTTGTTGTTTAATGTTTTTACATAATTGGAAATATATTCTTAGTTTTTATACTTCAGAAAAAGGCATTAGTAGTGCAGATCATCATTCCCTAATATATATTAATTTAAAGGCAGCTCCCAATTTAGATCTCAATGTTAGGGCCATAATATGCGATTTTAATATGTTAAGAGTTTCGAAAGAAAAGCCCTATTTTAATTATAATTAAGAAAGGAAAAACACATATCTATATAAATATTATAAATAAACACATTGCTTTTATAAATAAAAATGTATACTAAAAATCAATCGATTTGATGAAAAAAAACTTAAATTTAACACTTGCTAACTAAATTTTAAGTAAATGAATATTAAGTTTTACACTGTGTTCTCAAGTGCGGCACATTAATTTGTTTACACATTCATATCTTTCAAATTCATCGCTTTCAAACCAAAAATATTTTCGAAGCACATATTATTACATATTTTTAAGTATGTATCTATATGTATATGTACACATACAATGCAATGGTTTCCATAAAAAACAATAGTCTTTTATAGAAAAAAAAACATTTATGTATTACGGATACGTATTGGTATTGTTATTGGTGATAGTTTAGTAAATTTAGATAAAATGTTTTATTTTGGTTCTGTAATAATTCTGTTAAAAATTCTGTTATATCTTTGTATGAAAATTTAATTTTGAAATTAAGCTACTTTCTCTAATCTTTTTCGATATTATTATTTTAAAATCATGTATTGTCATCGGGATCTGATCTAATGAAGAAAATTTCAAGTCTCTAGCTCAACGGGAAGTGTGTTTAAAATGGCTTCTAAGATTACATCCTTTACCCAACCAAGTTAATAAAAAGCTGTTAAAAAGAAAACAAACAGCAAATCAAAAATATGGAACTGTCTAAACTTAAGATATACTCTTTACTCTTGATATGTATTTATGTTTATTTTTTTTTTGTTTTTGTATGGAATAAAAAATAATTCAAAAATTTCTGATTTGAAACTAAAAAAAAATTAAAACTTGTTTTTATTATTGTTATATTTATATACGAGTATACAAATCACTAGTTATCTAGTCAAAGCAAGGAATTGATATAAAAAGAATAAAATGTAAAAGTTGAATGATTCTATGATATTATAGTTCCTGGTTTTAAAAAATTACAATATTCAAGTAATAACGAGTTTAGGTTAAGAATTTATTGTGAATTTATTAAGATTCTGGAAAATGTAATGACCATAAAAGAAATCGAAAGTATAGAACTGTATATACTTACTATATATATATAAATAATGTCTACTTTTACATGTAGAATTTTTTTTTTTTTTTATTTAAATCTTTATTACATTCTTAAAAATTTTAAATTAATATACAAACAAATATTTTTACAATACAAATAAAAATGTACAAAGTTGAATGAATACTATTTTGATATAATACTATTTCCACTTAAAATGCGAGCCTTTAAAAACTTTGATTCAAACACTGCTTTGTTTTTTCTTTCTTTTCATAACATAACATTTTAATATTTTTTTTTTTTTATCTGTTATGTACGGAAATATCAAACATATGTTTCTTTCTTTTAAAATCATAACATTTTAATAGTTCTTTTTTTCTATCTGTTATGTGGGTAAATATCAGATCTGCACATATACATAAGAAATAGCCTTTAAAAATATTTAAAAACAATCAAAGTAACATTTTTTGTTCTCTTTTTTTCTATTCGTTTTTATTTTTCTTCCAGTATTACATTTTACTTTTTTTTTCTGTTATTTAGGTACACTAAGAACTTATTTTATTTTTTTTTTAATATTAAATTTATACATACAGTCTATTTCAAAAATAGAAATTATTAGCTATAGAACATTCTGAATTTTTTTTTTGTTCGTTTATGTTAACCGTCCATTCATATGCATACATACAATTTTTTTTGTTCGTTTATGTTTAAATAATATTAAAAAGCACATATTATTACATATTTTTAAGTATGTACCTATATGTATATGTACACATACAATGCAATGGTCTCCATAAAAAACAATAGGCTTTTATAGAAAAAACATTTATGTATTACGTATACGTATTGGTATTGATATTGGTGAGTTTAGTTAATTTAGATAAAATGTTTTATTTTGGTTCTGTAATAATTCTGTTAAAAATTCTGTTATATCTTTGTATGAAAATTTAATTTTGAAATTAAGCTAATTTCTCTAATGTTTTTCGATATTATTATTTTAAAATCATGTATTGTCATCGGGATCTGATCTAATGAAGAAAATTTCAAGTCTCTAGCTCAACGGCAAGTGTGTTTAAAATGGCTTCTAAGATTCCATCCTTTACCCAGCCAAGTTAATAAAAAGCTGTTAAAAATGATTTTGCTTTTTCTAGACGATGTATATAAACATATATGTATGTATGTACATAAAATATATTTTATGATTAATTCATAATTATTGTTATTGAAAAGAAAAATATTGTTGTTATTTACTATTTTTAAAAAAGACTGGATTTCTTATTTTTAATATATTCTTTTTGTTGTTTAATGTTTTTACATAATTGGAAATATATTCTTAGTTTTTATACTTCAGAAAAAGGCATTAGTGGTGCAGATCATCATTCCCTAATAGATCTTAATTTAAAGGCAGCTCCCAATTTAGATATCAATGTTAGGGCCATAATATGCGATTTTAATATGTTAAGAGTTTCGAAAGAAAAGCCCTATTTTAATTATAATTAAGAAAGAAAAAACACATATCTATATAAATATTATAAATAAACACATTGCTTTTATAAATAAAAATGTATACTAAAAATCAATTGATTTGATGAAAAAAAACTTAAATTTAACACTTGCTAACTAAATTTTAAGTAAATGCATATTAAGTTTTACACTGTGTTCTCAAGTGCGGCACATTAATTTGTTTACACATTCATATCTTTCAAATTCATCGCTTTCAAACCAAAAATATTTTCGAAGCACATATTATTACATATTTTTAAGTATGTATCTATATGTATATGTACACATACAATGCAATGGTTTCCATTAAAAACAATAGTCTTTTATAGAAAAAAAAACATGTATTACGGATAAGTATTGGTATTGTTATTGGGGATAGTTTAGTAAATTTAGATAAAATGTTTTATTTTGGTTCTGTAATAATTCTGTTAAAAATTCTGTTATATCTTTGTATGAAAATTTAATTTTGAAATTAAGCTAATTTCTCTAATGTTTTTCGATATTATTATTTTAAAATCATGTATTGTCATCGGGATCTGATCTAATGAAGAAAATTTCAAGTCTCTAGCTCAACGGGAAGTGTGTTTAAAATGGCTTCTAAGATTCCATCCTTTACCCAACCAAGTTAATAAAAAGCTGTTAAAAAAGCAGAGTTTTTACTTATACACCTAAACAAGACAAGGTAAAAACATTATTATTGAAAGAATTAAGGGAGACAGATAATCCGACCGAAATTAAAAATCAACTAGGCTTACTAAATGTTCCTAATGTTAATTTTTTAAAAGTGGAAAGATTTAAAACAAGGAAATCAAGAGAACAAAATAGAAATTCAGATATATTTCTGGTACAAGTTTCACCTAATAGGGAATTGGAAAATGTTTATAAAATAAAACACATAACCAAATAGTTTAGTAACTATTACCAAATAGTTAAATAGAAGAGGTTGAAAAAACTGCAATACAACAGTGCAAAAACTGACAAAGGCTAGGGCACACGGCATTCAATTGTACACTAAAATACAGATATGTCAAGTGCAATGGAAGTCATCATAATTGACTTCGGCAATGCGAAATTAAAGCTGTACAACAACGAAATATTTTGTTTAGAAAACCAAAGCCAAAACATTAGATATAACTTTAAAAGTACAAAGTGTAAAAAATTCAAAAAAAATTGTAATAAAAGTTTGAATAATATACTAGAAACTCAGGCAATACATTTCGAGAACGACAAAAATCTAACAAACTCTGAAATTAACAAATATATTGACATGGTAAACAGAATCATAAAAGACGCAATAAGCAAAACGGTTATGGTAATGACATTAAAATCTATAAAAAAAAATATTGACACATTAATAAAACAAAATTTAAATAACCAAATTAATAAATTTTGGAAAAAGCTGGAATCGACATTAGTAAATTAAGAACACAAGAGAACAGATATATCGTGAAGATAAGAACGATGTAGTAAAACTATTAGGAGTAGACATAGAAGAAACATATATAATAAAAGAAAATAATAGTAGAGAAATCGTTAACCCAACTACAAATATAATTAATGATAGAATTGAACAATTTAATAACATCGTAAGTAACAGAACTAATACAATAACCCAATAACCCAATAATAAAAATCTAATAATTTAAGAGAGAGTGAAACATGTAACGAATACCTGACCACGAGAGAAAGGCTGAAAGATATACTGAAAAAAGTAAAAAACAAAAAAACTTCTGGATTAGATGAGATTCCCAACGTAGTTCTGAAAAATGTATCCAACAAATTAATATCAATATATACCATTATATTGAACAACTGCCTCAATAATTCATATTTTCTTAAGCAATGGAAAATTGCTAAAATAGTCTGTATTAGAAAACCACGAAAATATCCTACTAACTATGTAATTTAAGATCAATAATCATGTTACGAAACTGTAGTAAGATATTAGAAATTCTATTA
The DNA here is from genome assembly GCA_947095535.1 of Poecilobothrus nobilitatus. Lineage (NCBI taxonomy): Eukaryota > Metazoa > Arthropoda > Insecta > Diptera > Dolichopodidae > Poecilobothrus > Poecilobothrus nobilitatus. Next base: position 158,423,304 of record OX352772.1, on the reverse strand, counting down.
AATAACAGAATCGTAAAATTTAGTAACGAACACAAAATAATTGTTGATAACCAGTTCAGATTTAAAAGGCATCACTCATAAGTACATGAAATAAACAAACTTGTTTACGATATTGCTTACCAATTGCATGAAAAAAAATGTAGGGGCTTGTTTTGTGGACTTAAAAGAAGCGTTTAATTCGGTTTGGTTAAACGGATTATTATATAAAATAATTTATTTATTAGAAGGTACCGTGGCACATACGAAAGGTTTCGGGTTCAAACCCCGGCTGGGTCATATAGATTAATAAAAAAATAATATACATTTTTTTTTATAATATATAATTAGTAGAATATAATTAAATTGAAAGTAAGTATATATGTCCTATTAATTATAATTAATATCGTATTGTAATGTAATAGCTATATAGTAAAACTGGTAATGTGTGCTTGGATTGCAAGCGTCAAACAGATGGTTAAATCGCATGATGAAAAAGCATGTTGAAAAAGCATTGTATCACTGGTTTTGTAGTAAGGGATTATAAACAGTCTCATCCTCCAACAGAACAGTCATGAACCATGGTCCAGAAAGAAAAGTTGTAGAGCTGATCAAGATCTGTTTAATGATACCCCACATGATAATATACCGTTGTTTTTTATGTTGAGGGCTTATAAACAGTTTCAGGAACCAAGTAGGGCGTGCTAGACAATGGTCCCTAAACTAAAGATCTTTACAATGATACCCCACATAATCATATACAGCTGATTTTATATCAAGGGCCTATAAAAATTTACTGAGCCCAAGCTGGATATCCTAAAACCAAAGTCCCGAAACAAAAGTTGTTAAGTTCGCCAAGACCTTTTTAATGATACCGCACATAATAATATACATCTTACTTTTATATTAAGGGCTTATAAACGGTCTTTGGGACCAAGAAAGGCGTCTTAGAATACTGTTTTCCAAATAAAAGTTGAAAAGCTCTCTAGGACCTTTTCAATGATACCCCATATGACGATATTAGGTTATAAATATTGATATCCCCATACAACTTATAAAGGGCTAAAAGAGCTCCTTTGGAACCAAAAAGATATAATTTCAGATTTTTCTGGATGGTTTCGCACCAAACTCTATCAAATGCCTTCTGCAGCTAGTCTCTAACACATCTAGAAATACTACATCTTTTTGATACGAAATGAGTGAGTGGTTTCATGCATTTATTAGGAACGTATTTTATTTTATTTTAATTACCAAAACAAGGTATGTACATATTTAAAAAAAAAAAAGAAAAAGACAAAAAATAACAGAAATTATAACTTTGATATTGAAAATACAGCAATTCTTAATGACTAATTAATATGTATAATATTAAAAATATGTTTCAGACTTAAAAAATAAAAGTTATACAATACAAAATTTGATTACCTACATAAAAACTTAAATTCTTAAGTAAATTTTATAATTCTTAATGATATATAAGTATGTAAACAATAAACAGTACTACTAAAAAGAATAAAAATAAAATATGGCGACATAATCAAAATATGCTTTAAATACTTAATGTAGAATTATGAATGCACGAACATAATTGTGAAATTAAATTGCAAAAACTTTTTTGTTAAAATTAATACAAAAAAAAACTATACATTTGAATAAATTTATGAAAAGTATATTTATGAATTGGTTAGAATTAATTGTCTGAGGTCAGTAAATTGAAAAAGTGTTGATGTAAAGTGCTTTTGAAGCTATTTCTGAAAATTGTTGAAGAATAGAGATAACTGATTTTATTGAATGTAATACAACATCTGTTTATCGGTTCATTTCTTCCGTATTCTGTACTGTGCTTATATTCCACTAAAAATTTCGTGTATCTTGTTTGTCTAATTCTATCATTAAGTCTAAATTTGTAATTAAGAGATTGTATATCCATATTATTATTTAGAATGTCAAAAGTAACACATGATGAAAAAATTTGTCTACGTGAGGACAAAAGGAGCATGTTTATGAATTTACGTCTTGTTGTGTAGCTAGGAAGATTTAAAAAGTCTGAAGGGTTATATTGGTTTCTTAATGCAAATAGAAGAAACTGTTTTTGAACTGATTCAATTTTGTTAGAATGAACCTGAAAAGCTGTATCCCATATAATGCCGTATTCCCATACCGTATTCTAATATAGAACGAACTAGCGAACAATATAGTGTTTTTGTCACAGCTAAGTCACTAAATTCTTTAGCTCTTCTCTTAATGAAACCTAACATTTTATTTGCTCTTGAAATTAAGTGGTCATAGTGCAGATTAAAGGTAAGTTTATTATCAAGTAGAATTCCAAAATCAGTAATACTAAAAACCCTTTCAAGTATTAGATTATCTATTCTGTAGTCATACAGTAAAGAAGAACGTTTACGGGTAAAACTGATAACCTTGCATTTCAGTATATTGAGCTCTAATTTATTCGTTATACACCAATCATGTAATGATGATAAGCTTGATTGAAGTAAAGCTGCATCAGAACTGTCATTTACGACTTGATATATTTTTAGGCAGTCAGCAAAGGCTATGTGTGGTACGGCACCCAAATATTCTGAAAGATCGGAGATAAATATATTGAATAAAAGTGGCCCTAAATGGCTACCTTGTGGTACACCAGAAGTAACCTCGATTATATTGGACAATATACCTTGATATTTAACGTTTTGTGTCCTTTCTGATAAATAAAAGTTAAGCCATGCAAGAAAAGAACCCGATATACCAAAAGTTGTAAGTTTGTTTAGCAAAGTGTAATGATCTACACGATCGAATGCTTTGCTAAAATCAGTGTAAACTGCATCAACTTGATATCCTTTCTCAATTTTATTCAGGATTTCAGATGTGTATAACATAAGGTTCGTTGTAGTGGAACGATCCTTTCTGAAACCGTGTTGTTGCTCGTTAAGTTTGGCATTTATTACAGGAGTAATTTTATCGACAACGATTTTTTCGAATAATTTTGGAATAGTCGATAGAATGGCTATACCTCGATAGTTTTCTACTGATGATTGTTCACCTTTTTTGTAGATGGGAGTTAAATGAGAGGATTTCCACACATGTGGAAAAACACCATTCGAAAGCCATTTATTTAAAATGAAATGAAGAGGAGTAATTAGATAATGAGCACAGCTATATAAAAAGAGTGGAGGGATTAGGTCAGGTCCGGCACCCTTCTTTGTATCAAGGCTCATAATAGCTTCATAAATGTCTCTTTCGGAAAGATACAAATCTGTAATTAACAAATTGGAGCTATTAGGTAAAGAAATAGCAGAGATATCAAATTGTTCTTTTGGACGATAAACTTTTTGAAAACTGTCAGAAAAAAAGTTACAAATTGTTTTCGGGCAAGAGGAAAAAATATTGTCCTTGGACATTGAATTAGGGTAGCCGAATATTTTTCGTTTAATGTTGACATATTGCAAAAATTTTTTGGGATCACTAATTAATTTGTTACCTATACTAATAACATAGTTTTCATGTATATATGAGCTTTCAGTTTGAATTCATTTGCAAGCAGTTTGTACGAATTCAATAAGTTATCGTTTGGTGCTATTGTATGTTTAATTTTCTTGTATATTTTATTGCGCTGGTTACGCAAAGTCCTAAGTTCACTGTCTAAACATGGCTCCGGTGTTTGTTTTTCTTACGGATTTTAGGTACAAAAACATTTATAATTTCAAAAAATTTTAAATAAATGATAGAGATTATTGAGTTGATATCCTGTTGTGCTAACAGTTCGTCCCAGTTAGTAGATGTTAAAACATTATTAATGCTTTGGTAGTCAGCATTTCGGAAATCATATACAATTTCATTATTGTAAGTTTTGCTTGAGAGTGGGTTGAAAGTAGAGAACTCAAAGATGATTGCGTTATGATGATTAGTGTTAGTTAAAAGATTATCTGCATCATCAGCAAGCTTTACCACCACTCTATCATATGCATTTGAAAATGCAAGATCTAACCATTTATTATTGTTGTTGGGATAACTAATAATCTGCTGTAAATCATTGCCATAAAGCTCACTAATAAGACCGAAATCAATCTCGTCCTGGAAGTTAATTGGTAATAGCAAATCGTCAGAATCATCAACAACAAAAGAAAGACCCGGGCGATTGAAATCGCCAAAGACGAAAATTGAGTCCTCCTCATGCATATTTAAAATGATATTGTGATATACACTATAAAATTCAGAATAAGAGAGAATCAGAGTCAGAGTTCGGAGGGAAATAAACAATACCTAGGTATAAGTTACTCGTCCCTAAATTGATTTTAATAAATTGGTAAATAAATTAGTAAACTGATAATTACGATCGCTCCTGTAAATGGACCAATTGCCATCAAGAATTTCTTCGTTTCTAAACGATTCATTAAGCCATGTTTCAGTTAGAGCTAGTGCATTAAAATTGCATGACTTAGCATCAATATAAAGTTTTTTAAGCTTTCCTCTCATACCACTAGAGTTATGATAAAAAATTTTTATGTTATTTATCTGGTTAGTATTTTGAGAGGTTTTTATTTTATTTATCGAGTTAGATAAAGAGATGAGCTTTGCATATTTACTTGGAGTTCGAACGAAAAAACTGGTTGTAGTTCTCACGAGATTGATTTAGGTGATTATAGTAATTACTGTCGCAATGACTACGATAAGCCTGAAGGTCCTCTTCAACCTCTTTTGTTGTGAAGCCTATATCTTTGTGGTATCTAAGGTAAAGATTATACAAATCTTTGAAGTTAGATGGTAGGCCCTCATTGTGGATGAGAACAGATAAATGAGTTCTTGTTTTACTCTCTATAACGCGACTATATGAATCGTTCTGTAAATAAGCTAGGAAAAGTCTTACATTATGAAGAATTTTCTCATCTCTAAGCCTTGATAAAGCGTTTATATATATCTTAAAAGCGTTTATAAGTATATATATATATACACACACATACATGTGCCTATATACATATGTGACAGGTACGATCAATGAAATAGAAATTGTCATACGCAATTACAATGGCAGTACGCATCCGAAGAACATGATACGGTTTCTCTACTTGACCGATAGATGACACTAGGCAAAAATTAAAAAGAGCCATCTTGTAAATAGATTACAGTATACAAATAATTTACTTAATCGAAAAAAAGGAAAAAGGATTCGAAACACAAGGCAGAGCCTGGGATACAGAAATTAATTTAAGTAGAAATTCGCAAAAATAACAAGAACAACAATTACAACACCAGAATAAATAAACCATCCAAAACAGAGATCAAAGAGGCAATAAGAAAACTAAAAATAAACAAAGCAACAAGCGAAGATGGTCTTCCAGCTGAAATTATAAAAATAGGCCCAGAAACATCATCCGAGCTGCTAGAATATCACATCTCAATAGCATGGGATGAGACTAGATTACCGGTTACATAGAAAAATGGAGTAATCATCAAACTTCCTAAGAAAGGTGATCTTACCAAGTGCGACAACTGGAGAGGGATAATAGTGATAAACACAATCTACAAAATTACGGCAACAATAGAATGGTGAGCCCGTTATATCTGGTTTTCATAAATTTCAAGACAGCATTTGATTGTATAAGTAGAACAGCGATATGGAAAGCACTTAGAAATCGAAATGTGCCGGAAAAATTAATGGAAATAATACAGAACATGTATGAAGGGACACAACTCTCAGTACTCTACAATGATAATACCAGTGAACCATTCATCACCAACATAGGAGTAAAATAGGGTTGCCCACTATCACCAATACTCTTCACAGTAGTGCTAGATGACATCACACTTAGAAAGCCGCAACAATGCATAGCAAGGGAAGCACTAGATTTCAACCCACAAGGAACCCGAAGACGAGGTCAACCCAATAACACCTCAAGGCGAACGATATTAGAGGAACTAACCTCAACTGGAAAAACATGGGAGGAAGTAAAAATTACTGCTCCGAATAGAGTCAGATGGACATGCCTAGTAGTTATCGTATGCTCCAAAGAGAGACAATAAGGACAAAAAAAAAGTAGCTATAACCCCTGTTTCCAATTTGAAATGTGGAGTGCTTGTATATACATAAAATTCTATTATAACAAAAACATAAATCTAACATTAATTTACTTATATCTAGAAAATAAATAATTTTCTTCTATATATAATAATTCAATAATAATAATTCTAACATTAATTAAATTATGTCTACAACATAATTCTCATTCTTTTTAAAAAATAATGTTCCCAATAATTCATTTTCAATTTACTAAAATGTAAATTATATGTAAGTATTATTAGTGTGATTAATTGCCACCAGGTTTGTATAGTTTAATAGTTTCGTTGCAATCGTCAAATTTACAAAATACACAATTTTTATAATTTTTCACTATTAACTATTTTTCTAATCAATGCTTAATTTTATTTCCAAATATAATTTGAAATTTGCTATCACTTCCTAATTAATTATTTATATTAAAGTACAACTGTCAAATTTCCGAAATTATTAATATTAAAAAAAAAAAATTTTAAGAATGTACTGTTTTTGTATGCACAAGTTAATTACTTGATTGATTTATCTATTACAATTCTAAAATTTACTTTCATTCTTTTATATATATTTTCAAAATGTATTGTATTATATTACAGAATTAATCCTCTGATTACTTTTTATTTTATTACAATTTTCGAAATTTATTACTTGTATATTTTGCCGTAATAAATTTCTATCCCTTACTAGTTTTTTCTCTTTGCCAACAGAGTGTGGGATTTTGTGATATTGCCGCTACGTTGAAAAATGGCGTTGTTATGTACATTTTAACATTTGCTTCTTATGCTGTCCATAAGGAAAAAACAGAAGTGTTTATTTATAATATTTGTTTATGCTGTTTTCTGTCAGGGGCAAGATGAAAGTTCACTCAGGTAGATGGAGTGTAACAAACAACAATTCTAACAATAAAGGTAAGAAGAAATATTTTATTTTTGGGTGGAGTCGCTTTTAGGTGGGTCAACTTCTAATGCCTCTAACATGCTTTGTAATGGTGTGATTGTTAAAATTCTTTGGCCTTTTCTTGTTCGATGTGTGTAATTTTTTTTGTAATTTTTTTATTTTATATTTGGCATTTTTTAAGTTTAAAATTTTTGACTTTTCATGCAATATTTTAATATTAATACTATTAAATGGTGGGCTAAGTGACCTGGATCCCCCAAAATAGACTGCAAACCGATAGTATTTTACCATTAGAATATAAATTTGCCGAAAAAATTAACTTTTTTGCATTATTTATCCCGAAAAAATTTTTATTTCATAAATCTATATTTTTGTTATGAAAAAAATCGCGCGATTAATGCAAAAAACTTAATTTTTTCGAGTTAATGTTGAATTATTAGATAGGTATCCATTATAAATTATTTGTATTGCATTAACTTTTATTTTTTTTAGTTTCTTTTTAGTTTGCAGTCGTATAACAAGTGATGAAGGACGAATTTAGGTACCCCTGCCATGGATAAGGTGGGCGATCTCCTGAAGGCGTAATGACCCTGTAAGCGTCTTGGTAGTTCCGAGGTGGCTGCAGTAGTTTTTGACTTCAAAAAAATTAAACAACATTTTTAACGGAAAAGCTCACATACGTGAGTTGTGTTGTTTAGGTTATTTTCTTTTTTTTTATTTTGTATACCTTGGACTTTACGTATAGACTGATTTTGGATTACGCAAAGAGTAGAGTTTTTTTGGATCACCCCGGAGTTGCTCTGGTAGATCTAGCTAAGGCTCCGGAAGAGTCTGTTGCGATAGGAAAGTGTTATAAGTATTGTTTTAGGCTTCTGGATTAGGTTTATTTTTGATTCTTTTGTATATAGAATTGGTTGATTGATTCCTTCTTTTTAAAGCTGCCGGCTTTATGTTTATTATTAGTGTGTTTGGTGTTTGCTTTTTGTTTTTGAACTTATTATTTTGAAAATGTTTTGAATTTATTGATTGAATTTATTGGGTGTGAGGTGTTTCTGCTCTATTTTTAATTTTAGTTATTGTTAGTTAGGATTTTTAGATTCCGTTCTAGTTTATTATTGTTTTGTTAGTTTTACTTTGCTATTATTGGTTTGGTTTTATCTATCAAGTTTAGGGTTTAGTTTTAGTTTTTTGTTAATTTAGTTTTTATTGGTTTTTTATATTGAATTTGTAATTGATTTAGGTTTGTTTTAATATTCGTTTAATTTTAGTTTAGAGATTTTTGTTGTGTAGTTATATTTTAGTATTATATTTTTAGAAGATTTTTCCCTGTTTTTATTATGTTATCAATCAAATTTTTGATTTATTTTGTAATTATTAGTGCTGTGGTTTTGTATTATTTTTGTAATTACATGTTTTGCTAATGTTTTTATTTTAGTTTTGAAATTCTTTAGTTTTGTTGTTATGATTTTGATTATAGGATTATCTTTTGGTATTAATTTTATTAAATTGTGATTTGTTACATATTTTACTAGTAACAAATAAATATTACTTACAAATAAGTAAATAGTATTAGTTTGTTCTGTTATAATTATTTTCGATTGTCTATTAGCGTGTTTATTTTTAATTATTTATTTTCATTTTTTATCTCAAAAGAGCTCAAAAGCTCGTACAGAGTGCGACATAAATTTTCAATAATAATAACAACAATACTTAATTCAATTCAATTGCAAAAATAAAATTAACATAATTTACAAAATATAGAAAAAACCTAAAAAGAAAAGTAATTACTAACAATTATTTAATAAAAAAAAACATATATTCCATATTCAAAACTACATATATTCAAAACTAACAACAACAAAAGAGGAAAAGAAAAAAATTAAAATAAAAAATATTCAACTCAAAAGTTCAAATTAATTTAAAATCATTTGTTTTCTCTTTAAATGTATGCAGCTGTTCAATTTCTTTTAAATGCATCGGTAATTCATTATAGTACTTATAAGCTAAATTGTAAATAGTATCTAGTCTATTAAACTTTTTCTTGAAGAAATTATTCGAATATTTGTTGCATTTCTGTTAAGGTAGTGGTGATACTCTTTGTTTGTAATATGTGTTGTGTTGTGTTGATATTTTCTGTATTCATCATGTGTGCTTGTGTAACTAGTTTGTATTTAATTAGTTCCTTAAGTGGCAAAATTTATGTTTCTCTTGTGTTACCGGCCAATTTTCTTTCTTTATTAATTTGTGAATCAATTTGCTGTTCCAACTTAGTTTATTGTCTACTACTACACCGAGATATCTATATTCCTCCAATTGACCAATTTTATAATAATTATATTTTATATCTAAGCTGTCGGTACTACCACATTTAGAAATCATATATTTAGTTTTTTTTGAATTTGTTGTCAATTTGTGTTTGTTCATCCAGCCGTTTATTAGTAATAAGTCTGTGCTTATGATCTTTTGAAGTTTATCCAATATATCTTCTTTATACACGATAACTAAATCATCCACATACATGAATGGTTTGCCTCGTATATTAATATTTAGCAGGATACTAATGTAGCATGCAAACAGGGTTGGACTTAAAGAACTACCCTGGATGACACCGTAATTCACATCATGTTGCGTGCTTCTTATTCCATCACATTCAGTAAATTGAGTTCGATTAATCAGATAGCTTTCAAACAATGTAAATGACTTGCCCATGATTCTCACTTCATAGAGTACTTTTAGTAATATACAACTATCTACAGTATCAAAGGCTTTCTGTAGGTCAAAAAATATAGCTGCTGTTTTTTTTATTTTTATCTAGTCCAGACTGAATCTCTGAAATAACATCGAATAATGCTGCTTCTGTGTTAGATTTCTTCTTAAAACCTAATTATTTATTCTGAGTTAGTTTTTCTTTATTCAAGAATTCTATCAACTGTACATTAACAAATGTCTCTATAAGTTTGCTAATTGTCACCATTTTTGTAAATTGGTAAAACTTTATTTATTTTAACTATTTCAGACATTTTACTTTGCGACAATGATGCATTTATGAATTTCATTATATTATCAGCCAATTCTAATTTGTAATTTTTATTGGAACTACTTTTTGATTTAACAACAATGGTAGCGCTTTCAATACTGTCTTTAATTTTATTTACTAATTCACTTGCCATGTCATTTACATCTGTTGCTTTGATAATTAATCCATTCAATTGTTCTTTTACTCTGTCATAATCTAATTTTTTGATCAGCTGTTTTTTATAATTATTCACAAAAATTTCTTTAATTTTTTTATAGAATATAGAACATTTAAATATCGAACAAAATTTTTATATACGTTATTTACATGGTTATTCAATGGCAAATCAAATATAAAATTATTCGACATTAAATTGTGAATCATGCAATATTCTAATTATTTTAGATTTCGAATTTTTACGTATAAACAATATGCCATTTTTAATCCATATAAATTCAATATTACTTCTTTTCATATCTAGCTTTTTTAGCTAAATAGCTGAAATATGGTGTTAATTTCTCATTGATAAATATACGATCGTTTTCACTCTTATCTTTATCATTTATTAGATCATTCTTATTCGTATCTTTGACGCATATTATATCCATTGTTATTGTTTTTTTTTTTTCTTGAATTCATAAATGTACTTTTATTTTCAATATTAGTAAATTCTACAATTAATTTATATAGCTCACCTGATTTTTCTGCGATTTTCTGAGTTGTTGAAATGTTTGATATTATATTTGGCTCCATTAGCATATCAATCTTATTACCTAGTTTTTTAATAATATCTAGAGGTTCATTTTCATTATGTTCATCTTTTATTCCAGAAATTTCAATTAGTCCCTCAATTAGCTTTTGCTTCATTTTTTCTAGCTCCACTTTATTCTGAAGAATTTCATCCTTCATAGATTGAAATTTATTTCGTAAGCTAAGATTTTCCTCGATCAAACTATTTAAATATTCCTCACCATCTATTGTGTCATCCAAGGTTTTGTTTATACTCACTTTGAAGGTATTATTCCGGTTAGGTATTCCAGTACCAGATTTCCTGAGATGTTGTCTAGTTTTACATAATTTGCAGAACCAACATTTCTCTACATCTGAGTTGTTTTCGCGGAACCTTTCATTTTCTAATCCTGTGCAGGCTCAGCAGTACCAGTTTCTGCAGATTCCATGACATTGCAATCTCAAAATATTTTTCTTTAAATTAATTTTCTTTTTGCATTGACTACAATTTGTGTTGTTATCCATTTTGACGTTGACGTTCGGTTATTGGTTATTGACTTATTAGATTTCTGTTTTTTGTTTGTTTTAAGAGCAATTATTATTGTGTGTTGTCTTTAGTGTTGCATGGGGCATTCCGAGTAGCTCTTGTTGACATAGTTTATTTGATTTTTTTTAAGGAATTTGCATGATGTCTTTGGATTGAAGTCTCCATCCGGTATATATGTATGTCCTGGATCAAAGCGCACCACGACTCCTTCCCTTGTTGCGCTTTTTTCTATGCGCATTAGCACGTGCATTGGCAATTATTTCATTCAGGAATAGTGTACACATGTTGTGCTGTTTTTCCTTGTCTTATTTTGGTTTTAATGTTACTTATGTTTAAGACGTTGGTTATTTTGCGTTGTCTTTAGGGTTGATTGAGGTCTTCCAAGTAGGAATGTTTTTAGATGTTTAACTGTATTTGTTGCTTTTTTAGCAGGTCTATGATGTGAGTAGGTAACCCTGTATTTTGGGATGGGAAAAAATCAAAACATATAGCACGACATGCTGACCTATATTTTAATTGATGGGTTTAATGTACGTCACGCTTGGTTAGTAGGTCAAGAACTTGTTTTGATTGTTTTGGTTTAGGTTTTAAGTTAGGTTGTATGTTTGGGTTGTTAACTTATAAGTTCCAAATAGTTTTATAATAGGAAGTGAAGGTTGTTGATATTGTGTAAGTTGTCAGGCAGGGTTAATGAACTGAACAATTGATTTTATGTATCTTGGTTACTATAAGCTAAAAATTTGTTTTGGTTGAGGCTTTAAGTTAGAATGTATGTGTGGATTGTTAACTTATAAGTTCCAAATGGTTGTATAGTAGCAAGTCAAGTATTAAGCAAATTAAAGTAGGTCGGCCCTTAATAAAAAAAAATTGTATACCTGGTCTAAATATTAGGTGCACCTATGAAAGTGGTAAGAAAATTTCTTATATGAAAATAAAAACAGGACAATAATTTTATTTTTAAATCTACATAGCATCTCTAAAATTGAAAAGAAAAAATTTTGCATTTAAAGGAAATGAAAATAAAAAACTTGTTCTTTATAATAGCAGATATACCTTCCTTTAAAAATGTGTAGAGTAGAAAAAAAAAGTAAGACTTAATTTTTTAACATTGTAGTTTTGAAACAAAAGGAATTAAACTGTTTTTTTATGTTATACGCAAATATAAATGTGTAAGAAAAATTTTTTATATGAAAATAAAAAACAGAAAAAATTTCTTTAAAAAGTGCAAAAGAGCAAAAAATTTAATCATGTTTTTGTTTTTTTGTTAGCATAAAGAAAAAAAGTAAAGTAAGATATAGATTTTTTTTGCTTACATAGAAATGTGTTCTCTTCTGAATAGATACATAGGTATTTGTGTTTTTCTACTTTAAGAATTTATAGAAGAAAAGAGAAAACGAAAACCATTAATGAACTGACTGCATGCCGTGTAAGATATTTTTTTTATTTTTAAGTAAGAATGTTTAAAAAATATGAATAAAAAGAAAACAAACAGGAAATTAAAAATATGGAACTGGTTAAACTAAAGATATACTCTTTACTCTTGATATGTATTTATGTTTATTTTTTTTTTGTTTCTTTTGTTTTTGTATGGAATAAAAATAATTCAAAGATAGGTTTAGTGATTATGGTATTTACTTTGAAAACATAAGATAAAAATAAGAGACATTTATTTTTATGTTTAAAATCTTTTATTATTATATTTTTATTTAAATCTAAGTTGAAACATTTTTTTACGATGATCAGATGTTAAAATTGCAGAAATAGTCAGACCAACTTTTTCTATACGTTTTTGAAATCTACTTCTATCACGTGCGTATTCTTCCCAATGACCTTTCCGTGCTGATCTGTGAGCATCTCAGTAAAAATTATTCAAACAGTTTTTTATTAACATGACTTTCTATATAAAAAAAACAAGGAAATATTTTTCAGTTTATTTTCTAATGATTCGTTTTAAGAGATGTTTGCAACAATGTAATATGTGAATAGCCAAGCCCTTATTTTTTATTTAGATGTTGTTGTCAGTCAATCTGATTACATAACATTTTATATTTTAATAAGAATTAATTTTTGCATTAATTGTTGCAGGAGTTAAGGAACTATTTTGTCACGATTAGATAATCTCTATTATTCTATTGAATAATTTATTAATTTTAACCAGAAAGAATTTTTAACTGAGTTAATTGATGGTATTATAAATTTGATTGAATTAGAATATAATTGTAATGTAAAAAAACATGGAACGGAAACTCTTGTTTTAGTATTTTACAAGAGTATATAAACTCGAAAAATTTTACTTACTTTAATCACTGTACTAAACGAAAAAAAAGTAAATAACTAACTTAGAAAAAGAAAATGGTATTATAATTAATATTTATTTATCTATAATTTATTTCTAATTATTATATTTTTTGTTCTCGATATTATTTCAGACCTTTATTCAAAATTTAATGTCAGTAGCAAATGGTGATAATGATCAATACCGAAACATAGACTATTTGGCCCAAAGAAAACTGTACGAGGTAATTTCATGGAAATTTTTAGATACAAAAAGAGGAGAAAAAATTGTATTATGTGAATTGAAGGACCCCATAAATGAACAAAAAATTACAATATTCATGCCCGACAGATTCTCAAAACAAGTGACAACTAACGAAGAACTAGAACAGTTAAACGGAACTTGCTTTTATTTAAAATCTATGGGTCGTGACCGAGAAAGGCGTAATATGGCTTTGTTTGACCTCATTCCTATGGTGGATATTTGTTCGCAAGAAAAAAATGATTAAAATAAAATATAAAAATATAGGCCTAATTTTTTTCATTTAACAATTAAGAAAATTTTAAGTTTTTCAGGTTTTCAGATTCTTTTACTTTTCAGATTTTTAGGTTCCTGATTCGGAGTTCTGATAACTGTCTTCCGGAGGTGCAATAACTGCCCTCTGGAAAACCTGCGGGAGTCCGATTTGGTTCTGCGGAAGTTCGATTCCGTCCTAGTAGAGTGTGAAAATATGTGTTATGAAATTTAAAAATTTAATTATTAATAAGTGGGTTTAATAAGTGTAGGACTTTGGAACGATGTTATAAGGGTAGAAGCTTCAGCAAGTGTTTTGGTAGTATGATATAATAAAATTATTACATTTGAGTATGTTATTATTGTTAGGTATAACTAATTTATTTAAATCATACATTTTTTAAAATACTACACAACCAAGTTATTAATAATATGTAAATTGAATATTAAAACTACTTTTTATTGATAAAGTTTGATTTGATTTGATTGATAAGGAGGTTAACTATTTTAAATAATGATTAAGTTCAAATGTAACAACAATTATACACATAGTTGATATTCTTAACATTAGCTTTATTTAAGTTTCGTTGGATTGGTTGATTTAAAAGTTAGATATTTATATATACTGCTTTTTTAGAATTCATTGTTAATATTAAAATAGTATTGCTGAAAACAATATCTTGAACACATCTTTATATTAAAATTAATATATAATTAAAAAAAAAAAATATATATATATATGGAAGCTATATGTGAATATTGTAGTAAACAGTTAACCACTGAAACAATTAAATGTCTTATACTGACAAAACATAAAAGAGAGGAAAAAAAATTTAATTGTGATAGGTGCAATAAAACTTTTGGAAGAAAAGATAATCTTCAAGTACATATATCTCTACTCCTAAAAATTATGATGATGTAATATTTAAAAAAGTTTCAGAATCTAACCGAGGGGATTTAATTCGAATATCACAGACTTTTGACGAAGATAGTTTCTATATAAAAGTTAATCAAAGTTATAATGTAAAAACATTACTAACTGAATTATTTCAACAGAAAACAAGTAAATATAATAGTAAGTCGATGCAACCGACTTATTAATATTAATACCCTACACCTGAATAATTCAAATTAAATTAAAAATCCATAAGTTTTTTTAAAAATCCATAAGGTAGCTGCTTGAACTTCTTCCCTTTTCTGTCTTATTCAACTCGAATTTCAGGAACGTAAAAGAGGCATCCTCTTGGGATATGCTTGACACCCTTGTAAAAAATTGTAAGTTTCTATCTTTATTAATTTCGAAAATTGTTAGTCCTTAGGAGGTGTGTGTCAGGTACCCGAATTGCCACTCCAATTCATCGAACCCATCTCAGGAACACAAAGAAAACATGCTAGAACACCATTGTACTAAATTTAAAGGTTCCACTTTTGTTGGTTTTGGAGATATGCTCGTTGCTCTTGGGCTCGTCCGGAAGTTTCCAAAATACGAACCCATGGTTCAAATTCTGTCAAATGTCAGTTTCCAATTTTACAGAAAAGAAAACATAACAGAACACCTTTGTACTAAAAATAAAAGTTCTATCTTTGTTGGTTGTGGAGATATACTCATTTGCCCTGGGGCTCGTCCGGAAGCTTCCAAGATTTGAACCCATGGACCAAATCCTCACAAATTTCAGAAACACAAATCAAACATGATGGAACACCATTCTGCCTAATTTAAAGGTTATATTTTTGTTGCTTTTGGAGATAATATCATTTGCTCTGAGGCTCGTTCGGAAACTTCCAAAATCCAAACGCATGGACCAAATCCTCTTAAATTTCAGAGACATAATTCTAACGGGAAGGAACATCATTCTGCCTAATTTAAAGGTTCTACCTTTTTTGATTTTTGAGATAATATCGTTTGCTCTGGGGCTAGTCTGGAAGCTTCCAAGATTTGAACCCATGCACCAAATCCTCACAAATTTCAGAGACCTAAATCAAGCATGAAAGAACACCATTCTGCCAAATTTAAAGGTTATATCTTTGTTGTTTTTGGAGATAATCTCATTTGCTCTGGGGCTCGTTCGGAAGCTTCCAAGATAAGAACCCATGAACCAAATCCTCTTAAATTTCAGAGACATAAATCAAACGGGAAGGAACATCATTGTAAAAAATTTAAATTTGTTGGTTTTGGAGATAATCTAGTTTGCTCTGGGGCTCGTTCGGAAGCTTCCAAAATACGAATCCATGGTTCAAATTTTTTCAAATTTCAGTTTCCAATTTTATAGAAAAGGAAACATAACAGCACAGTCTTGTACTAAAAATAAAGGTTCTATCTTTGTTGGTTGTGGAGATATACTCGTTTGCTCTGGGGCTCGTTCGGAAGCTTCCAAGATAAGAACCCATGAACCAAATCCTCTCAAATTTCAGAGACATAAATCGAGCGGGAAGGAACATCATTGTAAAAAATTTAAAGGTTCTATCTTTGTTGGTTTTGGAGATAATCTCGTTTGCTCTGGGGCTCGTTCGGAAGCTTCCAAAATACGAATCCATGGTTCAAATTTTTTCAAATGTCAGTTTCCAATTTTATAGAAAAGGAAACATAACAGCACAGTCTTGTACTAAAAATAAAGGTTCTATCTTTGTTGGTTGTGGAGATATACTCGTTTGCTCTGGGGCTCGTTCGGAAGCTTCCAAGATAAGAACCCATGAACCAAATCCTCTCAAATTTCAGAGACATAAATCGAGCGGGAAGGAACATCATTGTACAAAATTTAAAGGTTCTATCTTTGTTGATTTTGGATATATTCTCGTTTGCTCTGGGGCTCGTTCGGAAGCTTCCAAAATTCGAAGCCATGAACCAAATAAAAATATAAAATATTTCAAAACAAAATTACCTGAACTGTTCAAATTAGCTGTTGCTAACAATAAAGATGAATTGAATGGAATGGCGATGATTTATTCAGATATACATAGTTCATTCATCTGTGTTTGGAAGTAGCAAAGTGCGGGTGTTAAGAACTATCAACATAGGAAATTGTAGAATACGTACAAATATTGAATTTGGAAATGTTCATTACATACCTATAGAAGAAAATTGTTTTGAAACGATAGCGATTAAAATTTGTAACCAATATGGTGATGGAATAAATTTTGTTTCCAGTTACTTTCCAACAAAAATTGTATTACACTTTAAAAAGCATTGATTGCCCAAAAACAATATAAATACTACTACTCAAATATGGTATCCTATCAAACATGGAGAGAGCTTACATGAGATATTATTCCTCTCAAGTAGGAGGAGGAATCAACGATATTGGGTCTTTATTGAAAGATTGCAGCAAGACTCAGTGCGCCATCAACTTCAACATTAACATGCATTGTATTTGCAGAATTCGATGCCAATATCGAAATTGATAAAAATCGTAACGTATACGTAAACATATAAAAAATAGTTTAATGGACCATTTCTATTCATTTGAAAGTGTCATGTGCTCTAGTAGATTTATCGTTCTGTACGGACGATAACAATACAATATTTGTAAAAAATATTGCTGTGGCTGGTATAAAAGAAAAATGTAAAACTATTGTAAAAGAACTAAAGTATAAATTTCCGGTCAGAGGTTTAAAAAGAACAGACAACGAAAAAATAACTAATAACTTAATAAATTTGCTTGCAAAATTCGATATAGTCTTAACAAATGGAAAACTTAAAGCAGAATTTTTAACAACATTTGTACGAGGAAATACTCGACTAATTGATATTTCCCGTTTGCAAGAAAATGAATACATTTCAGATTTCAAAGGTACTGAAATGTAATAACTTAACACATAAAATATTTAGAGACGCTTATGCTCTTGATCAATTGCCAAAACAAGTTTCAAAACCTAGTATTTTGGTGGTTAATACTGATACTTCTGATGAAAAGGGAACACATTGGTTAGCAATATTTGTTCCAGTTCAAGAGTGTGCAGAATATTTTGATAAATTTGGAAATCCATTTTACAATGAGATTATAAAATTTCTACAAAATCAATCGAAATGTTTTGTTTTCAACAATAAGCGTTTATAAAGTAATTTAACATCTGTTTGCGGACATTATTGTTGTCTATATCTATGGATGCGAAGCTCCAGTAAAAGCATGAAATATTTTCTTAATTTATTCGATACATCATCCCCACTTAAAAACGATAAAAAAATACAAAGAATATTTCGAAAAATTTTTTAAAAATGTGGAAGAAAAACTATAAATAAAAAATTCTAAAATAAAATTAACCAGTTAAAACAAAAAAGATGGAGCAATCAAGAAATGTAGAAGTATTTAAAACACAAAAAGGTGAGCCAGCGTAGAATCTTTTATTAAGCTATATTCATTTTTTGGATAAAAAACAAACCATAAGAATTCAAATTGGATTTAATATTGAAAATTTTGCTGCATCAATAATTTTCCAACGACAAAACAAAGTCATAAGCAAAATGAAATATTTATAGTGATGTACATTTTATCGCGATTTTAAAAAGAGTGAATCAAAATTAAATTCAAAAGGATTTTCGATGACATTTAATCATACAGAGCGTACTAAAAAACTTACATTGCAGCTAGATGAGTACACACGTTTTTGTCTCATGCTAGACTTTATACAAGCAGCAATGTCATATAGCAATGGAGATGAACTAAATATACGAGAATATATATTCAAATATTTTGAAAGATGTATCGCAAAGAATGAATTAAGATTAGAACAAGAAGATTTCTACATTCCAATGAATTTAAACATAGCTCAGTGTAACCATTCCAGACTATTTTATGAAATACCTAAGTTTTTGTCAGAAAAAATATCTTGGTCAACAATAAATGATGGTGCGGGCAAATAGTGGTGAAATTCCTTAGTTTCTGAAGAGATGGAATGCCATTATCTAAATTGATAACTACTACTGAACTCGGAACAAATTTATCTAAAAATTCCTTTTTCTGGTACCCTTTTACGTAAATGAAATCGAATGAATTTAAATGTTCCTTTAAAATATTTTTAATTTCTAAATATTCTATAAATCCATCATTCCAGTCAACTACATTAACTGTATTTTTGTTGTATTTGTTTTTTTTTGTTCAGCATTTTCATTTAACTCCTCAAGTGAATAAGGCGCTTTAAACACAAACAATGTTGAAATGAGGGAGCCTTCAGACACCAAAGCAACCAATTTCAAAAAATTTTATTTATTGTTTCCAATAACAAATTGTAAATCAGCTACTGCCTTGCTCCTCATTTTGTATACTAAATTAGAATAACTTGAAAACCTCTTATTTATATACCTGATACGATTTTAAAAATGAGAGATCACCTGATCGGACCCCTCGGACGCTTTCCAAAAAATTTCGGCCCGGGGGACCCTTGATCCTAGGGTGCCTTTCCCTTTGGGCCGGACCTTTAGGGCCAAAGCGGACCTTTAGGACCGTTTCGGACTCTCGGAGGACCAAATCAACGAGAATAGTAAATGTCACTTCACAAAAACTTATCATAATTATAAAATTATTGCTAAATAAAGTTTCATTTGGGGCCTCGGTGGCCTAGTGGTTAAGCACGTGGCTTATTAACCAAGGGAGTGCGGGTTGAAAACCTGCACAGGTAGCAAGTTTTATTAATTGAAAAGAAATCTCCCTTGCTACCAAATATAGCGTAAATAAAAAATAAATAATATTAGTGTATAATTTCATAATAGTATTCAACCTATAATGGTCTTAGTAGCCGATGGTTTTGTAATATTGCAATATATTCCTGTATAATTTGTAATATTAATATAAATAAAATAAATAAAATTTCTTTTTTTTTATTTCATATTGTTTTATTATTTTATTTTTAAATTTGTTTAGTAAAACTTTTTACAGATATCTACAAGATTTACCAAATTTTTGTCCTGAGTTGAATTTTATTTGTAAACATTATTATAAATCTATATATGGTTCATTATTTTGAATAGAATAATGACCCCAAGCTAGAGTCTTAATGTTATCATTTACAACATATCTCGTATCATCTAAAGAACTTAAAGCAATTTTATTTAATGACTGTGTATATATAATATGTAATTTAGACGTAAAAAGATTTATTTTACCATGTAAAACAATATTTTCAAATAAACATTTCCTGTAGTCATTTATAGTTAATTTTTTTACAGCAGCTTTTTTTATACCTTTACTTTTTTTTATAATTCTATTAGGCAAAATATCTAATAAATACATTTTTGATTTAAGTCCTATAAATTCTTTCACAATTTTTCCATTACTTTCATCTTTAAATAAACCAATCAATTTTTTTATTTACGAGGTTTACCGCTCGTAAACATTATTGGGATCATAATCAGATGTATCAAAAATTAGTTTTGTTTGATCAGTTTCAAGCACATCTGATTTTATATCTTCATAGAAATTTTCAGTCTTTATATTATATATAAAACTATCAGTATCCATGTAATTCAATATTTAAATTATACTTATGTTTTTATACTCAGCACTGGCGCTAGAGTTTCAGATGATGTGTGAAAATTGCATATTACCGCCTTCGCATTCCATAATAAGAGTAAAAAAAACGATAAATGCATACATAACAAAACAATATAACTTTATTACTTTTAATTTAATTCATATTTATTATAAAAACATAAAAATCTTAATATATAAGCAAACTATTTTGAAAAAAAAGCTTTTCTGGCTTTCATTCGAGAAAATTTTAATCGCAAATCTTCAATATTCAAGTCATTCACAATGTCGCTTTCAATCGAAATCGTAGCCAAATTGTTCAGTCTATCTTGACTCATGCTCGATCGTAAATAGTTTTTTATAATTTTAAGCTTTGAAAAGCTTCTCTCAGCACATGCTACAGTAATTGGCAATGTAAGAAGAATTCTTAATGCAACAGATACATTTGCATAGATTTCGTTTAAATTATTTTCATACAAAAATTTTAAAGATTTTTCTGGTCCCAAATTTTCGCAAAATTGAGAGAAAAGGGATTTAAGTTCAAAATGTAATTCTGCTCCTGAAATATCCTTTTTAGTTCCTTCAGTCAGTTTAGTTTCCAATCTGTTGCAACAAATTTTTATATCTTCATCCGGCATCAAAGAGAGACTTTTGATGTCGAATAAAAATTTGAATGGTTCAATTCCAGCTTGAAAGGCTTCAAATCTATCTTTTATCACCTTTGTAGCACATTCAAACATCTTATCGAAAACATTTTGCTTGTATGTTTTCTTTGGACACAAATTTTCTTCTATAATTTCTCGCTCGTCAAAAAATCTTTTTCTTTTTCTTTCCCTTCTAGCGGATTCTATGGGAAAACAATTATCCACTTTCAAAATATAAGCAAGTTCTTGAGCTTGTAAAATAATGGTATCAAATTTATTTTGGTTATAACTTTTCTTCAAGAAAGTCATTGTTCTTTCCAGTGAAGTTGAAGCCCTCATAATATTCATTTGAATTGATTGAAGTTGTTTGCTTGCCAAATTAATTTCAAATAAAAGTTCATACCAAATCTTGATTGAACATAGGAAATCGAAACTTGTGATTTTTGAAGCAATTGATTCTGCTGTAATTTTCACAACTGCTTCGTGTGTTGATTTAGCAACATCTTGACGTGCTTCATAAATTTTTGGCAGTTCGAAGTGAAGAGTTTTTATAGCATTGATGTGACTTTCCCATCTCGTATCGCTTAGTGGTTTAAGAGTTAAAGATGGACATTTTGACTGCAAAATTACCCATCTTTTTGTTGACGCAGAAAAGAACTTATAAACTTCTTCAATCATGTTGAAGAATATGGCAATCTGGGATGAACACTTTACTGTATCTACCACTACTAAATTTAAAGTGTGACTGCAGCATGGTATATAAAATGCTCGGGAGTTTTTATTTAGAATTTGAGCTTGAACGCCCTTTCTAACGCCCTTCATATTCGCTCTATTATCATAGCTCTGGCCTCTGATATTTTCAATTGATAAGTTATAGTTTTCTAGAGAATCGATTATCGCTTTTGTTAATTCAATTCCGGTTGAACCATCTATCAAGTGGAATCCAAGAAAACTTTAATTTATATAAATTTCGTTATTAACATCCACGTCTACATATCGAATCAGCATCGACATTTGTTCCTGGTGGCTGATGTCTGGTGTACAATCAACAATAATTGAAAAGTACACGGATTTTTTGACCTTCTCTAAAATTTTGTTTTTTATGCAATTGCCAATCAAGTCCATAATTTCATTCTGGATGCTTTTTCCTAGGTAGTGCACAGATTTTGGGTTTGCCTTTGCTCTTAACAAATGTTTCTCCATAACCGGGTCGAATTCGGCTAGAAATTCTAAAATTTTTAGGAAGTTTCCGTTATTGTCTTCATAAACTTTGTCAGAAGAACCTCTAAATGCCAAGTTTTGTTTTGCCATCATAATTGTTAGAGAAATTAATCTTCTTAGCACGTTGTCCCAATGTTCCACCTCCTTTTTTAGGCTTTTGTCCATTATGGTATCCACTGATGTTCCCTTCTGTAATCTATTTTTTAGTTCCATCCATTTGCTGAAATAGTCAAAATGTTCAACACTTCGCTCGTGTCGTTTTAAAAGCTGTGAAATATGTCGCCAATCATTAACACCATTGCGAGCTAACATAACAGCAACAGGATTTAAAACAAATAGTTTGCAGCAAAAACAAAAAACTTTGTTAGTTTTTTTGGAATAAATTAACCACGATCTCTGATTTTTTTCACCATTATCCATAATTCTGTAGAAATAATGATTAGAAAAACTTAAATTTTCCGAGTTTTTGGGATACTGGCTCAAATTTTCTTTCGAAATTGTCGGGTCCTTTAATAACAGTATGTTAAATGAAGTCTTTGTTAATAGCTTCTGGCCAGTCACTGATATCATCAAAACATAATGCAGTAACAACTGATGCAGTTGCCGGTTCAATTGTTGGCCTTATTTCAATTGTATCAGCAGAGTCATTAGAGTTGGCTACACGTACAGTTGCCGGTTCAACAGAGTCACTTGTTTGCATTAATGTTTCTGTTCAGATCCCACTTCAATATTTTGAATAATGTCTATTTGATTTATATTGGCCAATTCCTGACGACGAGGTTGCAACAAAAAGTTTCGTTTTTGTTTGTATTCCCAACCAGAAAGTTTTCTCTTTTCCATAGTTTTCTTAGATAATAGTAAAAATACTTATTAAAAATAATAAAATTTTAAGTTTAAATTAATTTGATTTACTTACAAATTTCTATTCTTTAAATTTACGACAATAAAATCCTTTTTTTTTATATTATAGATTAAAGTTAATATCTAAAATTTATAATGTTTGCTAAAAAATTAAAATGAATTATATAAAATTTAAAAAAAAAAATGTATTATGGTAAAATATTTTTAATATTTATTAAGCATTGACTAGTGACTACTTACCAGTATGTGGAATCAAACTAAACTAGAATGAAAATTGCGCTGCAAATAAGAAATTTCTTTATAAATTTTCCGCCTACTTAACTATTTTTCAAAAATGATTTATTTATTCTTCAAATTGGACACATTCACACATTATTAAACTAAAATGGAAATTGCACTGGAAATAAAAAAATTCTTTAAATTTTTTCGCCTACTTAACTATTTTTCAAAACAAAAATATTTTTCACAGATGGAACAATATTGTTCAAATTGGACTAGTTATTAAACAATAGAATGGAAATTGTTATGAAAATAACAAATTTCTGTACAATTTTGCCGCCTTTTGTATTTTTCCGCCGTGGCGCCTGCGTGAAAATCACGCATCGTACCCGCCTCACGCCGGGCCTGATTATACTTATTATACTTATATCATATAGTCATAGTGAAAGTTATACATATGCAATTTAGAGAGCTCTAGGACTGTGAAACCCAAGTATATCGGCATATCATATTATAACACTTTCATTGTATTTAACTGAACCGCAGAAAGATTTTCATTGAATATTGCAATACTATGAAAATTTGGTTTCATAATCAATGATCTTGCCCAAGATGTTTCCCTCTATTCTCCCAAGATTCGGCTATTTTAACTATTTTTCTTTTATCAATGTTTTCCATAGTTTTACCGTAAACAGCATTATTCATTAATTTAAAAAAAAATGTTTCAAAAGAATTCGTTTCTAAAGCTCTATGGTTAGTATATTCAAGCTAATATACTTTTTTAACCAATCAGATTGTTTAAACTGTATTACTCTATGAATCTTTTCCAAAATTAAGCCATGTTTTAAGCATTGTTTCAAATTTTTATAATGAATTATATAATTTTTTTTATCATTTAACTGTAATAATAGTTTAGACATGGCCCAACCATATAAATTATTTGCATCTAAATATATAATATATTCAGATGGTTCTGCAGGGTTATATTGATCCCCCATATATTTATTATTTGATTTAGCATATCTTTTTGAACATTGGCTAATACCTCCACGAATACTTTGTTTAAAAAAATTAAACATATTAATATCGTCAAATAATTCTAATTCCACTTTAGTATATTATAACATAGCATTCCAGGTAAGACCTGGTAAAGTAAAATATTAAGTTGGATCTAAATTATAAATTTTGATGCAAATTTCCCTACAATTTTCAAATATGTCTGTATTTAAAAAAACATCAGGTGTTTTTTCTTTAATTTATTATATAAATGAAATCTACACGATTTTAATGTAAATGACAATAAATTTCTTTTTTTTTATATAAATCTAGGACCTTAGCATAATGCTGTATGGTCTTATAAATTTTATAATATCAATTAATTAATTATTTAACAAACAAGAAAAGAGATTACATCTATTAATATTATAGTTTCCATTAATTCACATTTTTTTTTTCTTTTTTTTTTAATCTTATTTGGTGTTTTTAGTTTATTTATTAGTTAGTGTTTTAGTTTGTTTATTAGTGTAATTAGTTTATTTATTTATTGTTATTATTATTATCATTTTTTTCTATTTCTACTAGTCTTTTTAAAATGTTATATGCTAAATAAGGTTGATTTTATTTTTTGTTTAAATAATTTAAGGTTAGAAATTAACTTCAGGTGTTCTGGCAGTACATTATAGGCTTTAAGACAGTTATACAAGCAATTATTTTTTTGATATGTTGTTCTAAACAGAGAAAGGTAGAAGTTGGATCTATTCCTAGTATTATGAATCCTATTTAGAATGAAGTTATGTTTTAGTTGGTTGTGAATGATTTTAAACGCAGTTTTATAGAGTTCAAATAATATAATATTTTTTAAGCTTAGATATTTATCATTGTATATAGAATCAGAAGGGTGTAACATGGGCAGCCCTTGGGCACACTTGACACATTTTTTATGCATCATATCTAATTTGTTTAGATAATTTTGTGGAGCTCTACTCCAAATGGGTAAAAGGTAGGAAATGTGAGATTTTATATATGATGCATATATTGTGTATATTGAATGATCAGAAAGGAATTTTCGTAGCCTCCTCATTAAGAATATGTATGGAGATATATTTTTAATTACTTTTTCTATATGTGAACTCCAATTTGATTTGCTGTCAAGTATTAGACCTAGATAGTTGAAGTTTCTGACAAATTCTACATTCACATTATTATACTGCAGTGAGTTTATTGAGCTATGTGTCTTATTTTCAAACAATAATATTTTAGTTTTTTTTTATATTTAATAAAAGCCGATGTTTGTTTAGTCATTCCTCAATTAACAGTAAATCATGTTTTATAAATGCATACATATTCGCCTCAGAGTCCTCGGCATATTTAATTACGGCATCATCTGCGAATAACATGATACAACCCTTTAACTTCAGGTGAGAGATATCATCAATATGTAATTTAAATAGTAATGGGCCTAGTATCGATCCTTGCGGAACCCCTTTCGATATTGTTTTTTCAATACTAAAGCTATTGTTTATTCTAACTTTTTGTTTACGGTCTTATATCTTATATCTTATATCTTCATATGTTTTGAAAAAATTTAACTGATCTGATGTGAAATTTAATTTCTTTAATTTTGATAGAAGAATATCGTGGTCAACGCAATCAAAGGCTTTTTTTATATCAAGAAATACACAACTAACGAATTTACCATTATCAATATTTTTTGAGATAAAGTCATTTAAAAAGAGACAGGCAGCTGTAGTATTTGATTTTTCTTCAAAACCAAACTGTTTTTCACTTAGTATAGGATTATTTTTAATAAAAATGTTAAGTCTATTTTGAATGATTTTTTCAAAAATTTTTGACAAGCCAGATAATACAGAGATTGGACGATAATTCGAACAGTCGGTTGCTAATCCACCTTTGTACACTGGTGTAATGATAGCTGTTTTTAATGAATTTGGATAAGTATTAGATTGAAGTGCATTATTAATAAGAGTAACTAAAGCAGGAGCTAAACGGTGCGAAAATCGTTTTATTAATTTGGTTAAATTGTTATCGTATCCCGTGGCAGCTGCCGAATTCAGAGATTGAATAATTTTAGATATTTCTTCTAAATTAGTAAGATAGAGGTCGAAATTTGTATAGATATTTCTTCTGAATTTGTTTATATATTTAAGATCAATGTTATCAATTGGAATATTTATTTCCTTTGCAATATTCGAAAAATACTCGTTTTTATTGTTTGTTTTACATTAACAATATTGGAATTAAACATAATGTGTTTATAGCAATCCCAAAGCTTCTTACTATTATTGGAGTTGTTAATAATTAAATTAGAAAAATATTTTTTTTTTGCCTCGATTAATAAAGTTTTAACTAAAAGTTTGTGTTTTTGTATAATATTTCCGTATGGGAATCATCTGGGTATTTTTTTTTAAATTTAAACAGTGAATCTCTTATTTTCATTTCACTTAGGATTTACTGAGTGGTCCAAGCCTTTTTCTTCTTATTATTTTTAATTGGAGTAATTTGCGTGTTAATATTTATGATATCTTTCATTTTAAAAACTAATTCGTCAAAATTTTGCGAAGAGTTGTAGGTTATTCCAAAAGTTATTCGCACTTATACTTTCATAATTTAGAATAATTTCAAAAGAATTGTTTATCTCTGTTACTGGGTTTTGATTAATGCTTATAAAAAACATTTGATGGTCAGATAAGCACGAATCTAAAACATGAAACCAGTATTTACTTTGAATAATATCACTAATGAAATGATCGATAATGGTCTTTGAATTCCTACCAAATCTAGTAGCAAATTCTTGATCAACCTTATTACAAATTAGGAACCCGTTGCTTAATAGAGTGTTTAAATATAGATTTATCTCGGATTTTTCTGCATTTAGTAAATTTAAACTAATATCGCCTAGAATTAGACTTTTTTTGAATTGCGATGTTATATAATCTATCTTATCAATAAAACAATTGATAGAAGTTTCATCTGCCCTGAATATACCAAAAATATTAGTGTTCTGATTTGGTAGTTTAACTTCCAGAATATTAATTTTTTGAAATTCTTCGCCGTATATTTGGTAACTATTTATATCATTTCTCACATAAATCGCAATCCCTCCAAAAGAGTTGTCCCTATTGGCAAAATAAGGATTATACGCTTCAATATTGTAAAATTTATTTTCTGTGATATGCAACCAAATTTCAGTAAGTCCACAGTATAATCCACATGCCTAAGAATAGCAAATCTTTTTGGTCATTTGCCAAAAGTCTAAAGGAAGAAGTTAGATGGTCTTCCTTTCCACCACTTATTGATAAAAATAACATAACTGTATCAGATTATAAAGAGAAGGCGAACTTATTTGGCAAACAGTTCGCCTTCAATTCGACACTGTCACAGTCAGCTCAGATGCCACCTTCTGTTCCAGGAGCTGGCTGCTCCTTCGGTAAAATTTACTTTAGGACGCGGGCAGTGAAGAAAATCTTAAAGAATCTTGATACAAATAAGTCAGCCGGTCCAGATGGTATAACCACCATGGTGCTTAAAAATACCTACTCCACTATTTCAAAACCTCTGCGCAACCTTTTCTACCTCTCCTTCACTTCGGGTATTCATCCTACCCAATGGAAGGTTGCACATGTTTTCCCAAATCCCCAAAAAGGTAATAAAAGCGATCCCTCAACTACCGCCCTATTGCTATAACTTTGGTCCTCTCCAAGGTAATGGAGAAAATGGTGAACCAAAAGCTTCTGAAATACCTGGATTACAAAGGTTTGCTTCATGATCGTCAATACGGGTTCAGAGCCCGTTCTTCAACCGGTGATCTTATGACTTACCTTTGTGAGAAGCTAAACATCAACCTTCACCATTCTGGTGAGTCTGATGTTATGGCTCTTGATATTTCTAAGGCTTTCGATCGATTTTGGCACGATGCTCTATTGGCAAAGTGCAAAGCATTAAGTCTTGGTAGGGTTTTTCTAAAATGGATTGGAGATTTCCTTTCGAATCGCACGATTCGTGTACTGGTCGATGGATATTCATC
The DNA here is from genome assembly GCA_947095535.1 of Poecilobothrus nobilitatus. Lineage (NCBI taxonomy): Eukaryota > Metazoa > Arthropoda > Insecta > Diptera > Dolichopodidae > Poecilobothrus > Poecilobothrus nobilitatus. Next base: position 158,394,849 of record OX352772.1, on the reverse strand, counting down.
TGACAAATTCAAAATAAATGCTGGTGTCCCCCAGAAATTAGTTTTATCCCCAACTCTCTTCTTAATATTTATCAATGACCTACTCTCATTAACCTCCAAACCGATCCATAGTTTCGTAGACGACAGCATCCTTGTAGCTTCCTATGAATTTCATAACCTAATATTTCAGGGAGAAGTTTTGCAGCATTCAACGGATTTAAACATACGGGGCGTCGGGTTAAACCAGAAATTGACTTGGTCAAATCATAGTTTTGGTATAGTTAAGGATGCAGCTAAATGTTTGGGTTTTTTGTATCGCTGCAAAACTTACTTTTCCGCATCTGATCTTCTCAATATCTATAAAACGTACATTAGACCAAAAATGGAGTATAATGCACACATTTGGGCTGCAGGGCCTCAAACAGCACTGGGTTATTTAGATAATGTGCAAAACAGAGCTATTCGTTTGATTAAAGACCCCAGTGTAACTTCTAAGCTCACTTCACTCAGCCATCGTTGCACAGTTGGGTCACTGACCTTGGTTTATAGGTATCTCGTAGGGATTAACACTTGTTCTAAAGAAATTAAACAATTAATGCCTCCACTCAAAGTTTTCCAACGAGAAACAAGGAGGGCAACAGATGGTCATCCCTACCACGTTGAGTTATCAAGATGGCGAAATACAGCTTATGGAAATTCGTTTGTCATGCGTACGTCCCGTTTGTGGAACCATATACCACCACATGTGTTCCCTAAGGTTGGTAATTTATATGTGTACGATTTACTTAAGTTTAAGAAGAATATTAACATCTTTCTTCAAAATTCCTCTCCAAATTTTCCTACCTATCCCCCATAATCCAGATTTCCCAATACCAATTTCCCCAATTATCCTTCCCACATCCCTATCCACAAAAACCAAACTGTACATTCGTATTAAATGTTCCATTCTAAAGCTTGGTTTTAAAATGGGGGTGGTTTTGGTTGGTTAAAGTCCAACACTACCTTGAGGAAGCACGTGCAGTTCCTCTTGGTGACTTTCGAGTTTTCCACCAACCCTCGTAAAAAAAAAAAAAAAAGTACAATTACATGAATTTGGTTTTTAAAGTTGTTATTTATCAAAGCCTCTACACTATATAATTTGTTACTTAAGCTTTGAATTTTTAAATAAGCTATGTTAAAATTATTTTTGTACATTTGGTTTTCTTTACTAATATCAAATGGGTAGAATAATCTATGTTTAATAAATGTTTTACGTTTGCTATATCATAGACCATTTTTTAAAACATAATATAGAATGTTGGAATTTAGTAAATACACAAACCATAATATAACAATTATTACAGCTAAATAATCACATTACAAGAGTAATTATTGAATAACAATCGAAATCAAAAAAAAAAATAATTAGATTAAGAAATAATGCAATTTGTTGTTGATTGTTGAAAAATAATAAAAAATCAAAAGTACAAATATAAAAGGAAAAAAAAAAAACAATCACTGAATAATTGTTTAAAAAATAAAAACAAATAAAAATATTTTGACAAAGGATTTGACACATGATTATAAAAATTATAATCGAAAAATGAAAAAAGTAAATAAAAAGTAAATCATAAAAAATTAATAGGTTAAGTTTATAGTGTAAATATTGTGTGGTACCAAAAAGGTAAATATTATAATACGTGTTTTAAGTGAATTTTGCTTTCTTATGTGAATAAAATATGCATAAATATAATAATTAATTATAAGAAATAAGATTAAAATGGTACCAAGTGAATTATTAATAAAATTAAAATTGTAAATTAAAATAAAAATAAAAATTACATAATTGTGAGTAGTTACTAAAGTGAAAAGTGTAGTAAATAATCTTTTACCTAACCTTTTTTTAGTTAGTAAAGTTAGAAAACAATATAATATTTGTATTTTAGATAATTCTACGATAATTGTGTTTTTATTAGTAAATTAACGTAATTAATAAGAAAATTGTTAATTAAAATTTCTAAGGAAACTAACTGGCTATTTAAATTGAAAATTGTTAAATTAAAGAATAAAGTATTTTTGTTAGTTAAAACTAAATAAATAAAATAATTGAAATTGTATAAAAAATAATGTATTATTTTAGTATGGTTTGCATGTAGTTTAATATGTAGTATGCATGTAAAAATGTATGTAAGTTGATTAAGAATAAAAACAAAATTTATATCTAAATTAGTAATATAAAAATATATTGTTAAAAAATTTAATCTAAAGTGTTTAGTAATGTAATTTGTGTGCTTTTGTGTAAAAAATTTGTAAAAAAGTGTTTTTGATGTAAAACATTGTTAATTTTAAAGTTAAAACAATTTTAGTAGTTACTAAAAATTCAGGAAAAATTTGGAAGATTCGGTTTTCCTAATGTGGATGACGTTATTTTTAATCCATAAATATTTGCAGTTGCTGTTGTTTTTAATTTGCCTGGCTTCGTAATGCAGTCTTGATTGGAGTTGTGTAAGGTGTTCTCGAAAAAAATTTTAAGTAGAGCTTCAAATAATCTTTTAAAGTTTGACACTGAGAGTCATCCCAAACTTTTTTAGCATGAAGATAATCTTCATCTGAACATAAAGTATCAGTCATCTGATTTTTAAAGACTTCTTGTAGGGGTAAATAAATTTCGTTGAGCTTTTCTATTGAATCTATATAATCATAAGGAAAACACCCTTTCTAATTAACAATTCTAATTTTTCATTACTTTGAAAATGTGTTCTAACGTTTTCTAACTTTCCTATACCTAAATTTTCTGTCAATGATTCAAGACTGGATTGCATAAACCTATAAGAATCTATAAAATTTATCTGAAAATATTTCTTTGTTCCTTCAATAAAAATAAATTTATAGAACTATATATTTATAGTTCAGTTCTATATATCTATTTATAGAATAGATAGATAGAACTGAAATAGTACCCTTTACCGAATTTAACTCTTTAAATATTAAATGAGCATCATAATTCGAAAAATTACAAGATAATATATTACAAGAACTATATGCTGGACCAGTATATTTACCTGTTAGATGACAATGTCTTGTACACGATTTTCATGATGAAAATATTTGTATGATGAAGGTTTTTCTCTACGGTTAATCTTTTCATTGGTTGGAAATATACATGTTCGACAAAAAAAATTCTTGTGCCCGTGTTTAGAAAGTTGATGATTTCAACTTTTGATTGATGATTTCAATATGATGATTTTTTGCTTCCTTTGTATGGTAGTAGGGTCCAATTATTTTTATAGAATTTTTCAAAACCTTTTTCATATCCATATATAGTGATGCTTATTTCCGGATTCATTCTTTCGAATTCTTTTATATCATTATGATGAAGTGAAAGTTCTAAATTACCAAACTCTAATTGTGCTACTTTTGCATTATTTAAAATTATTGTTTGTGCTTCTATATTATCAATAGCATAATTTTCACATCTCTGAGTATTTCTAATTGCTCTGTTTTGTAATGCTGATATTAAACACGACTTGAAGAAATATACATGTCTATTTTTTATATTAATGCATGCTTTTTTCTCTTCAATTTGCTTTGGTAATTTTTTTTTTTTTTTACGAGGGTTGGTGGAAAACTCGAAAGTCACCAAGAGGAACTGCACGTGCTTCCTCAAGGTAGTGTTGGACTTTAACCAACCAAAACCACCCCCCTTTTAAAACCAAACTTTAGGATGGAACCTTTAATACGAATGTACAGTTTGATTTTGGGGATGGGGATGTGGGAAGGATAATTGGGAAAATTGGAATTGGGAGATTAGGATTATGGGAGATAGGTAGGAAAATTTGGAGGGACATTTTGAAGAAAGATGTTAATGTTCTTCTTCAACTTAAGTAAATCGTACACATAAGAATTACCAACTTTAGGGAACACATGCGATGATATATAGTTCCACAGACGGGACGTGCGCATTACAAACGAATTTCCATAAGCTGTATTTCGCCATCCTGAAATCTCTACATGGTAGGGATAAGCTTCTGCTGCCCGCCTTGTTTCTCGTTGGAAAACTTTGAGCGGAGGCATTAACTGATTTATTTCATTCGAGCAGGTGTTAATCCGTACGTGATATCTATAAAACAAGGTTAGTGACCCAACTGTGCGACGATGACTGAGTGGAGCGAGCATTGAAGTTACACCGGGATCGTTGATAAGACGAATAGCTTTGTTTTGCACATTATCTAGGTAACCCAGCACTGTTTGAGGGCCTGCAGCCCAAATGTGTGCATTATACTCCATTTTCGGCCGAATGTACGTTTTATACATATTGAGAAGATCAGATGCAGAAAAGTAAGTTTTGCAGCGATACAAAAAACCCAAACATTTAGCTGCATGCTTAGCTATACCAAAAATGTGATTTGAGCAAGTCAATTTTTGGTTTAACTCGATACCCAACATGTTTATATCTGTTGAATGCTGCAAACCCTCTCCCTGAAATAATAGGTTGAGAATAGTAGTGGCAATTTTTCGCATTGTCAGACAGATCGGGCAGCATTGTGTTTTTTTCGTGTTGAAATCAACTCTGTTGACTTCACCCCATTTTTGAATTTTGGCTAAATCGTTATTTAGCGCACTAATAGTGAAATTTTTTGCTGTTATATTAATCTGGTGATTAGTGTTACAGCGACTATGAAATTCATAGGAAGCTACAAGGGTGCTGTCGTCTCCGAAACTGTGGATCGGATTGGAGGTTAAAGAAAGTAGGTCATTGATAAATATTAAGAAGATAGTTGGGGATAAAACTGATCCCTGGGGGACACCAGCATTTATTTTGAATTTGTCAGATGAATATCCATCGACCAGTACACAAATCTTACGATTCGAAAGGAAATCTCCAATCCATTTTAGAAAGACCCTACCTAGACCTAATGCTTTGCACTTTGCCAATAGAGCATCGTGCCAAACTCGATCGAAAGTCTTAGAAATATCAAGAGCCACAACATCCGACTCACCAGAATGATGAAGGCGGATGCTTAGCTTTTCACAAAGGTAAGTCATGAGATCACTAGTTGAATGACGGGCTTTCAACCCCTATTGACGATCATGAAGCAGACCTTTGTGATCCAGGTATTTCAGAAGCTTTTGGTTCACAATTTTCTCCATTACTTTGGAGAGGACCGAAGTTATAGCAATAGGGCGGTAGTTGGAGGGATCGCTTTTATTACCTTTTTAAGAATTGGGAAAACATGTGCAACCTTCCATTGGGTAGGATGAATACCCGAAGTGAAGGAGAGGTAGAAAAGGTTGCGCAGAGGTTTTGAAATACTGGAGTAGGTATTTTTATGCACCATAGTGGTTATACCATCTGGACCGGCTGACTTATTTGTATCAAGATTTTTCAAGATTTTCATCACCGCCCGCGCCCTAAAGTAAATTTTTCCAAAGGAGCAGCCAACTCGGGGAACAGAAGGTGGCATCTGAGCTGCCTGTGGCAGTGTCGAATTAGAAGCGAACTACTTGCCAAATAAGTTCGCTTTCTCTCTAGAATCTGATACTGTTTTGTTATTATTATCAATAAAGTGGTGGAAAAGAAGACCCTCTAACGTCTTTTTTTACACTTTTGGCAAATGTCCAAAAGGATTTTCTATTCTTTGGCATGTGGGTGACCTTACGTTTCAACCCTTGATTGAACAAGAATTTTTGCTTGTTGATAACTCTCTTGCATCTGTTTCTCACCACTATATAGTTGACCCTGTGATCCTCCGATCTATTGTTTTGATACAGTTTAAAAGCCTCCTCTTTTCTAAAAATGGCTTCTTTGCAAAAGCGATTAAATCAAGATTTGGGCCCCTCTTAACAGATTTCATGGAATGAGGAATGAATAACCTCATTCCAAGTAAAATGGTTTTACTAATCGCATTTACAGCAAAGTTAACATTTAGGATATTGCGAAGCTTTTAAAAGTTTATATTCATTTATATTTATTTCTAATTAAAGTAACTTACTTAAACTCCATCCAGAATCTTTTTCTTGGAATTCTCCGGTTTCATTCGAAATCTTTTCTATCATATTTTCCAATACAGTTTCTATTGCATGTTCTGCTTGTATAATTTCCATTTTACTATTAAAAGATTTTACACAAAAAATATTTACCACTTCATCATTTTCTAATTTATGAAGCTTTACATATTCTGCCAATAATTCAATCGTTAAATTTAAACATTTTTAATTTTAAGAGCTCGTTTTTTAAAAAATTTATTAAATCATCCTTTACCATTGCAAAATATGGTTCTGGTAATATTATCTCCTCATTTTATTTTCCAAAATAAAAGTAGAAGTAGTAAACTTTGATAATAACAAAACCATCATAAGGTAATGTTGCTTTTGCTTTATGTGAATTTGTTCGAATATGGTAGTTCCAATATTTTTTATCTATTCCCATGCTACACTCTTCACAATATTTGATTTCAATAAAACTATTGTTCCCTTTTATTTTCTTTGTTGACGCTGTACCTACTTCCATCTGTATTTTCGGAAATATTTTTCCCTTTATTATTTTTATTTTCATGCACATTTTTAATAATATGTCAAAACTTCATTAAAAAATTCTTTGAAAACTTGATTTCGAGTAAACTCGGGATTAGGAGTTATATTTTTAATAAGAGTTGGCAAAAAAAAAAAAACTTCCAATCACCCAAATATAATTCCGAATCTTCATATGAATAATATGTGTAGCCTATAGATTTGGTTACTTTAATTTCTTCGAGAGGTTTTTCAATGTTTCTTAAATAAATATTATACTGGCCAATATTGATAAAAGCACATTTCTCTTTGTTAAATTCTTTTGTTTGTAGGAAATCGTTCAGGTATATTTCTGAAAGACCAACTTTCCAATTTACATTTCTTAAATTAAAGTGAATAGGTAATTTATTTTCGAATAAAGCTAAAGTGTTGCATGGAAACAGTGTTAAATTATCATTACTAAACAATGTTACATAGAAGTCATCTTGCCTATCCATCTTTGTTAGCTTCTTCCAAAACATAAACTGTTGTACTATTTATATGTTGTTCATTCCGGTGTTGATGAAGTTCTTAGTTTTGGACTTCTAAATAATGGTTTTAGTTTTCGTTTTTTTGTTTCAGGAAACTGTGACAGTATAGTGGAGGAAATTGCACTACCGGCCGATCTAAGTGTCTTCTAATTTTCAGGAGATGGTACAGCAACGGTAATTACATCACCACTTGGTGTTCCAAACATTCGATAATCAGAGCTTAGAGATGGTCTTTCGACTAATTTTTCATCTTTCAACATTTCAGTTTGAGCTAATTTTTTAAATGAATTTTCATCAACCAAATCGTAATGTGTTTAATCGATATCCATATTTGAATGTTCCTTTTTAGGATCATATTCAAACACATCATCAGTAACTAATGGTACAAAATCGGTTTGTGCTGATATTTATTTGTATTTAGGTAACTAAGTTTCTGTATATACATTTCGTTTAGAAAAGTACTGTCAATGTACTTTTGAAGAAAAAGTTTTTTTTGTTCTCCTTTAACATAAATATTTTCATCTGACTCTAAATAGTGTTTTACATTTCGTTTAGAAAAGTACTGCCAATGTACTTTTGAAGAAAAAGTTTTTTTTGTTCTCCTTTAACATAAATATTTTCATCTGACTCTAAATAGTGTTTTACTTTTTGCATCTAAATATTCAGCTAAACCCTTATTCCATTTAGGTCCATTTATTTTATTTTCGCAATACTGGTTATTATATTTCATATTTTGCCTAAGTTCTTCTGCTGAGTATGGTGCTTTGAAGTGATACACAGTTGTATTTAAACTTCCTTTTTCAAGTATGGCTATCTCTTTTAGGAAATATTGCTTTTCATTTCCTTGTAAAAATTGTAGGTCAACTATGAGAACTTGTTTAACCATGTCGACGGTTTATGGAAGAATGTTCCATAGAATAACTAAATTTACATTTATATTCACTTCGGGAAGAAAAGCTTTTAATATAAATATAGGTTAGTAGAGTTAGTTTTTAACTAATACAATTATGCTGTTTATGGAAGAATGTTCCATAGAATAACTAAATTTACCTTTATATTCACTTCGGGAAAAAGCTTTTCATATAAATATAGGTTAGCAGAGTTAGTTTTTAACTAATAGAATTATGCTGTTTCACCCCTTTACTATGATGGTGGCGGGTCCACCATGCTGTGGTAAAACTACTTTTATTCATAATTTAATAAAATATAAAAAAGAAAATATACCACCACATATTAATAGAATAATTGGCCCGACCTGTTATCACAACAGGATATTAACTCATCTATCTCTATCTTCTATTTAAAAATTTTTGAAATAATTAATTCATTTGTGCTAAAAATACGAAAAAAAGATAAAACCACTGAATTTTGGTTAAATAGAGATCTCAGGACATTGCGTAACCAACGCAATAAGCTCTTCAAAAGAATAAAAATACAAATAATCCTAACAATAACTTGCTGAATACTTACAAGGATATTGCCTTAGATTTTAAGCTTAAAGCAAATTCAACATATGACAATTATGTTAATAATATCGGTAATAGATTAATTACAGATCCCAAAAAATTTTTTGAATTCGTTAACACTAAACGTAAAACCTTTGGTTATCCAAATTCTATGTCAATTAACAATACTTTTTCCTCTTGTGCTAGAGATATCTGTAATTTCTTTACTGACAATTTTCAAAAAGTTTATCGGCCACAAAAACTCTTTGCTAATATGGATTATGTAAATTTTAATTCAATAAATACTCCTAATTTATTAATTTCCAACTTGCATCTTTCTGACAATGTTATTTTTAAAGCATTAAAGAACCTAATGCTATCGACGTTACTTCAGGAGTATCGCAAGGTAGTAATTTAGGTCCACTCTTGTTTAATATATTTATTTCTGACCTATCTGACAAATTATGTGATATACCGCACATTGCATTTGCCAACGACTTAAAAATATATAAACTTATTAAAAATAGTTCTGTTATAACGTTACTGCAGTCAAAACTCAATAATTTACAAGAATGGTGCTCATTGAACAATTTGGAATTAAATGTACCGAATTGTAAATCCATAAGTTTCACTCGTAAACGATTTTCTACCCTTAACGACTGCACAGTTAAAAACCTAACCCTTGAATTGATATACAGTATTACTGATCTTGGCATTATCATCGACGATAAACTTAGCTTTAACTTACAGTATGACTTCATGATCTCTAAAATGTTGGGATTTATTAAAAGAAGAGCGAAAGAACTTAACAGTATAGCAGTGACAAAAGCTCTCTACTGTTCACTAATACGATCTATTCTAGAATATGGTAACGTTATTTAGGATACACTTTTTCAAATAAATTTGAATAGAATTGAATCAGTTCAAAAACAATTTCTTTTATTTGCCTTAAGAATTTAGTTTAATCCTATCGACTATGCTAATCTTCCGAGCTACAATGTAAGATTTTAATCTTTAAACATGCTAACCTCGTCATCTCGCAGGGAAATGTCTTCATCTTGCTTCACCTACGATGCTTTTTATGACAATATTCATATTGAATTTTTGAAAAACAAATTTATCATAAATGATGGGGTTAGGTAAACAAGATTCTTAGTTGAACAAACTCATAGAACAGAATACGGAAGAAATTAACCAATAAACAGTTGTTGCACTATCTTCAATAAGCACAGTGAAAGAAGAACATTGAAATCTAAATTACACCAATATTTCCCTTCAATGACCTTACACAACTTGTTTTAAGTCATTATAATTCATAATTATACGTTTAAATTTTTAAAGTGCATTCTGTTTAAGTTATAAATTTTTGTATTAAAGTTATTAAAGTATTATGTCATATTGTAAAAATTAAAGTTTTGTTACGAATTTAAGTATTGTTTTTGTATTTAACGTCAATGTTAAAAAAGAAAGAAGTAAAAATTGATAAATAATTTAATTTTTAAATTTTCTTTTGTTTTTAGATAAGTTAAGCGTCCTGTAATAAATTTCATTGCTAAAAAAAAGAAAAAAAAATTGTATTCATATAATATGTACATACCTTGTTTGTTATTTATAATAAAATAAAATAAAATAATTTGGTGTAATCCAGACAAAAATACCGTTCCAAAATATATCAAAGATGTGGAATATAGTAAGACTATTCCAGATTTTAATGATAATCAAAAACCTTTGTTAATTATTATCGATGAAATGATATTAAATTCTCATGATAAGAATGTATGTGATTTATTTACTAGAGGATCACATCATAGAAATTTGTCTGTAATATTTGTAACACAAACTGTTTTTCCCCAGGGTAAATTTTCAAGAGATATTTCACTTAACTGTAAATATTCAGTACTTTTCAAAAATCGAAGAGATAAATCGCAGATATTACCTCTAGCTCACCAAATATATCCCAATCAAATCAAAGCATTTGAAAAAGTATATAATGATGACGTCAGTCCCATATGGCTATATATCAATAGATCTTACTCAAGACGTTAATGATATATTTCGATTAAGAAGTGATATATTTGGAAAAGGTTTGTGTTATTATACAAGAGATCAAATAGAACAATTTGGGGACGAATATGAAACGTTTGAAGACCAATCGACATATATTGCACCTATTAAAAACCTCTAAACCAAAATTCCAGAAAGTAAGTATAAAACACTGTGACCCTGAAGTGATAAAAATATTTTGCGAAATCTCTTTAAATATTTTAAAAGGTAATTGTAATCCGAGTAAAAAAGCAACAACCCAATTACGAAAGTATAAAAAAGAATTAAGATCACTTATTTGCCGAAAAGTCATCATTATAAAAAGAAAAATCATTATTCAACGTGGTGGATTTTTACCTACACTTCTTGGTACAGTACTATCAGGGATAATCGGAAATTTTATAAAATGAATAATACAACATTTAATAAAATTATAATTTTAAAACTTTATTAGAAAAAAATGAAGCGAGATTTATGAGAAAATGAAGTAAAATGCGGACGTTGAACTTAATGAGTTGGATAAAAATATGAAAAAAATTGTTAAATAAACATCGCATGGACACTCAAAAAAAGAATTTATACAGACAAAATCTATTTAAAATAAGAAACAAAAAACGACAACTTCCTAGAAATAAAGTAAAAGTAAAAATTACGGAAACAAAAGGTATTCATACTCGGGTAAAACCAATATATATAGATGCGGAAACTCAATAGCATTTTCCTGAATATAAGAATGTTGGAATACAAGTTTTTCCTGTAGAAGAAAAGCTATATGAAGAGCTATATGATGAAGTATTTGATGAAGAAATTCAAAAAAATATTTTAACAAAAGCATTATCAGCTGCTTCAGTTGGAGAACGTCTTAGAAAAAGAAGTTCAATTAGAAATCAAAATGTACAAATCTTTGAAACTGATACAGGAGACATTGTATATGTTCCTTTAGATAGCCCAAGCTCACCAACGAAAAAAGAAAAAACTATAAATAGCAAAAAGTTGAATAATTCATTAAGACGTATTTTAAGGTCAGCAGCAGGTAATACTCAAAACTCAAATAGAACAAATTTTTTCTTAAAATCAATCATATGCTGAAATCACGAAACTAGTTCCAGTTGTGTTAGTTAAGCCAAAACAAAAACAAACAGCTGTCTGCACAAGAGAAGATTTGAGATGTCAAATTGACCCAGTGAACACTAAATTATTCATAAATGGTATTTCAAGTAGAGGAGATGGGACGATAGTAGTTTTTTGTGAAAATAGCGAGTAAGTGCAAAGTATCAAAAGCCAGATTGAAGAAAAATTACAAGATAAGTATGAAGTTGCAATACCAGTTAATAAAAATCCAAAAATACTAATAGTAGGAATATCTGAAGAATATAGTGGGGAATACATAAAAATTAAGTTGTTAGCCAAAAATAATTTTATTTATAAAGATGAGGTGAAATATATAAGGGGTTATAAAACAAATAGAAGTAATTATTCAATTTAGAAGAATACAAAATTATATTAAGGGAAGGTAAAATTAGAGCTGGATGGAATAGATGCAAGGTATATGAAAGCTTTGATGTTAGAAAATGCCATAAGTGATATGGATATAATCATAAAAATTGCTAGTGTTCTGCTGTAACGCAAATTTGTAAAAAATGTGGAGGTGAACATCTGATGATGGATTCCAAAGAAACTGAGTGGAAATGTATAAACTGTATTAAAACAAATAAAAAGCTTACATTAAGCCTGGATGTAAGCCATTGAGTAGATGATAACATTTGTCCTACTTTAAGTAGAAAAATTGCTGTAGAAAAAAGGAATCATTTTTTATAGATAGAGGTGTTTGGGGAGCTTAAAGGCGTTATGTTGAATATACAGGGTCTAACTCAGAACTTTGAGGTGGAAGAACTAATTTTAAAAAACCAATATAACTTTCTTATATTAACAGAAACACATATAACAGAAAATCTTGATTTAGGAAAAATTTTTATAGATGGTTATAACTTGTATTTATGTTATTCTAATTCGAGACACACGGGAGGAGTCGCAGTTTATGTTAGTAAAATGCTAAATTCTGAATTATTAAATATTCTCTCAATTGAAAATAAAATATGGACCCTAGCTGTAAAAATAAGAATTCAAAATACAATATGGAATATCGTAACTCTATATAGATCACCTGGAATGGTTGTTAGCGATTTTGTGAGTTCACTAGAAAGTTTTTTGGAGATCAATATGAAGTTTGGAGAAAATCATATAGTATGCGCCGATTTTAACATTGACTATAGCACTGAAACTAATGATAAAGGGATAATTAATACATTGATAAAAGATTTTCGGAGAATTACAAATAGTTGCAAAACAATTATAGATTACGTATTAGTAGACCATTTCACGTATTAGTTAAAAAAATTGGAACATATCAGATCATGAGACATTATGGATAAAATTAAGATGTAAGGCAGTAAATTTAAAATTGGCAAATCAGTTTTCTTATACCTGTTATAATAAGGAAATTTTCCTTGATGAATAAGCTAAAAATAATTTTAACAGCTTAGATAATATGGATGATGTAAATATAAGTAGTAATGTATTTGCAGAAAAAATTCAAGAAGCGTTAAGTAAGTTATCTTAAACAGTTACAGTCAAACCAAACACTGTAGAACGGTTTGACGAAGAATTGCGAAGGCAGAAAGAGGAAAAAATTATATTATATAACACCTGTTATCTATCGAGATGTAATAATAATAAATGGAAAGAATATAAAAAATGTAGGAACAATTATAAGAAAGAATGCAACAAAGTAAGAGACACTTATATCGAAAATAAAATTAATGCAAAGGGGAATAATCAAAAGACTAGGAGGAAAGCAATAAAGCCTTATGCCTTAAAGAAAGAAAAGCGAGACATAAATGAAGTAATTTTGAACGAGACATAAACGAAGTTGATATAGCCACCAAGTTAAATTAATTTTTTATTGATAGCATTTCTAAAATAAATTATGATATTCCAATCGTTAGGTATAATGATAATATTAGCTTTTTACAAAATGAATTTAAATTTGGCCAAATTGATTTTGACAAACTAGAAAAAATAATTAACAATATTTCCAAAAAAGCGACTTAATGGGGCTGAAATCCAGAATTATTGTAGACTGTAAAGATGTTATTTTCCCTGTCTTGTTAAAGATTGTTAATGGTTCACTACATGAAGGCAAATTTCCGAATTCATGGAAGCTATCTACCATAATACCTGTTGAAAAAATTGTAAATAGTAAATTGGCTGAAAATATGAGACCAATCAACACATTGCCTCTCTGTGAAAAAATTTTAGAAAAGGTACTGTGTACATAATTAGAAGAACATATTTTGAACAATAACATCATAAATGAAATGCAATATGGATTTAGAAAGAGTTATTCGATTGAAACGTCTTTAAATTGGATAATAACTGAGTGGAAAAAGTATGTCGATTCTGGCAAAAAAGTATTGGCAGTATTTCTGGATTTCAAAAGAGCATTCGAGACAGTAGATATAAACATCCTATTGAATAAAATGGAAAAATACGTAATTAGAAATAAAGAATTATCCTGGTTTAAAGATTTTTTGATGGGGAAAATGTACTAAAGTACATTCTCAAAACTCAATGTACTAAAGTAAACCAGTACCTCAACCAGTACCAGCAGTACCTCAAAGCTCAATTTTAGATGATATGCTATTTTTGCTATACATAAATAATATTAACACAGTCTAAATTATTGTAAAGTATCATTACTCGCTGATGACACGTTAATTTACATAGTAGGAGATGATATTAGAGACTGTGAAAGAAAGATAAATATTGATTTAGATAACTTGTAAAACTGTTTAAATATGAATAATGTTAGCTATGATTAGTTATGATTCATGTTAGCAAAAAAGTTCATGGTAATTGGTTATACAAGCATGCCTATAAATACACATATTAAAATAAATAATGATGAAATTGAATGTGTAAAAAGTATAAAATATCTGGGTGTTATAATTGATAGCAAACTCAATTTCAAAGAACACTGCGATTACGTGTGCAAAAAAATTGCAAAAAAACTTGCTTTAGACTTAGGTCAAAGATTTCCAAGCCTTGTGCAATAAATATATATATAATACAAAAATTTTGCCTCATTTCAATTATTGCTCAACTATACTATTTCTTTGTAACAAGCAGCAACAGCACCGACTCCCATTATACAGCGAGACTAGTACACAAAATTCACTTTTGTACAAGGGTGTGCAGTTTTTTAATAATCTTGCTAGCAATATCAAAAACAAGCTTAGACTTAGTATATTTAAAAAAAAATAACGGAACATTTAAATACATAATTTTTAAGATATAATATTTAATAATTATATGTACTTTTGTTATTAAAGTTTCTTCTGAGACTAAAGTAAAACAACCCAGCATAAAGTAAAACAACCCAGCATAAAGTAAAACAACCCAGCAAAAAATTTAATTTTTCAACTCGTAAGAATAAATCCGCAAGCTCATGGATAACATACAAGTAAATGATGAATTTTATGTCACTTTACTCAGTGATTCATGTATGAAGATTCATCCACAAAATTGATTATTATCTTTTACAAATAAAATGAATAACTACATGTGTGATTCAAGGTGGAAAGTCGGTATTCCAGAAATGTATTTTAATGATTTCGTTGCAAATATGTGTGGTGAAGAATGCAAAAAAGTACTCAATTGTTTATTAAAGGTATGAAGATATATATGATAGGAATTGGAACATCATATATTCTATACATAGAAATACAAATGATATGCGACTGGAAAGTTTTTCTACTACCAACACTAATTCAAAATATACGCCCACTTAATAGGTTTACAAGAAAATAAGTTGAACGACAGTTGATTTGGGAAATTTTTAATTTTATAAACGATGAAGTTCATTATACACAATCAGCATTGGCTGAGGAGATGCCTAAAAATATAAGTTAAATAAACTATAAAAGAAGAGCAAATTACGCTTACATCCTCGAAGGACTTTTGACAACATGTTTCAATCAAGTACCTTCGAAGGTTACAGATTTTAAAAAATATAAATCACTTGTAATAGAAGCTTTCAAAACTTTTATAGATAGTATACGATTGATTCTAATTATTAAACCAGATATGTTTTTTATATACACAGATATAATTGAACCGCAAAAAATAGGTGATAAAGATGTAAAGTGTTTAAGATCTGCTAACATAAAAAATGCTTTCGCTGATACTGTAAAAAAATTTTCTAATATTGAATATTGCAATGTGGAGAAATCATTTAATAACATTTCATTACTTTTATGTGATAAATATGGATACAAAATAAACTTTTCCAATAGTTCAATTCCAACAAAAATTGTATTACATTTTAGAAAAGTATAAATAAAAGCGATTTTACAAAACTATATATTATTTTATTTTATTCATTATGGAGAGAATATCCTATAAGTATTATTTAATTCAATCTGGTAGAGCACTTGATGATATCGGCCCTTTATTACATTTAACCGTATCTTTTCAAAGAGATCGTGGATTGGGAAGCTTTTTTTGGGGATTTTTTAGATATTTGAAACCATTATTTACTTCAGGTGCTGATATTTTTAAAAAAGAGGTTATTAACTCTGGTATCAGTGCTTTATCTGATATTGCATCTGGTGCAAATGTAAAAGAAGTTATGCAAGATCGTAGTAAAGAGATTGTTACAAATCTACGACGTGGTGCCGTACGAAAACTGAATGAAATGTATGGTTCTGGTAAAAGAAAACGAAAAGCTATAAAAAGACCATTATTAAAAATTTAAATTATTTTACGTCAAAACGACGCAAAGATAATAACAAAAAGAAACAAAAAGATATTTTTAATAAATTATTATTGAGTGTATGAAATCCGAGTTGGATATTTCTAAAACCCAACCCATTCAGTCTAGCATTTTACGATCTGAAGAAGTTTCCTACGATCCTATTGCTTCTTTAGACAACCCTTCAACTATTGAATTTGTTTCACTGCGTCATGGCGATTCATATAGAGATTTGTCTTCTACATATTTGAGATTAAAAGTACAGATCTTAAAGAAAGATGGAACACATTGGAATAATGGTAAAACTGCTGATAGAAAATTAATAATACAACCAAGTGTAGGTAATAACATTTTACATTCTTTAATAAAACAATGTAATGTTCAATTAAATGGCAAAAATATAACACCATCCGATGGAAATTGTCACTACAAAGCTTATATTGAACCATTATTAAATTATGGTACAGATGTTGCTGCAACTCATTTAGAATGTGCAGGATGGATTTTTGATAAAGCAAATATAGATAAATCTGATAATAATGGATTAAAAGAGCGCGAAAAATTGTATCATAATAGCAGTGTAGTGAAAAATATGGGTAAACTACATGTAGATATGTTTAATCAACCTTCTCTACTTTCTAGCTTCGTATAGTTTTAACATTTGAAAAACCAGATTTTTATCTTTTTGCAGACGATTCTCTTTCTCTCTCTTCGATGCCTATCCATTACTGGATGTTGGCGGTCATATGTCCTGAAAGTTGAGTTAAAATCTGGATAAAACGCTTCTGTATACATTTCGATCCATCGCTATGTGTACAAAATCACCAATATTTGATAAACGTGTCCAGTTCCTGATGTTGCGTAACCACGACATTTGTTTTCGGCTAACACCTTTTTTATCTTCAATTTCTCCTTGCACGATAAGTTGTAAGAGTTCGTATTTCTGACCTCGCATCACATGTACAAAATATGATATTTTTATTCTTTTGATATCAGTGAGAAGTTCTCGGTCTTTATTTATTCTTCGGAGAACTTCAATATTTGTGACACGATCTACCCATGAAATTTTTAGTATTCATCTATAGAGCCACATTTCAAAGGCTTCGAGTTTATTCATATGGGTGGTTGTCAAGGTCCAACTCTCTACTCCATATAATAGAACCAACCATACATAGCATTTCCAAAAAGGTAAACGAAGATCTAAATTCAGATCTCTGCAGCAAAAAACTTTGTTGTACTTAATAAATGCACCTCTCGCTATTTCAATACGACATCTTATTTCTTATTCACATGTCCACTGCTCATTTAACCAACACCCAAGATACTTGTAGCTAAAAACACGTTCGATTGAAAGATGGTCGACTGTAACTGTAGCTGTGATATATGGTGTTTTACATCTACTTATGATCATGAACTTAGTTTTTATCGCATTGAGTTTTAGACCAAGTTTTATGCTATGATGATTACTTTATCTATTAAATGTTGTAAATCACTTACATTATCTGCCAAAAGGGTTGTGTCATCAGCATATCTGATGTTATTAAGATAGGTATCTTTTACTCTAATACCTATTTCAACTGATTCGAATGCTTCTTGGAAGATCTTCTTTGCATACAGATATAAAAGCAGAGGTGATAAGATACAACCCTGTCGAAATCCACGCTTGATTAAAATGTTTTCGGTTAGCCCATCTGAAGTTTTTATGTTGACTGTCTGATGCCAGTACAAATTTTCAATGCATCTAATAGTTTTATCATCAATATCTATCGTGCCTAATATTTCCATAAGCTTTATCAAACGCTTTCTCATAGTCAAGAAAACATAGGAAAACATCTTTCTTGACATCACAACAATTTTGTACGAGTACTTGAACACAAAAGAGAGCTTCTCTTGTGCCCGTTCCTCCCTTAAAACCAAATTGTGTCTTTGCCATATGTATTTCAGCTTTTGATTACATGCGATGTGGCCCACTTTAAGAAAGATTTTGAGTGCATGACTCATTAAACTTATCAGTCTATGGTCACTGCATGATTTAGCGTCAACTTTCTTTGGTAAGGCGATAAATGTTGATAAAAGCCAATCTGAAGGAAAAATAACGGTATCATATACTTTGCTGAAGATTTTGAGCAACACATCTATGTTTTGGTCATCAATTAATTTAATTATTTCTGATGGTACGTCATCGGACATTGTGGTCTTTTTGTTTCTTGCAGTTTGCAATGCTTTTAAAATTTCGTCTTTAGTTATGATGGGGCCTAACAATTGTACTGACGATTCATTAGTATTCTGTGGCCTGGTCTGAAAATAACTTTTCTTTTTATTCCTCCCATACCTTTTTCCTTTCTTCGCTATTCAAAATGATTTGACCATTATCATTGAGTAGTGAAGCGAAATTTGTTTTCTTATATGCTGCTGATACTTCTTTAATTTTTTTGTGAAGGTTGAAGTCATCGTGAGACTGTTGAAGGTTTCCTATTTCGTTACACTCTTTTTTAAGCCATTATAGTTTTTCTAATTTTATTTTGGATCGAATTTTACATTGAATACGTTTATATTCTGCCATATTCTTATGTTTGAATGATCTTCCTTCATCCATCATTTTCAAAATTTCATCTGTCATCCACTTTTGCTTTGGGGTATTTTTCTTTTCTCCTAATATATTTTTGGATGTTTCGGATAAAATTTGTTTTGTTGATTTCTAATGTCAATTGTCTTTTGATGTTATTGTCTTTTAGCTTTTCTATGTCGTTTTTAAATTGACTGTTAGTCCTTCTGGCTTTTGATAGTTTAAGTTTAATCTTAGCTAAGAGAAGGTTGTGGTCTGGCGAAACATCTGTACTAGAATAAGTGCTTATATGCTTAATTGAATAGCTAAAACGTTTGTCAACTAAAATGAAATCAATTTGGTTATGTATTATATTACCAGTACTGTCTCGGGGAGATTTTCAAGTATAAGAGTGTAAAGTTTAGTGTGTAACTAAAGTATATTGATTATACGGCTGCACTCCAATGGCGGCAGAATAAGTATTTTTTTTTATAATTTTACTGTACAATAATTATACAATTTTTTCTTATTTTATTTTCCAATCTAAAATTATTTACACATTATAATTATTTTTTTTTTTAATTTTATATTGAAATTTTTTTATTTTTGATTTTGATTTTTTGAACTACATATCTATATATTAAATTTGAACAATTTTAATTTTAAAATTATAACTTCTAATTAAACGCGCTCGGTTGGTTTTGTTTACTTTAATTTACATTTATTTTTTATTTCTTATTTCATCTTAAAATCAATTTATCGTAAACAAAACAATTTTATATCTATCTCCCTCCCACCCGTATGATGGATGTTGGAGTTCTTCTTTCATTCTCAATTCACTCAATTTTTTTTAATATCACCATAGTTATTACCGTAATTTAATTTATTAATTTCTGGTGGTAAGTTTTGCTTTTGGTGAGTTTGCGGTTGTACCTGCGTTCAATAAGGTCACTTGAAAGTGTATATTAAAAACTGTTGAACGTTGTTATAAACCGTTTGCTCGCTCAAAGCAAAATATTAAAATATTAAAATTATTAGTATTGGTATTAAGGTATTGATATTAATAATAATTTATTTTAAAGTGTGGTTAAGCTCTGGTTATTTAAATCGTACATTTTACTTTTGATTTCGATGTTAATTTTGATTAAATTTTAATTTTTGTTAATTGCAATTTCGACTGTAATCTTAAATTACATACTTTAATTTATTTTAATTCAGATTTTGATTTTGGTTAATCTTGGTTTTAATTCAATTTCAATTCTGATTCTATTTTGATTCCGATTTTGATTATAATTTTAAATTGAATTTAAATTTTAATGTTATTCTGGTTTTTTTTCATTGCTTTTTTGTTTTGCATTAATTGTTTTCCAACAAAATTACCAATTTTAATATTAATTTCTGTAGTATACGCGGGTTGCAAACGAATTTTCATGCCGTCGAGTGCCATTTTAGTTCAATTAAACCAGCAATTTTAGCCCTATATGAAACACAAGTCAGTAATCACAATGGTAACTTTAATGTTACCGGCTACTCACTTATTTCATACTTTGTACCCAAAACAGGTATCGCTGTCTATATAAAAAATGACATTGCTTTCAACACACTTCCAAAATATAAATCTTCTAGCCCAACCTTCCACTACATTTGGGTAAAAATTCTCGTTGGAAAGCATGTCATACATTTCTGTTTTCTATACAGATCACCCAACTTAAATGAACAAGAAACTGCTATGGAAATTGGAAACCTATCGAACCAGATCAATGAAATTTTGGACACATCTTCAGAATCTGAAATTGTTCTGGGAGATTTCTACATTCATAACAGGGACTGGCTTCATTTTTCGAGCAACATCTCCCCGAGTCAAAACTCAATTGGGAAACAAGTTTAACTATTCTCCACACTGTTCCACCTTTCTCAACTTGTTAAAATTCCCACTACGATCCCGGACCGTGCTGATCAAGAAGGTCACCTCTTGGATCTGTTTCTCAACTCACACCCTGAAAAATATGTGGTTTCAGTTGGTTGCCCCCTGGGTAATTCCTAACATTGTTTGGTTAACACACGTTTCCGGGCAAGCCGAATCCCCAATCTGAGGTCCCCTCCCAAAAACTTAGTTTGGCGCTACAGCCATGTTGACTGGGAGGGACTTAACAACTTTTTTAGAACATTTGATTGGTCATTCTGCTTCCGTAATAAGAATGTTAACTTTGCTGCAAATGCTATTAGTGAAACTATTTTACTTGGAATGAGGTTATTCATTCCTCATTCCATGAAATCTGTTAAGAGGAGGCCCAAATCTTGGTTTAATCGCATTTACGAAGAAGCCATTTTTAGAAAAGAGGAGGCTTTTAAACTGTATCAAAACAATAGATCGAAGGCTCACAGGGCCAACTATATAGTGGTGAGGAACAGATGCAAGAGAGTTATCAACAAGCAAAAATTCTTGTCAACCAAGGGTTGAAACGTGAGGTCACCCACATGCCAAAGAATAGCAAATCCTTTTGGACATTTACCAAAAGTCTAAAAGAAGACGTTAGAGGGTCCTCTTTTCCATCACTTTATTGATAATAATAACAAAACAGTATCAGATTCTAGAGAGAAAGCGAACTTATTTGGCAAGCAGTTCGCTTCTAATTCGACACTGCCACAGTCAGCTCAGATGCCACCTTCTGTTCCCCGAGTTGGGTGCTCCTTTGGAAAAATTTACTTTAGGGCGCGGGCGGTGATGAAAATCTTGAAAAATCTTGATACAAATAAGTCAGCCGGTCCAGATGGTATAACCACCATGGTGCATAAAAATACCTACACCAGTATTTCAAAACCTCTGCGCAACCTTTTCTACCTCTCCTTCACTTCGGGTATTCATCCTACCCAATGGAAGGTTGCACATGTTTTCCCAATTCCCAAAAACGTAATAAAAGCGATCCCTCCAACTACCGCCCTATTGCTATAACTTCGGTCCTCTCCAAAGTAATGGAGAAAATTGTGAACCAAAAGCTTCTGAAATACCTGGATCACAAAGGTCTGCTTCATGATCGTCAATACGGGTTCAGAGCCCGTCTTTCAACGGGTGATCTCATGACTTACCTTTGTGAAAAGCTAAGCATCAGCCTTCATCATTCTGGTGAGTCGGATGTTGTGGCTCTTGATATTTCTAAGACTTTCGATCGAGTTTGGCACGATGCTCTATTGGCAAAGTGCAAAGCATTAGGTCTAGGTAGGGTCTTTCTAAAATGGATTGGAGATTTCCTTTCGAATCGTAAGATTTGTGTACTGGTCGATGGATATTCATCTGACAAATTCAAAATAAACGCTGTTGTCCCTCAAGGATCAGTTTTATCCCCCACTCTTTTCTTAATATTTATCAATGACCTACTTTCTTTAACTTCCAATCCGATCCATAGTTTCGCAGACGACAGCACCCTTGTAGCTTCCTATGAATTTCATAGCCGCTGTAACATTAATCACCAGATTAATATAACAGCAAAAAATTTCACTATTAGTGCGCTAAATAACGATTTAGCCAAAATTCAAAAATGGAGTGAAGTGAACAGAGTTGATTTCAACACGAAAAAAACACAATGCTGCCCGATCTGTCTGACAATGCGAAAAATTGCCACTACTATTCTTAACCTATTATTTCAGGGAGAGGTTTTGCAGCATTCAACGGATATAAACATGTTGGGTATCGAGTTAAACCAAAAATTGACTTGCTCAAATCACATTTTTGGTATAGCTAAGGATGCAGCTAAATGTTTGGGTTTTTTGTATCGCTGCAAAACTTACTTTTCTGCATCTGATCTTCTCAATATCTATAAAACGTACATTCGGCCGAAAATGGAGTATAATGCACACATTTGGACTGCAGGCCCTCAAACAGCGCTGGGTTACCTAGATAATGTTCAAAACAGAGCTATTCGTCTTATCAACGATCCCGGTGTAACTTCAATGCTCGCTCCACTCAGTCATCGTCGCACAGTTGGGTCACTAACCTTGTTTTATAGATATCAGGTACGGATTAACACCTGCTCGAATGAAATAAAATAGTTAGTGCCTCCGCTCAAAGTTTTCCAGCGAGAAACAAGGCGGTAGCAGAAGCTCATCCCTACCATGTAGAGATTTCAAGATGGCGAAATACAGCTTATGGAAATTCGTTTGTAATGCGTACGTCCCGTCTGTGGAACTATATACCATTGCATGTGTTCCCTAAAGTTGGTAATTCTTATGTGTACGATTTACTTAAGTTTAAGAAGAACATTAACATCTTTCTTCAAAATGTCCCTCCAAATTTTCCTACTTATCCCCCATAATCTAAATTTCCCAATTCCAATTTTCCCAATTATCCTTCCCACATCCCTATCCCAGAACCAAACTGTACATTCATATTAAAGGTTCCATCCTAAAATTTGGTTTTAAAAGGGGGGTGGTTTTGGTTGGTTAAAGTCCCACACTACCCGGAGGAAGCACGGGCAGTTCCTCTTGGTGACTTTCGAGTTTTCCACTAACCCTCGTAAAAGAAAAAAAAAATATAACTTCTGCTTTGGTAAGCAAAACCATGTGTTGGTGATTTTAAAATTTTTATCCTGACAAAATTCAATAAGTCGATCACCTCTTTCGTTGCTAGTTCCTAAACCAAATGGTACAACTATTCCATATATTTTACCGGTACTAGTTGTGGCATTAAAGTCGCCCATTACTAGATTAAAATCATGTGATTTTGTGTTCTTCAGAAGATGTGATAATTGGTTACAAAATTCTTCTTTCATCTCATCAGTTGGGGCATATACCTGGATAATATTAAGAGCTACAGGTTTAGTATCCAGTTTAATAAGCATAGCTCTATCTGAAAACGTTACAAAATCGATGACATGCTTTATTAGGTGTTCTGAAATAATTATGCCAACGCCATTTCTGTGAGTTGATGTGTTATTTCCTAAATAGTAAAATTTAGCTCCTTTCGATTTACACTCATCCGAGTTCGGCCATCAAGATTCACTGATACCCAATATATCAATTTTTAAACGTCGCATCTCATGAATAGTGTGCTTGTGCTCATCTCATGAATAGTGCTTGTTTACCAGACTCAAATAAACTATTGACATTCCAAGTGCCAATATTAATTGTGTTGTTACTTTTACCTCCGGGGATTCTTAGCACCCTCTTTTTGCCGTAGACTGAGGGCCATTTTTTGGTTTCACTTGACATATGATTTTTCTTGGGATATATATTCCAGTGGTTTTCCGTTGCCTTCTGGAAGGTTTTAAGTTTTCCTTCTTAGAAATCTGCCGTTCCTCTGGAATCAGACGATTCTGATGAATCGCAATTAAAAATTATAGAAGCCACACTATTTATGAGGCATGTTACCGTTAATCCAAGCGTGCTGTTAGCACACAATTCTGTTCTTGAAAAATCCAATGCTAAATATAAATTTAAACGCGTTGAAGTAAAAAGTTTTACATTTCCAATGAACAGCTCATCAATATCACTTGATAATATTTTTATTGGACAGTTGCCAAACACTATAATTTTTTGACAGAAAATGTGGGTTACTCTGGAGAAAGATCAAAAAACCAATACAATTTTAAACATTTTGATGTTTCACAATTTGTGTTAAACGTAAGAGGTGTTCAAATACCTAATTCAACAATTGAAACCAGTTTTTCAGATGATAATTGCTGTACAAGAGC
Organism: Poecilobothrus nobilitatus; assembly: GCA_947095535.1. NCBI lineage: Eukaryota > Metazoa > Arthropoda > Insecta > Diptera > Dolichopodidae > Poecilobothrus > Poecilobothrus nobilitatus. The sequence continues at coordinate 158,370,319 of OX352772.1, read as the reverse complement.
TTACCGTTCACTTTTTTCAGGAACTGGAATTTACCACAATGATAAAGGTCGTCAGATAACAACGTCTATGTTTAGTAATAGATTTTTTATACTGGCTTTTGATTTAACCCCAGGTGCATCTGGAAATGAAGTATGTCAAGGTTTACTAAACCACTTACATCTACACTAACTGCTATTGTTTATGGAGAATTTGATGCGATTGTATGCGATTGATAAAAATCGAAATATATTTGCAAATCTATAAATAGAAAACTGAAACATGTATTTGAATATTATCAAGATGTCATCGTCCTGTACACATGTGGATGTGAAGTTTTGTTGTGATGATAAAAATACTTTGTTTGTAAAACATATTTGTTTAGTTGGAATTAAATAACCTTGTAAAAAATTTGTAAAAGAGTTAACTTACAAATTTCCAATCAAAAAAATTATAAATGAAAATTTGGAACTGTACATAATGATAAAATTAATAAAGAATCAAGACAGGTACTTGAAAAATGTGATGTTATTATAACAAATGAAAAAATTAGCTGTCTTCACCACAGGACCGAACGCCACTACACGAAAAATACAATGCCAAAATTTATAGATTTTTTACATAACAATTTATATCAAAGTAAAATAACTTCTAATAATTTAACAACATTTTGTTTTATTCAATAACAATAATAAGCAATGAAATCGTAAAAATACATGAATATATGTATGTGCATTCATTCATACATACATTTACATTAGTATGTAATGTAGATAATTTTTTTTTCATTCAAAAATATTAGAAGTAAAAAATAATAAAAACTGTAAACAAATACAAAACAAACATTAGATTAATATTGAATCTGCTAACAAAAATTTTTACAGTTTTAATTTTATGTCATCAACAAAAGAATAATATGAATAGATATAAGTACATACATATATATATAAATTTTTAAAAATATAAAAAAAAACAAAAAAAAATTGTTCAATATATATTCCAATACAACGGTATAGTGTTCAATGCAATTCTTCTAGATTGTTTTTTGAAATACCTGTACTACTAGAAAATAAAATTTCTATTGTTTTCAAGAAGAACAATAATAAATGAAAAATTTGTAAAATTTATTTAATTTGTTTTTATTATGAAATACTTATAGATACATATACGTTTATACACATATTCTTATATATTATTTTAGGCTATAAATTATTTCTAAAAAATTCTGCAAAATGGTCAGGATCTCCTTCTTGGTTATTTATTTGCCAAATTTGTTGCTCGTCTGTATCTTCATCTAAGACTTGAAATGGTGGTATGAATTCTTCAGTTTCCATTAATTCCTCCTCATATACAGTAGACTTAATTTCATCAACTTGAATCTCATTTTGTATACAAACTATTGCAGTGCCCTCAGTATATGGAAATGTTGTTGAATCAGGTTTCATTTTTTTTTGTTTTTGTAAATTATCTTATCTTATTATCTTATTGAATTAAAAATGATTTGCCAGTAAAATTAAACCGCGTTATATACTGTAGAACCCAGACAACATTCAAAGTTTTCAGAGTATATAAATAAAGAAATGTAAAATTGGATTTTTGAAACTAGTTAGATGGTGTAAAAATCATGTCAAGATCTCAAATGGTAAAAGAAATACATAGACCAGCTAGAAAAAGGTATTTTGGAAAGAAAGTCAAGCAAAATGAAGTAAATGATATGTGGCAAATTGATCTCTTTCTTCGATGCCTATCCACTACTGGATGTTAGTCCTGAAAGGTCATATGTCCTGAAAGTTGAGTTAAACTCTGAATAAAATGCTTCTGTATTCATTTCGATCCATCGCTATACCAAAGTGTACCAAATCACTAATACCTGTCCAGTTCCTGTTGTTGCGTAACCATGACATTTGTTTTCGGCAAACACTTTTTTTACCTTCAATTTGTCCTTGCACGATAAGCTGTAAGAGTTCGTATTTTTGACCTCGCATCACATGTCCAAAATATGCACCTCTCGCTATTTCAATACGACATCTTATTTCTTGTTCACATGTCCACTGCTCATTTAGCCAACACCCAAGATACTTGTAGCTTGAAACACGTTCGATTGGAAGATGGTCGATTGTAACTGTAGCTGTGGTATATGATGTTTTACATCTACTTATGATCATGAACTTAGTTCTTATCGCATTGATTTTTAAACCAAGGTTTATGCTATGATAATTTAACTTTATTTTATATCATCAAGAAAAGAATAATATGCCTAGATATAAGTGCATACATATATATATAAATTTATAGAAATATAAAAAAAAAAATTGTTCACATAAATTCATATGGAAGGTACGTATGAAATTTGAACTTAAAAAATTAAAAAAAAGTTAAAGTTAGTCCGATCAAAAAATTTTCTGTGGCAAAGTTGTTGCTCTTTACTTGTGTAACAACTTTTTCTTAATAATTTTTCTGTTACGAAATATTTGTGAAAAACTTAAAGAGTACACTAGTAAACTACCACTTGCGGTTGCCCAATTTGCTCCAAAAGCTTATCAATCCGAGAAATTTACGTCAAAACCTTAAATATGAAATTGCAAAAAATTCCGCACAGTCGTTTAAGCTGTACACTTGCCCATATACCCACACATGCGCCCACACACACACACACACACAGACATCATGCTAAAAAAAAAATTTCAGCCTTCTCCACACCGGAGTAGTGCATATTTGCCAAAATCTCGGGTACAAATTTTTAGTATGAAAACAATACCTACCTTATGTTTGCAAGATTAACGTAAAAGATGGTGATGCCTACAGGATAATAAATAATGAATTGTCCAAAAAGAAATACAATGACACACATACGAAGACAAAAATTGTAGGCCAATTAAAATAATGGTGAGAGGATTACACCCTTCATGCAATGCTAGTGATACAGTTGAAGACTTCAAAGGAAAGGGATTCCAAATTCTAGAAGCAGTTAATATTATTAAAAAAAAAATTTGAGAATAGCACTGGTGTAATAACAACCAAAAAAAGGGGCTTACCATTATTTATGCTCATATTCCATAACCAAGAAAACTTAGAAAAAATCTATAGAATCACTTCTATAATGAGTATAGTAGTTAAAATTGAAGCACTGAGAAAAAAGTCAACACATATACCACAATGCAAACGATGTCAAGGTTACGGTCGCACACAGGCATATTGTAACAAGGATTTTGCCTGTGTAAAATACGACATCAGCGTGCACATTAAAAAAAGAACAAATGTGTTAATTGTCGTGGTGAATACCCTGTTACAAGTTATAGAGGTTGTCCATTCCCAAAAAATCAACAACAAAGGAAAAATCAGCAAGCGAACACACGCAATAAACAGAACAAAATAGTCTTGGGCAAAGAAGGTAAAGGAAATACATTAAAGCAACCAGGTACTCCAAATATACAAACTGGGAATAGTAAGTCATATGCACAGATAGTTAAAAACAAACAACAAGAAGAAACCTCTATGAAAGAAACGCTAAACACTATTTTACTGACCAATGTATGACCAAGACGTTTCTCTCCAAAAACAACGGGACGCGATAGCGGAAATATATAAAAAAAGCAGTCTAACGAGTGCCAAACAAAAATAAAAATCTTCCTAAAAAAAGAATCAAAAAAAGAGTCATCCACACCTAAAAAATTAGTCAAATCTAAAATTACCCGATTATGAATGTTATCATACTCCACATCCTACTGATAAAGTGAGAGGAGGGTCAGCAGTGATAGTCAAAAATAATATTAAGCACCACGAAGAACCAAAAATAGCAAATTGCGCAATGCAAACAGCAACGATTAGTATATGGACTAAAAATAAAACCTTTCGGATAGTAGCCATATACTGTCCGCCAAAACACTCGCTAAGTAAAGATGATTTCTTCAACTTGTTCAAATCACCAGGAAATAGCTTCATTATAGATGGCGATTTTAATGCCAAACACACCTCCTGGGGCTCGAGACTAACAACTGCAAAAGGTAAAGGCGATTAAAAAGGTAAAGGCGATTAGAGGTAAAGGCAAACAATAAAGGCGATTGGAATATACTTAGAAGAAAACTTCAAATAAATCCAAGATGATTGCTAGAACAAGAACCCAAATAGACAGAGAAGTCGAATATTTCACATCAGAAATTCAAAGAGCACAGAGGAGAGTACATCGTCAGTGTGTGCGAGCATGCAATACAGAACCAGCTATCCAAGAGAAATAATTGAATTTATCCAGCAAAAAAGAAGGGTTAGAAGGAAAAGGCAAATAACAAAGTTTCCGGGTGATAAAAGCCGTCTAATCAACTGAGGAATAGACTTCAAACCATTCCCGCAAAGTGCAGATCTTATAGAAAAATTTGATGTAGAGGAAATACCGTATGTCACCTTGAAAGAACTGAAGGATGTGTGTATAAATGACCTGAGTAACAGAAAAGTCCAGGTTATGATTGTATTTCCGGCAAAATTATAAAAGAACTGCCAGGTGCAAAAAAACAGAAAATCAAAAATATCTAACATGGTACAGCTTCACTTCTTATTCATGTACACTTTGCTTAAGTAATAAGCGCATATGAAAAGTAGAAAGAAAAAATGGTTGATAAATGTAAAACCTAAAAAACAAACAAAGTTTAAACGTACAAGATACAACAATTTTAAAAGGTACAACGCATCTTTAAAATTCATAAAGAAAAAGTGCAAACCTGTTTTTCTGTCTACAAAATGATCAAACCATTGAAAGAAGTGATGCGTTTTTAGATGTACCTAACTATGTGTTGTTTTTTTTTCTTTTTTCTACTTTAAGTATTTAAAGAAGAGGAAAGAAAAAACTAATTATTATTGTCATTGTGTCGTGTAAGATATTTTTTGTTTGTAAGAATGTGGAAAAAATATGAATGAAAAAAAGACAAACAGGAAATTACAGCTATGGAAGCACTTAACGATTAACATGTTGCTTAGGTTCATTGTATGTTGCTTAAAAAACTCCAAGTCATCAGGTTAATTGCATTTGGTACCTATTTTGAAAACTAGAATATAAAAGTAAAACAGATTTATTTACATGTTCAAAAAAATTTTTTTATTAACTAGAAACATTTTACAATTTTATAGAAATCTGAATTGAAAAATTTTTTACGATGATCAAATGTTAAGATTGCAGAAATAGTGAAATCAAATTTTTCTATACGTCTTTGAAATCTAATTCTGTATATATATAAATTTGAAAAATTTTAATGTAATATTTTTTCTTTTAAAAGATGCATATAGACATTAAAACAATTTTTTACAGCACATCTGAAACTAGTGTTTGTATAGTGTATAGGAAATGTTGATTTAAAATTTTCAATATTTGATAATGACGGCAAGTCTCTGCTTAGATCTTCTATTTTAACCCTGTCAATGTACTTTTCAAGAAAATGTTTTGTTTTGCTCTCCTTTAATATAAATTTTTGAGCTGATTCTAAATAGTATTTTAATATAGTTTTATGTCTAAATATTCGACTAAACCATTATTCCATTTAAGTCCATTTATTTTATTTTTGCATTACTAGTTATTATAATTTCCCTCTTGACTAAGTTCTTCTGCAGGGTATGGTGGTTTGAAGTGATATAGAGTAGGAATTAAAGTTTCTTTTTCTAGTATAGCCAGCTCTTTTAGAAAATATTGCTTTTTATTTCCTTTTAAAAATTGTAGGTCAACTACGAAAATTTGATTATCCATGTTTAAGGTTTACAGAAGAATGTTCAATAGAATAACTAAATTGACATTTATATTCACTTCGGCAAAAGAGCTTTTCCTATAAATATAGGTTACCAGTGTTAGTTTTTAACTAATACAACCATGCTCTTTCACCCATTTACTATGATGGTGGAGCGGCCATCATGCTGTGGTAAAACCACTTTTATTCACAATTTAATAAAATATAAAAAAAAAAAATATACAAACACATATTAATAGAATTATTTGGTAATCCAGACAAAAATTCCGTTCCAAAATACATCAAAGATGTAGAATATAGTAACACTATTCCAGATTTTCATGATAATTAAAAATCTTTGTTAATTTATTATTATCGATGATATGATGTAAAATTCTCATGATAAGTATGTATGTGATTTATTTACTAAATATCTAGTACTTTTCAAAAATCCAAGAGATAAATCGCAGATATTACCTCTAGCTCGCCAAATATATCCTAATCAAGTCAAAGCATTTGAAAAAGTATATGATGATGTGACGTCAGTTCCATACGGCGATATATTAATAGATCTTACTCAAGACGTTAATGATATATTTCGATTATTTGGAAAAGGTTTGTGTTTTTGTCCGAGAGATCAATTAGAACAATTTGGGGAAAAATATGAAACTTTTGAAGACCAATCGTCATATATTGCACCTATTCAAAACCACTAAACTAAAATTCCAGGAAGTAATCATAAAACACTGTGACCTTGAAGTAATTAAAACAATTTGCGAAATAGCGTTAAATATTTTAAAAGCTAATTTTAATCTGAGTAAAAAAGCAATAACACAATTACGAAAGTATAAAAAAAAATTAAGATCACTCATGAAATTCAAGAAAATGTTTTAACAAAAGCATTGTCAGCTGCTTCAGTTGGAGAACGTCTTAGAAAAAGAAAATCAATTAGAAATCAAAATGTACAAATTTTTGAAACTGATGCAGGCTCAAGCCCACCAACGAAAAAAGAAAAAATTATAAATAGCAAAGAGTTGAATATGTGTGGGACTTTAACCCACTAAACACCACCTCCTTTTTTTGACCAAACAATAGGTTATACGACCTTTAGTACTATTGTACTGCCTGGTCATAGGAAGTTGAGTTAAGGAATGAAAATAGATTTCAAATTGGCAGGCATATTGTGAACAAAGTTGTTAATATTCACCTTGAATCTTTGCACATTGTAAATGTAATCAGTACCAATTCTGAGGAACACATGAGATGAAAGATGTTCCACATTCGCGATGTTCGTATTACAAACGAATTTCCATAAACCGAATTATGCTATCTGGGAATTTGAACTACATAGGGATGGGCAGCAGAGGCTCTCCTTGTTTCTTTTTGGAATGCTTTGAGAGGAGGCATCAAAATTTTAATCTCGTTAGAGCAAGAACCCAACCCTATAAGGTAGCTATAAAACAGGGTAAGTGTTCCTGTTAGGCGCCGTGGACCGAGTGGAGAGAACGTAGAGGTGACATTGAGATCATTTATTAGACGAATTGCTCTATTTTGCACTTTATCGAGAAATCCCAATGCCGTTTTGGAGGTTCCTGCCCAAATATTGCATTGTACTCCGTCTTTGGTCTTATATATGTTTTATAGATATTTAGGAGATCAGAAGATGAAAAGAAGGCTTTACAACGATACAGGAAACCCATACACCTAGATGCATCTTTAGCTATACCAAAAATATGATTGTACCAACTTAATTTTTGATTTAGCTCCATGCCTAAGATATTGAGCTCACCCGCATGCTGCAAAACTTCCTCTTGAAAAGTTAAAGTTGGGATTGAAGTGTTTCTTTTCCGAGTGACAAAACAGCACTGAGTTTTCTTAGAGTTAAAATCGGCTCTCTTGATCTTGCCCCAATTAGAAATTTTGTCCAAGTCAATATTTAGCTCAAGCGAAGCAGAATATTTATTGTCATTGTCTTCATAAGAAGTAACGAGCGTGCTGTCGTCTGTAAAACTATGGATTGGAGGTTATACTTAAAAGATCGTTTATAAATATTAGGAGAAGTGTCGAAAAGAGAACAGATCCCTGAGGGACATCAGCACTAATTTTGAATTGGTTTGAAGAATAACCATCGACCAGGACACGAATCGAACAATTCGAAAGAAAATCTCCAATCCATTTTACAAATACACCACCGAGGCCAATTGCTTTGCATTTAGCAATTAAAGCATCATGCCAAACTCGGCCAAAAGCTTTAGAAATATCCAAAGCGACAACATCGGACTCCCATGTCATGAGATCACCTGTTGACCTATAGGTTCGGAACCCATATTGACGATCATGAATTAATCCTTTGTTATGTAGATATTTCAAAAGCTTTCTATTTATTAAATTTTCCATTATTTTGGAGAGGACCGAAGTAATAGCAATAGAGCGGTAGTTTGAGGAATCGCTTTTTTCTCCCTTTTTGGAGATGGGATGTATGTGCGCTGTCTTCCACTGGGTCAGATATCTACCCGAAGATAGGGATTCGTAATTTGCAAGAATAAATCCGCAAGCTCATGGACAACATACAAGTAAATGATGAATTTTATGTCACTTTACTTAGTGATTCATATATGAACTTTTATCCAAAAAATTCATTATCATCTTTTACAAATAAAATGAATAAATACATGTGTGATTCAAGATGGAAAGTCGGTATTTCAGAAATGTATTTTAATGATTTCGTTCCAAATGTATGCTGAAGAATGGGGAAAAAGTACTCAAATATTTATTAAAAGTATGCAGACAGATAGGACAGGAGTTGGAACATCACATATCCCATACATAGAAAAACAAATGATATGCGACTGGAAAGTTTTTCTACTACCAACACAAATTCAAAATATACGCCCACTTAATACGCTTATAAGAAAAGAAGTTCAACGACAGTTGATTTGGGGAATTTTTAAATAAATTTTTTATAAACGATGATGTTAATTATATACATTCAGCAAAAGCTGAGAAGATGCCTAAAAATATAAGTTACACTACAATATGTGTTACTAGGCCTAAAATAGATATATAAGTAAGGGCTAATTACGCTTATATGCTGAAAGGACTTTTGACAACATGTTTCAATCAAGTATCTTCGAAAGTTACAGATTTTAAAAAATATAAATCACTTGTAATAGAAGCTTTCAAAACTTTTATAGATAGTGTACAATTGATTTCAATTATTAAACCAGATATGTTTTTTTGTATACACAGATATAATTGAACCGCAAAAAATAGGTGATAAAGATGTAAGGTGTTTAAGATCTGTTAACATACAATATGCTTTCACTGATACTGTAAAAGAATTCAGTAATATTCAATATTGCAATGTTGAGAAATCATTTAATAACATTTCAGTACTTTTATGTGATAAATATTGATACAAAATTAACTTTTCCAATAGTTCAATTCCAACAAAAATTGTATTACATTTTAAAAAAGTATAAATAAAAGCGATTTTACAAAACTATATATTATTTTATTTTATTCATTATGGAGAGAGTATTCAATAAATATTATTTAATTCAATCTGGTAGAGGACTTGATGATATCGGTCATTTATTACAATCAACTGTATCTTTTGAAAGAGGTCTTGGATTGGGAAGCTTTTTTGGAGGACTTTTTAGAATCAATTGGGAAACAAGTTTAACTATTCTCCACACTGTTCCACCTTTCTCAACTTGTTAAAATTCCCACTACGATCCCGGACCGTGCTGATCAAGAAGGTCACCTCTTGGATCTGTTTCTCAACTCACACCCTGAAAAATATGTGGTTTCAGTTGGTTGCCCCCTGGGTAATTCCTAACATTGTTTGGTTAACACACGTTTCCGGGCAAGCCGAATCCCCAATCTGAGGTCCCCTCCCAAAAACTTAGTTTGGCGCTACAGCCATGTTGACTGGGAGGGACTTAACAACTTTTTTAGAACATTTGATTGGTCATTCTGCTTCCGTAATAAGAATGTTAACTTTGCTGCAAATGCTATTAGTGAAACTATTTTACTTGGAATGAGGTTATTCATTCCTCATTCCATGAAATCTGTTAAGAGGAGGCCCAAATCTTGGTTTAATCGCATTTACGAAGAAGCCATTTTTAGAAAAGAGGAGGCTTTTAAACTGTATCAAAACAATAGATCGAAGGCTCACAGGGCCAACTATATAGTGGTGAGGAACAGATGCAAGAGAGTTATCAACAAGCAAAAATTCTTGTCAACCAAGGGTTGAAACGTGAGGTCACCCACATGCCAAAGAATAGCAAATCCTTTTGGACATTTACCAAAAGTCTAAAAGAAGACGTTAGAGGGTCCTCTTTTCCATCACTTTATTGATAATAATAACAAAACAGTATCAGATTCTAGAGAGAAAGCGAACTTATTTGGCAAGCAGTTCGCTTCTAATTCGACACTGCCACAGTCAGCTCAGATGCCACCTTCTGTTCCCCGAGTTGGGTGCTCCTTTGGAAAAATTTACTTTAGGGCGCGGGCGGTGATGAAAATCTTGAAAAATCTTGATACAAATAAGTCAGCCGGTCCAGATGGTATAACCACCATGGTGCATAAAAATACCTACACCAGTATTTCAAAACCTCTGCGCAACCTTTTCTACCTCTCCTTCACTTCGGGTATTCATCCTACCCAATGGAAGGTTGCACATGTTTTCCCAATTCCCAAAAACGTAATAAAAGCGATCCCTCCAACTACCGCCCTATTGCTATAACTTCGGTCCTCTCCAAAGTAATGGAGAAAATTGTGAACCAAAAGCTTCTGAAATACCTGGATCACAAAGGTCTGCTTCATGATCGTCAATACGGGTTCAGAGTCCGTCTTTCAACGGGTGATCTCATGACTTACCTTTGTGAAAAGCTAAGCATCAGCCTTCATCATTCTGGTGAGTCGGATGTTGTGGCTCTTGATATTTCTAAGACTTTCGATCGAGTTTGGCACGATGCTCTATTGGCAAAGTGCAAAGCATTAGGTCTAGGTAGGGTCTTTCTAAAATGGATTGGAGATTTCCTTTCGAATCGTAAGATTTGTGTACTGGTCGATGGATATTCATCTGACAAATTCAAAATAAATGCTGGTGTCCCTCAAGGATCAGTTTTATCCCCCACTCTTTTCTTAATATTTATCAATGACCTACTTTCTTTAACTTCCAATCCGATCCATAGTTTCGCAGACGACAGCACCCTTGTAGCTTCCTATGAATTTCATAGCCGCTGTAACATTAATCACCAGATTAATATAACAGCAAAAAATTTCACTATTAGTGCGCTAAATAACGATTTAGCCAAAATTCAAAAATGGAGTGAAGTGAACAGAGTTGATTTCAACACGAAAAAAACACAATGCTGCCCGATCTGCCTGACAATGCGAAAAATTGCCACTACTATTCTTAACTTATTATTTCAGGGAGAGGTTTTGCAGCATTCAACGGATATAAACATGTTGGGTATCGAGTTAAACCAAAAATTGACTTGCTCAAATCACATTTTTGGTATAGCTAAGGATGCAGCTAAATGTTTGGGTTTTTTGTATCGCTGCAAAACTTACTTTTCTGCATCTGATCTTCTCAATATCTATAAAACGTACATTCGGCCGAAAATGGAGTATAATGCACACATTTGGACTGCAGGCCCTCAAACAGCGCTGGGTTACCTAGATAATGTTCAAAACAGAGCTATTCGTCTTATCAACGATCCCGGTGTAACTTCAATGCTCGCTCCACTCAGTCATCGTCGCACAGTTGGGTCACTAACCTTGTTTTATAGATATCTCGTATTAACACCTGCTCGAATGAAATAAAATAGTTAGTGCCTCCGCTCAAAGTTTTCCAGCGAGAAACAAGGCGGTAGCAGAAGCTCATCCCTACCATGTAGAGATTTCAAGATGGCGAAATACAGCTTATGGAAATTCGTTTGTAATGCGTACGTCCCGTCTGTGGAACTATATACCATTGCATGTGTTCCCTAAAGTTGGTAATTCTTATGTGTACGATTTACTTAAGTTTAAGAAGAACATTAACATCTTTCTTCAAAATGTCCCTCCAAATTTTCCTACTTATCCCCCATAATCTAAATTTCCCAATTCCAATTTTCCCAATTATCCTTCCCACATCCCTATCCCAGAACCAAACTGTACATTCATATTAAAGGTTCCATCCTAAAATTTGGTTTTAAAAGGGGGGTGGTTTTGGTTGGTTAAAGTCCCACACTACCCGGAGGAAGCACGGGCAGTTCCTCTTGGTGACTTTCGAGTTTTCCACTAACCCTCGTAAAAGAAAAAAAAAATATAACTTCTGCTTTGGTAAGCAAAACCATGTGTTGGTGATTTTAAAATTTTTATCCTGACAAAATTCAATAAGTCGATCACCTCTTTCGTTTCTAGTTCCTAAACCAAATGGTACAACTATTCCATATATTTTACCGGTACTAATTGTGGCATTAAAGTCGCCCATTACTAGATTAAAATCATGTGATTTTGTGTTCTTCAGAAGATGTGATAATTGGTTACAAAATTCTTCTTTCATCTCATCAGTTGGGGCATATACCTGGATAATATTAAGAGCTACAGGTTTAGTATCCAGTTTAATAAGCATAGCTCTATCTGAAAACGTTACAAAATCGATGACATGCTTTATTAGGTGTTCTGAAATAATTATGCCAACGCCATTTCTGTGAGTTGATGTGTTATTTCCTAAATAGTAAAATTTAGCTCCTTTCGATTTACACTCATCCGAGTTCGGCCATCAAGATTCACTGATACCCAATATATCAATTTTTAAACGTCGCATCTCATGAATAGTGTGCTTGTGCTCATCTCATGAATAGTGCTTGTTTACCAGACTCAAATAAACTATTGACATTCCAAGTGCCAATATTAATTGTGTTGTTACTTTTACCTCCGGGGATTCTTAGCACCCTCTTTTTGCCGTAGACTGAGGGCCATTTTTTGGTTTCACTTGACATATGATTTTTCTTGGGATATATATTCCAGTGGTTTTCCGTTGCCTTCTGGAAGGTTTTAAGTTTTCCTTCTTAGAAATCTGCCGTTCCTCTGGAATCAGACGATTCTGATGAATCGCAATTAAAAATTATAGAAGCCACACTATTTATGAGGCATGTTACCGTTAATCCAAGCGTGCTGTTAGCACACAATTCTGTTCTTGAAAAATCCAATGCTAAATATAAATTTAAACGCGTTGAAGTAAAAAGTTTTACATTTCCAATGAACAGCTCATCAATATCACTTGATAATATTTTTATTGGACAGTTGCCAAACACTATAATTTTTTGACAGAAAATGTGGGTTACTCTGGAGAAAGATCAAAAAACCAATACAATTTTAAACATTTTGATGTTTCACAATTTGTGTTAAACGTAAGAGGTGTTCAAATACCTAATTCAACAATTGAAACCAGTTTTTCAGATGATAATTGCTGTACAAGAGCTTACCGTTCACTTTTTTCAGGAACTGGAATTTACCACAATGATAAAGGTCGTCAGATAACAACGTCTATGTTTAGTAATAGATTTTTTATACTGGCTTTTGATTTAACCCCAGGTGCATCTGGAAATGAAGTATGTCAAGGTTTACTAAACCACTTACATCTACACTAACTGCTATTGTTTATGGAGAATTTGATGCGATTGTATGCGATTGATAAAAATCGAAATATATTTGCAAATCTATAAATAGAAAACTGAAACATGTATTTGAATATTATCAAGATGTCATCGTCCTGTACACATGTGGATGTGAAGTTTTGTTGTGATGATAAAAATACTTTGTTTGTAAAACATATTTGTTTAGTTGGAATTAAATAACCTTGTAAAAAATTTGTAAAAGAGTTAACTTACAAATTTCCAATCAAAAAAATTATAAATGAAAATTTGGAACTGTACATAATGATAAAATTAATAAAGAATCAAGACAGGTACTTGAAAAATGTGATGTTATTATAACAAATGAAAAAATTAGCTGTCTTCACCACAGGACCGAACGCCACTACACGAAAAATACAATGCCAAAATTTATAGATTTTTTACATAACAATTTATATCAAAGTAAAATAACTTCTAATAATTTAACAACATTTTGTTTTATTCAATAACAATAATAAGCAATGAAATCGTAAAAATACATGAATATATGTATGTGCATTCATTCATACATACATTTACATTAGTATGTAATGTAGATAATTTTTTTTTCATTCAAAAATATTAGAAGTAAAAAATAATAAAAACTGTAAACAAATACAAAACAAACATTAGATTAATATTGAATCTGCTAACAAAAATTTTTACAGTTTTAATTTTATGTCATCAACAAAAGAATAATATGAATAGATATAAGTACATACATATATATATAAATTTTTAAAAATATAAAAAAAAACAAAAAAAAATTGTTCAATATATATTCCAATACAACGGTATAGTGTTCAATGCAATTCTTCTAGATTGTTTTTTGAAATACCTGTACTACTAGAAAATAAAATTTCTATTGTTTTCAAGAAGAACAATAATAAATGAAAAATTTGTAAAATTTATTTAATTTGTTTTTATTATGAAATACTTATAGATACATATACGTTTATACACATATTCTTATATATTATTTTAGGCTATAAATTATTTCTAAAAAATTCTGCAAAATGGTCAGGATCTCCTTCTTGGTTATTTATTTGCCAAATTTGTTGCTCGTCTGTATCTTCATCTAAGACTTGAAATGGTGGTATGAATTCTTCAGTTTCCATTAATTCCTCCTCATATACAGTAGACTTAATTTCATCAACTTGAATCTCATTTTGTATACAAACTATTGCAGTGCCCTCAGTATATGGAAATGTTGTTGAATCAGGTTTCATTTTTTTTTGTTTTTGTAAATTATCTTATCTTATTATCTTATTGAATTAAAAATGATTTGCCAGTAAAATTAAACCGCGTTATATACTGTAGAACCCAGACAACATTCAAAGTTTTCAGAGTATATAAATAAAGAAATGTAAAATTGGATTTTTGAAACTAGTTAGATGGTGTAAAAATCATGTCAAGATCTCAAATGGTAAAAGAAATACATAGACCAGCTAGAAAAAGGTATTTTGGAAAGAAAGTCAAGCAAAATGAAGTAAATGATATGTGGCAAATTGATCTCTTTCTTCGATGCCTATCCACTACTGGATGTTAGTCCTGAAAGGTCATATGTCCTGAAAGTTGAGTTAAACTCTGAATAAAATGCTTCTGTATTCATTTCGATCCATCGCTATACCAAAGTGTACCAAATCACTAATACCTGTCCAGTTCCTGTTGTTGCGTAACCACGACATTTGTTTTCGGCAAACACTTTTTTTACCTTCAATTTGTCCTTGCACGATAAGCTGTAAGAGTTCGTATTTTTGACCTCGCATCACATGTCCAAAATATGCACCTCTCGCTATTTCAATACGACATCTTATTTCTTGTTCACATGTCCACTGCTCATTTAGCCAACACCCAAGATACTTGTAGCTTGAAACACGTTCGATTGGAAGATGGTCGATTGTAACTGTAGCTGTGGTATATGATGTTTTACATCTACTTATGATCATGAACTTAGTTCTTATCGCATTGATTTTTAAACCAAGGTTTATGCTATGATAATTTAACTTTATTTTATATCATCAAGAAAAGAATAATATGCCTAGATATAAGTGCATACATATATATATAAATTTATAGAAATATAAAAAAAAAAATTGTTCACATAAATTCATATGGAAGGTACGTATGAAATTTGAACTTAAAAAATTAAAAAAAAGTTAAAGTTAGTCCGATCAAAAAATTTTCTGTGGCAAAGTTGTTGCTCTTTACTTGTGTAACAACTTTTTCTTAATAATTTTTCTGTTACGAAATATTTGTGAAAAACTTAAAGAGTACACTAGTAAACTACCACTTGCGGTTGCCCAATTTGCTCCAAAAGCTTATCAATCCGAGAAATTTACGTCAAAACCTTAAATATGAAATTGCAAAAAATTCCGCACAGTCGTTTAAGCTGTACACTTGCCCATATACCCACACATGCGCCCACACACACACACACACACAGACATCATGCTAAAAAAAAAATTTCAGCCTTCTCCACACCGGAGTAGTGCATATTTGCCAAAATCTCGGGTACAAATTTTTAGTATGAAAACAATACCTACCTTATGTTTGCAAGATTAACGTAAAAGATGGTGATGCCTACAGGATAATAAATAATGAATTGTCCAAAAAGAAATACAATGACACACATACGAAGACAAAAATTGTAGGCCAATTAAAATAATGGTGAGAGGATTACACCCTTCATGCAATGCTAGTGATACAGTTGAAGACTTCAAAGGAAAGGGATTCCAAATTCTAGAAGCAGTTAATATTATTAAAAAAAAAATTTGAGAATAGCACTGGTGTAATAACAACCAAAAAAAGGGGCTTACCATTATTTATGCTCATATTCCATAACCAAGAAAACTTAGAAAAAATCTATAGAATCACTTCTATAATGAGTATAGTAGTTAAAATTGAAGCACTGAGAAAAAAGTCAACACATATACCACAATGCAAACGATGTCAAGGTTACGGTCGCACACAGGCATATTGTAACAAGGATTTTGCCTGTGTAAAATACGACATCAGCGTGCACATTAAAAAAAGAACAAATGTGTTAATTGTCGTGGTGAATACCCTGTTACAAGTTATAGAGGTTGTCCATTCCCAAAAAATCAACAACAAAGGAAAAATCAGCAAGCGAACACACGCAATAAACAGAACAAAATAGTCTTGGGCAAAGAAGGTAAAGGAAATACATTAAAGCAACCAGGTACTCCAAATATACAAACTGGGAATAGTAAGTCATATGCACAGATAGCTAAAAACAAACAACAAGAAGAAACCTCTATGAAAGAAACGCTAAACACTATTTTACTGACCAATGTATGACCAAGACGTTTCTCTCCAAAAACAACGGGACGCGATAGCGGAAATATATAAAAAAAGCAGTCAAACGAGTGCCAAACAAAAATAAAAATCTTCCTAAAAAAAGAATCAAAAAAAGAGTCATCCACACCTAAAAAATTAGTCAAATCTAAAATTACCCGATTATGAATGTTATCATACTCCACATCCTACTGATAAAGTGAGAGGAGGGTCAGCAGTGATAGTCAAAAATAATATTAAGCACCACGAAGAACCAAAAATAGCAAATTGCGCAATGCAAACAGCAACGATTAGTATATGGACTAAAAATAAAACCTTTCGGATAGTAGCCATATACTGTCCGCCAAAACACTCGCTAAGTAAAGATGATTTCTTCAACTTGTTCAAATCACCAGGAAATAGCTTCATTATAGATGGCGATTTTAATGCCAAACACACCTCCTGGGGCTCGAGACTAACAACTGCAAAAGGTAAAGGCGATTAAAAAGGTAAAGGCGATTAGAGGTAAAGGCAAACAATAAAGGCGATTGGAATATACTTAGAAGAAAACTTCAAATAAATCCAAGATGATTGCTAGAACAAGAACCCAAATAGACAGAGAAGTCGAATATTTCACATCAGAAATTCAAAGAGCACAGAGGAGAGTACATCGTCAGTGTGTGCGAGCATGCAATACAGAACCAGCTATCCAAGAGAAATAATTGAATTTATCCAGCAAAAAAGAAGGGTTAGAAGGAAAAGGCAAATAACAAAGTTTCCGGGTGATAAAAGCCGTCTAATCAACTGAGGAATAGACTTCAAAGCATTCCCGCAAAGTGCAGATCTTATAGAAAAATTTGATGTAGAGGAAATACCGTATGTCACCTTGAAAGAACTGAAGGATGTGTGTATAAATGACCTGAGTAACAGAAAAGTCCAGGTTATGATTGTATTTCCGGCAAAATTATAAAAGAACTGCCAGGTGCAAAAAAACAGAAAATCAAAAATATCTAACATGGTACAGCTTCACTTCTTATTCATGTACACTTTGCTTAAGTAATAAGCGCATATGAAAAGTAGAAAGAAAAAATGGTTGATAAATGTAAAACCTAAAAAACAAACAAAGTTTAAACGTACAAGATACAACAATTTTAAAAGGTACAACGCATCTTTAAAATTCATAAAGAAAAAGTGCAAACCTGTTTTTCTGTCTACAAAATGATCAAACCATTGAAAGAAGTGATGCGTTTTTAGATGTACCTAACTATGTGTTGTTTTTTTTTCTTTTTTCTACTTTAAGTATTTAAAGAAGAGGAAAGAAAAAACTAATTATTATTGTCATTGTGTCGTGTAAGATATTTTTTGTTTGTAAGAATGTGGAAAAAATATGAATGAAAAAAAGACAAACAGGAAATTACAGCTATGGAAGCACTTAACGATTAACATGTTGCTTAGGTTCATTGTATGTTGCTTAAAAAACTCCAAGTCATCAGGTTAATTGCATTTGGTACCTATTTTGAAAACTAGAATATAAAAGTAAAACAGATTTATTTACATGTTCAAAAAAATTTTTTTATTAACTAGAAACATTTTACAATTTTATAGAAATCTGAATTGAAAAATTTTTTACGATGATCAAATGTTAAGATTGCAGAAATAGTGAAATCAAATTTTTCTATACGTCTTTGAAATCTAATTCTGTATATATATAAATTTGAAAAATTTTAATGTAATATTTTTTCTTTTAAAAGATGCATATAGACATTAAAACAATTTTTTACAGCACATCTGAAACTAGTGTTTGTATAGTGTATAGGAAATGTTGATTTAAAATTTTCAATATTTGATAATGACGGCAAGTCTCTGCTTAGATCTTCTATTTTAACCCTGTCAATGTACTTTTCAAGAAAATGTTTTGTTTTGCTCTCCTTTAATATAAATTTTTGAGCTGATTCTAAATAGTATTTTAATATAGTTTTATGTCTAAATATTCGACTAAACCATTATTCCATTTAAGTCCATTTATTTTATTTTTGCATTACTAGTTATTATAATTTCCCTCTTGACTAAGTTCTTCTGCAGGGTATGGTGGTTTGAAGTGATATAGAGTAGGAATTAAAGTTTCTTTTTCTAGTATAGCCAGCTCTTTTAGAAAATATTGCTTTTTATTTCCTTTTAAAAATTGTAGGTCAACTACGAAAATTTGATTATCCATGTTTAAGGTTTACAGAAGAATGTTCAATAGAATAACTAAATTGACATTTATATTCACTTCGGCAAAAGAGCTTTTCCTATAAATATAGGTTACCAGTGTTAGTTTTTAACTAATACAACCATGCTCTTTCACCCATTTACTATGATGGTGGAGCGGCCATCATGCTGTGGTAAAACCACTTTTATTCACAATTTAATAAAATATAAAAAAAAAAAATATACAAACACATATTAATAGAATTATTTGGTAATCCAGACAAAAATTCCGTTCCAAAATACATCAAAGATGTAGAATATAGTAACACTATTCCAGATTTTCATGATAATTAAAAATCTTTGTTAATTTATTATTATCGATGATATGATGTAAAATTCTCATGATAAGTATGTATGTGATTTATTTACTAAATATCTAGTACTTTTCAAAAATCCAAGAGATAAATCGCAGATATTACCTCTAGCTCGCCAAATATATCCTAATCAAGTCAAAGCATTTGAAAAAGTATATGATGATGTGACGTCAGTTCCATACGGCGATATATTAATAGATCTTACTCAAGACGTTAATGATATATTTCGATTATTTGGAAAAGGTTTGTGTTTTTGTCCGAGAGATCAATTAGAACAATTTGGGGAAAAATATGAAACTTTTGAAGACCAATCGTCATATATTGCACCTATTCAAAACCACTAAACTAAAATTCCAGGAAGTAATCATAAAACACTGTGACCTTGAAGTAATTAAAACAATTTGCGAAATAGCGTTAAATATTTTAAAAGCTAATTTTAATCTGAGTAAAAAAGCAATAACACAATTACGAAAGTATAAAAAAAAATTAAGATCACTCATGAAATTCAAGAAAATGTTTTAACAAAAGCATTGTCAGCTGCTTCAGTTGGAGAACGTCTTAGAAAAAGAAAATCAATTAGAAATCAAAATGTACAAATTTTTGAAACTGATGCAGGCCCAAGCCCACCAACGAAAAAAGAAAAAATTATAAATAGCAAAGAGTTGAATATGTGTGGGACTTTAACCCACTAAACACCACCTCCTTTTTTTGACCAAACAATAGGTTATACGACCTTTAGTACTATTGTACTGCCTGGTCATAGGAAGTTGAGTTAAGGAATGAAAATAGATTTCAAATTGGCAGGCATATTGTGAACAAAGTTGTTAATATTCACCTTGAATCTTTGCACATTGTAAATGTAATCAGTACCAATTCTGAGGAACACATGAGATGAAAGATGTTCCACATTCGCGATGTTCGTATTACAAACGAATTTCCATAAACCGAATTATGCTATCTGGGAATTTGAACTACATAGGGATGGGCAGCAGAGGCTCTCCTTGTTTCTTTTTGGAATGCTTTGAGAGGAGGCATCAAAATTTTAATCTCGTTAGAGCAAGAACCCAACCCTATAAGGTAGCTATAAAACAGGGTAAGTGTTCCTGTTAGGTGCCGTGGACCGAGTGGAGAGAACGTAGAGGTGACATTGAGATCATTTATTAGACGAATTGCTCTATTTTGCACTTTATCGAGAAATCCCAATGCCGTTTTGGAGGTTCCTGCCCAAATATTGCATTGTACTCCGTCTTTGGTCTTATATATGTTTTATAGATATTTAGGAGATCAGAAGATGAAAAGAAGGCTTTACAACGATACAGGAAACCCATACACCTAGATGCATCTTTAGCTATACCAAAAATATGATTGTACCAACTTAATTTTTGATTTAGCTCCATGCCTAAGATATTGAGCTCACCCGCATGCTGCAAAACTTCCTCTTGAAAAGTTAAAGTTGGGATTGTTTGGAAGTGTTTCTTTTCCGAGAGACAAAACAGCACTGAGTTTTCTTAGAGTTAAAATCTCTTGATCTTGCCCCAATTAGAAATTTTGTCCAAGTCAATATTTAGCTCAAGCGAAGCAGAATATTTATTGTCATTGTCTTCATAAGAAGTAACGAGCGTGCTGTCGTCTGTAAAACTATGGATTGGAGGTTATACTTAAAAGATCGTTTATAAATATTAGGAGAAGTGTCGAAAAGAGAACAGATCCCTGAGGGACATCAGCACTAATTTTGAATTGGTTTGAAGAATAACCATCGACCAGGACACGAATCGAACAATTCGAAAGAAAATCTCCAATCCATTTTACAAATACACCACCGAGGCCAATTGCTTTGCATTTAGCAATTAAAGCATCATGCCAAACTCGGCCAAAAGCTTTAGAAATATCCAAAGCGACAACATCGGACTCCCATGTCATGAGATCACCTGTTGACCTATAGGTTCGGAACCCATATTGACGATCATGAATTAATCCTTTGTTATGTAGATATTTCAAAAGCTTTCTATTTATTAAATTTTCCATTATTTTGGAGAGGACCGAAGTAATAGCAATAGAGCGGTAGTTTGAGGAATCGCTTTTTTCTCCCTTTTTGGAGATGGGATGTATGTGCGCTGTCTTCCACTGGGTCAGATATCTACCCGAAGATAGGGATTCGTAATTTGCAAGAATAAATCCGCAAGCTCATGGACAACATACAAGTAAATGATGAATTTTATGTCACTTTACTTAGTGATTCATATATGAACTTTTATCCAAAAAATTCATTATCATCTTTTACAAATAAAATGAATAAATACATGTGTGATTCAAGATGGAAAGTCGGTATTTCAGAAATGTATTTTAATGATTTCGTTCCAAATGTATGCTGAAGAATGGGGAAAAAGTACTCAAATATTTATTAAAAGTATGCAGAAAGATAGGACAGGAGTTGGAACATCACATATCCCATACATAGAAAAACAAATGATATGCGACTGGAAAGTTTTTCTACTACCAACACAAATTCAAAATATACGCCCACTTAATACGCTTATAAGAAAAGAAGTTCAACGACAGTTGATTTGGGGAATTTTTAAATAAATTTTTTATAAACGATGATGTTAATTATATACATTCAGCAAAAGCTGAGAAGATGCCTAAAAATATAAGTTACACTACAATATGTGTTACTAGGCCTAAAATAGATATATAAGTAAGGGCTAATTACGCTTATATGCTGAAAGGACTTTTGACAACATGTTTCAATCAAGTATCTTCGAAAGTTACAGATTTTAAAAAATATAAATCACTTGTAATAGAAGCTTTCAAAACTTTTATAGATAGTGTACAATTGATTTCAATTATTAAACCAGATATGTTTTTTTGTATACACAGATATAATTGAACCGCAAAAAATAGGTGATAAAGATGTAAGGTGTTTAAGATCTGTTAACATACAATATGCTTTCACTGATACTGTAAAAGAATTCAGTAATATTCAATATTGCAATGTTGAGAAATCATTTAATAACATTTCAGTACTTTTATGTGATAAATATTGATACAAAATTAACTTTTCCAATAGTTCAATTCCAACAAAAATTGTATTACATTTTAAAAAAGTATAAATAAAAGCGATTTTACAAAACTATATATTATTTTATTTTATTCATTATGGAGAGAGTATTCAATAAATATTATTTAATTCAATCTGGTCATTTATTACAATCAACTGTATCTTTTGAAAGAGGTCTTGGATTGGGAAGCTTTTTTGGAGGACTTTTTAGATATTTGAAACCATAATTTACTTCAAGCGCTGATATTTTGAAAAAGGAGGCTATTAACTCTGGAATCAATGCTTTATCGTATATTGCATCTGGTGCAAATGTAAAAGAAGTTATGCAAGATTCTGGTAAACAGATTGTTAAAAATGTACGACGTGATGCCGTACGAAAACTGATTGAAATGTATGGTTCTGGCATAAGAAAACGAAAAGCTATAAAAGGATCATTCATTAAAAATTTAAATTATTTTACGTCAAAACGAAGCGAAGATAATAACAAAAAGAAACAAAGAGATATTTTTGATTAATTATTATTGAGTGTATGAAATTTGAGTTGGATATTTTTAAAACCCAACCCATTCATAGCATTTTACGATCTGAAGAAGTTTCTTACAATCCTATTGCTTCTTTAGACAACCGTTCAACTATTGAATTTGTTTCAATGGGTCATGGCGATACTTCTTCTACATATTTGAGATTAAAAGTACAGATCTTAAAGAAAGATGGAACACATTGAAATAATGATAAACTGCTGATGGAAAAATAATAATACAAGCAAGTGTAGTTAATAACATTTTATATTCTTTAATAAAACAATGTAATGTTCAATTCCATGGCAAAAATATAACACCATATCAAGGAAATTATCACTATAGAGCTTATATTGATTCATTACTAAATTATGGTACAGATGCTGCTGCAACTCATTTAGAATGTGCAGGATGAATTTTAGATAAAGCAAATTTAGCAAAATCTGATAATAATGGATCAAAAGAGCGCGAAAAATAGTATCATAATAGCAGTGTAGTGGAACTTATGGGTAAACCACACCTAGATATGTTTAATCAACCTACTCTACTTATAAATAATGTTGACATTCGTATAATTTTAACACTTGAAAAACCAAATTTTTATCAATTTGCAGACGATCCTGATGAATCACAATTAATAATTATAGAACCCACGCTATTTATGAGACATGTTACCGTTAATCCAAGCGTACTGTTATCACACAATGCTGTTCTTGGGAAATCCAATGCTAAATAAATTATAAACGCGTTGAAGTAAAAAGTTTTACAATTCCAATAAACAGCTCATCAATATCTTGATAATATTTTTATTGGACAGTTGTCAAACACAATAATTTTTTGTATGATAGAAAATGTGGGTTACTCTGGAAAAAGATCAAAAAACCCATACAATTTTAAACATTTTGATATTTCACAATTTGTGTTAAACGTAAATGGTGTTCGAATACCTAAGTCAACAATTGAAACCAGTTTTTCAGATGAAAATAATTGCTGTACAAGAGCATACAGTACACTTTTTTCAGGAACTGGAATTTACCACAATGATAAAGGTCATCAGATAACAAAGTCTATGTTTAGTAATGGATTTTTTATACTTGCTTTTGATTTAACTCCAAATGCATCTGGAAATGAAGTATGTCAAGGTTTACTAAACCAGAGTACAGTTAGAATTGAGACAAGGCTATCAAAACCACTTACATTTACACTAACTGCTATTGTTTATGGAGAATTTGATGCAAGCATACAGATTGATAAAAATCGAAATATATTTACAAATCTATAAATAGAATATTGAAATATGTATTTGAATATTCAACAAGATGTCATCGTCCTGTGCACTTGTGGACGTAAAGTTTTGTTGCAATAATAAAAAAACTTTATTTGTAAAAGATATTTGTTTAGTTTGAATTGAAAAACCCTAAAAGAGTTTACTTACAAATTCCCAACCAAAGAAATGATAAATGAAAATTTTGAAAATTACTCTTTTGGAACTTGTACATAATGATAAAAGTAATAAAGAATTAAAACAGGTTTTAGAAAAATTTGATGTTATTATAACAAATGAAAAAATAAAAAAGGAGTTTTTAAGGAACTACGTTAATGAAATAAGTAGAGTGTATGATTTGAGTCAGTTTGAGTTATGAACACTTTAGAAATAACTAGTGTTTGAAAATGTAACAAACTTACAAACAAATATTTTAAGGGAGTTTTTGCTTTAGACAAAATTCCAAAAATAATAGAAAAACCTACTTTTTTAATTGTAAACACTGACAAGATAAAAGATCCAGGAACACATTGGTTTGCCCTTTATATTCCAAAGCATGATTGCGTAGAATATTTTGATTCGTATGGTGGAGTTCCAGATAAACCGGAAATTTTGAAATATTTGAAAAATCATTGTATAGTTTTTAATAATTGGCAGATACAGGTTGTCCTTTCGAATGTTAGTGGAAAATACTGTTGCGTTTATGGCTGGTATAGATGTTTTGGTGTAAGTATGAAAACTTTTTTGAATGAGTTTAGCAAAGATAATCGTATAGAAAACGACAATTTGATTACTAATATGTTTTACAACTTATTTGGAAATTTAAATTTTTCACAATCTTGTGTACCTAAGCAATATAATTAATATTAAAAAGCTTTAGTTAAAATGTAGTAATGAAAGATCAAAGTTCGAACACAAATTTGATGTTGAATTATACATATTTTCTCAACAAAAATCAGTCATTAAAAGTTTTTGTTGATTTTGATACAGAATCTCTTGCAGCTACTTGAATTTTTCATCTTATTGGAAAAAGGCCAGCTATTTTAAAATTTTGTGATTGGTGTAAATTTTATCAGCAATTTTATGAAAGGTACTCCAAACAATCAGTAAAGAATACAAAATTATGTTTACAATATGGGTTAAGAATGCTTATTGGCCGATGTCGTAGCATTAACAAAAAGGAAGCTGACACATTTTACAACTTAATTGATTTTCTTCAAGCTGTTTGATACACAATAAAAATGCTGAATCAAATGTACGGGTATATTTTATGAAATATATAAAAAGGTGTCAAGAAAAACATGTTATGAAATTGCACGAAGAAATATGTATTCCAATACAACGTTGTAGCGGTCAATGCAATTAATCTAGATTGTTTTTTGAAATACCTGTACTACTAGAAAATAAAATTTGTAATGTTTTAAACAAGAATAACAATAAATGGAAAAATTTTAAAATTTTATTTAATTTGTTTTCTATTATGAATTACTTATATAAGTTAAATCTTCACTCTCTCAATAATGGATTTATTTATTATATTAAAAAAATTTTTAATTACATTAAGAATTTATTTAATTTCAAAATAACTGTAAAAATTGATTTTTAATAAAAAACTTTAAATATTTTTACGTCCATCTTTATTGAGTCTTCCACTTAAAGTAAGTATAAAAGTTACAGTTATAATGTTTTTATTAATTACCTCTACCTGCTGTTGCCACGTGAGACCTCATTTCGTGGGAACGCAAATAAACTTTATTTCCCAATATAAAATTGCTGATTATTGCTGATCATAATTTTTTTGGTAAAAAATTGTGAAATATTAAAATGAAATATGATCCTTATAATTATTTTTTTAGAAAATTGCATTGCGTTTGGTTAACTCCTCCACCCTCTAAAATCGAGTGTCCTCACTTGATCAAGCTTAGAAGATGGTAATTGTTGTGGATTTCTTTTCATTGGTACTCTTGGTGAATTCTTGGGTTGCGTTGAAATTTCATCTGATGCTTTTTCTGTTACTGGTACAATTTGTTTTTTACATTTTTGTAGTTGTTCGCCTGATTTGGGTTAACTGCGATGATTGATTACTATTTTATTTGTTCTTTTGCACGTTAATATAATTACTGTTATTGCTAAGGATGATATGATGAAAGTTGTGGGTACTAAGGTGATGATATAGAAAATTCTATTGGTTTCTTTCTCTTCTTTTAATAAGTGTATTTCATTTGTATTATTCAGATGTATGTCCTTCAGGAATTCTAGAGATAGGTGTTCTTGTAGCTCGTTTTTTGTAAATTGAGGCTGGAGAATTGCTGGTAATACGTTAACTGATGCAACTTCTTTTGAGACGTAAGTTTTACCCAAAATATTAATACTTGCGTTATGAAATTTTATGACGTTCCAGAAAGATTACGTAGTTCATTATCTATTACGATAACATCGTCAAACTGGTTAAGTAACAATATTCCTTCGGCTATTTCCTCAACTTTCTGGATGTGATGATTATTTGTTATATTGCAGTTATAATTCTTTCCTTTCAGTAAATTAAAGATGCAGATAGAGCTTTTAAAATTTATAATATTTTCTTTTTTACATATAAATACATTATTCAGTTTTTTACTAATTTTATTAATACCATACAATTTTTCATTATTAGGAATATCATCATTTAACAATATATTATTAAATTCGAGATTTATTACAATATTTTCATTTTTGATTGGTTTAAGCAGCAAATTTTCGTAAATATAATTATCAGTGAGAGGTATATCGAGAAGATAGAACAAACAAGTACCATTAGAGATTATTTTCACGTTAGCAAAATCTAAAGCATATGGAAAATTTTCCTTATCTAAAATTTCGGTAAGAGTTTCTATTTCTCATTTCGAAAGTAGTACTGGATTAACTACACCTACTTAGGCGCAATGAGCCGCATAATTGAGATTTATGACTTCTTCTTTGAGAAGTTTTAATTTATAGGGTAATTTGAAAGCAGACTGGTTATTAAATTTCTGATCTAATCTAATATTTTTTAGTATGTCATTAGCTATCTGAGTAATATTGTTAATCCTATCATTATAAACATTATTTTACAACCTATCTATTGTTATTATTTAGTAAATTATTTATTTTTCTTTTTATCATTAAAAAATCCTCGTGGTCTTATGTACCCGCTATCCATTTCCACGTTGAACCAAGATTGCTCTTTTCTTCCTGGGAGTCTTGACTTCATCTACAAGATTTTTAACTTCCATTGTTTCGTGATGAAGATAATGATACAGCGGGTGCACCCTAGTTATATTTTCTTCCAGAACGTTGTTGATTTCCTCTAAAGCATTTTGTAGAGTACCCAGATCACTGATATGGATGAGTCGGAAATTCCCCTCCTGAATTTTTGCCCTTCCGATATTTATAGCTACTAGTGATGCTGTATATTCTAAAATCTGCACCTCTCCCAATACTTCATGCAATAAAAATCTAAAAGAAATGAATAGTATGGTAGAAGTTTTGTTTTGTAAAGTAAAAAGAAGAATTTTGTTAATAAAAGTTGGAATAAAAGTTGAAATTTAAATGTTATTTAAAAGAATTTAGTTAAATAAATAGAATAGATTTATAAGAAAGGAAAAGATTTGGTAACTAAGTAAATTAATCGGATACTTTATGATTTAATATTCGATATATGGACAATTCGACCTGCTTGGGTAACGACAATGGTTTTTCGATTTTCTTTCACTATTTCTTTTTTGTATCTTATTCATAACTTGGATCCTAAACGCTTATTATGCTTAACGTAAATTATTTGTCCTTGTTCGTATTGTCTGATAGGTTTTCGTTTTTTGTTGTGTGTCATAAGGCGCCGTTTTTGTTTTTCGCTAATCTTTTCTATGTTTAATAATCTAGTCTTTTCGAACTCCTCAGGTGAAATATTGGGAATTCTTCCTAGGAAGAGCTCTATTGGTTTTTTTGCAGTTACGGAGTGTATCGTGTGGTTATATTCATTCACTGCTCTTTGTAGTAATTCGTCAAACTTGTAATCAGGTTTTTCCGCTCTAAGGCATCTCATGATTTCTGATAGAGTAGAGTGGAACCTCTCTATTTGCCCGTTGACCTCACTTTTATAAGGTGGTGTTGTATAGGTCTTGATCTTCATCTCGTCTTCCATCATTGCTTTGATGGAGGCGGAGTTTAGCGACTTTTCGTTGTCCATGACTACAAATTCTGGAATTCCAAAATAGAACAGTACATCTTAGAGCTAGTCTGATGTGTTCGACTGATCTGCTTTCTATTATCCTGGCTTGTCCAAACTTTGTAAGCTTATCTAAGGCCGTAAGGACTAGTTTGGATTCTGTGGAGAAGATGTCAATATGGACCGTATGTCCTGCAAAGCAGGGTATGGGCGTGCTTTTGATTTCCTGATTAGTGGGGTGCCGGTCATACTTATTCTCTTTGCAAATCGAACATAATTTTACAAAGTTATTTATTTTTCTACTCAGTTGTGAAAAATAATACTTTTCTAATATTTGTGTCCTGTTCTCCTTTGAATTTCTGTGCGCTCGTCTATGAGTATCTGCTATGATTTCGGTTTGAGTGCTTTCGTTAATTACAATTTTTAACAAGAATTCTGGTAAATCTGATTTTGAAACTTACGAAGGGGGAGAATAAATTTTTTGGATCTTGCCCATTATATTTTCGCTACACATGATAGCATTTATACAATTCGGATTAAAATATCCTTTTAGGATTTTTATAAGACTTTTTTCGGTAAAATCTTTTTGTGATATTACGTGTCTAAAATATTTTGGAAATGGATTGACTATCTCATAATTTTCATCTTTATCTTCTTCTAGTACTATTTGGTTGCGAAAAACATTTATAGGAGCTGGGACGAACTGGATGTAACCGTGCGATGAACTGTCGGAACTATGTTGAGTAATAGTTAGAGCATTATTCTGAGATTTCGGCAGAAGTCGAGATAAGGAATCTGCAACTACGTTTTTATTTCCTGACTTGTAATGCAATTCGTAATTATGTTCCTACAGTATAGCTTTCCATCTTTTTAGCTTACTGTTGGAATTTTTCGTGCTGAGTACGTAAGTAAGTGGTTGGTGATCTGTATAGATGATGACCTTTTTCGATCCGTAAAGGAAATTTCGTAATGATGTTAACGCCCACACGTGCCAGCATTTCCTTTTCGTTAGTTGCGTACGATTCCTCCGTCTTAGTTAACGTTCTGGATAAGAACGTAATTGGTTTTTTCTCCTGAGCTAACACTGCTCCTATAGCGTAGTTGGACGCATCAGTTGTTAGCTCGAAATTTAATTTAAAATCTGGATAAGTTAATATTACTTCTTTAGAGATGAGTGCGTTTCTCAGCATTGTAAATGACTTCTCAGCCTCCGCATCCAATGATATTGGAGTATTTTTTGATTGAAATTTGGACACATGTCCTCCTCCCCTCTCAAAGGGGATGTCAGCGGTTTAGCGATTTTTGCATAATCCAGTATAAATCGTCTGATCTTAATTCCTTTGGAGATTTGGGTGGTGACAAGTCATATATGGCTTCTACTTTTTTCGGGTTAGTCTTGACCCCATCTGCTGATATGATGAATCCTAAAAGCTCAACCTCGTTTTTCCCCGAAATTCGGATTTGTTGAGCTATATCTTCATATTAGCCGCCTTCAGAGTTTTACAAATTTTTTCAAGGTTCCTGAAGTGTTCGTTTTCGTCCTTTCCGAAAATGATGATGTCATCTATGTAGACGTAACAGCTATTTCCTATGTATTTACGAAAGATATCGTCCAGCGTCCTTTGAAATATGGATGGGGCGTTTTTTAGCCCGAATGGCAACCGTGTGAACACGTATTTACCGTTATTGACGAAGAAGACAGTCTTCTCAATATCTTCTTCCCTTAACGGAATTTGGTGGAACCCACTTTTGAGGTCGACAACTGTAAAAAGTTTATTGCTGCCCAAATTCCTAAGGACCTAATCTATTTGCGACATTGGGTACTTATCAGCAATTGTTATTTTGTTGATTTTTCTATAGTCAATAACCATCCTGTATTTCTTCTCTCCAGAAGCATCCTTCTTTTTCGGCACAATCCATACCGGCGAATTGTATGGCGATCTGGAAGGCCTGATGATCTCATCTTCCAGAAGCTGTTGGATTTCCTTGTCGATTTCAGGTTTTAAGGCTATAGGGAATGGATAATTTTTAGAAAAAAAACAGGTGCATTTGTTGTTGTTCTTATCTCAGCTCTCACTACGGTGGTATAGGTTAGCCTTTCATTAGGATGCGCGAACAAATTTGGATAATTAGTTATGAGTGAACTTAGTTTTTCTTTTTGAACGTTCTGAATTCGAGACGTGACGTTCTGAATTCTACTTTATTAACGCATTCGGAGACGTTCTGAATTCTATTTTATTAACGCATTCGGATATTAATTGATTAAGTGGAAATCTCAGGTTTTCTTGTAATACTAAACAGCTTTCTTGTGTGTGAATTACTGCATTTAGACTCACGAGTGTGTCATTTCCTATAATTCCGTCGAAAGTGGTCAACTTTGGTAGAATAAAAAATTTTATTTTTGGTATTTCGAGTGATCTGGAACTCGTTCTCATTGTGAATTGAATTTTTTACACATCTTGGTTGAATATAATTTTTGTTAGACCCTGTGTCTATAAGAAACTTTAGTATTTCCCCGCTCCCCGTTTGATGTTCGATGTATTGAATCGAGGATGAGCTTAATCTAAAAAAGGATTAGGTAGTTTTTGCTTGCAAGATGAGCATTCTTTGCAAGTGTCCTTCTCCT
Source organism: Poecilobothrus nobilitatus (assembly GCA_947095535.1). Lineage (NCBI taxonomy): Eukaryota > Metazoa > Arthropoda > Insecta > Diptera > Dolichopodidae > Poecilobothrus > Poecilobothrus nobilitatus. The sequence goes on along the minus strand of OX352772.1, from coordinate 158,339,454 downwards.
TTTCCTTTTCATCTAATGGAGTAGGTCTCGTGTAATTAAGCCTTTGTCTTTTATTAGGCTGGTGTGACTCATCATGCGTGATTCTCTTGTAGTTGCTGTTATATCTTCTTCCGGAATTGTAATGGTGGTTGTTGTGATATGGTCTATTGTTGAAGTTTCTATTGTATCGAGGTAAATGTGTTTGGTTTGAACCTGCAGGCTCGGCTTTTAGTTGTTGACTTCTTTGCTCTCTAGATTGTTGCTGAAACCAGCTGTGACTATAAAAATTGTTGTTATTGGGTTGCCATGAGCTTCGTCGGTGGGTGTGGAAGTTAGGTCTTTGATATGTATTTTGCGGCCTTCCATCTCTGTATGCGAATTATGGTCTGTTTCTAGGATTGAATTCGGTTTGCGTATTTGAATTGCGATCTGGACTATGATTAGAGCGTTTTTGCGAATTGTTTGCTCTCAAACACAAATCTAAAGCTTGCGGCAAGTCTCTTGGATTGAATAGACTTATTTGTGAGGAAAGTTGTCCATTCACCCCTTGGATGAAGGTGTCCAGCGCTGTTCCCTATACATTTTAGTCATAGCATGATGGGCTTCCGGGGCCAGATCCATGGATGAAATTCTTTCTAATATGTAATGTAATATAATGAAAGAAAGAAAGAAAGTAAGATAATGAAATATTTCTTTCTAGAAGTTTTCCACCGAGGAGTTTCCTTGCCTCTTGCTCGACATTTGATGCACCAGCGTACGAATATTTCTTTTGTCAGCGTAGTGCCTATCAAGACATCTTAGAATTTTTTGCCAGTTTAAAGGTGTATTGTAGGACCCCAGCGCCGTGTCAGCTTCTCCTACTATTTTTCTTCTAATAGTGCTCAAGATCCCATAAAATTTTGACGTACCCCGTAAATACTGGTACTTTTTCATGATTCGGTCTACATCCTTTCTCCAAGAACCTTTTGCTCCTCCCTCTCCTGAAAATTTTTCAATCTCTTTCACTACTTCAGGTACTTTATCCATACCTTCCAAATTAATGTCATTTTCTATGTCTATTTCTTGCTCCATATCGTCATCAGAAAGGTAGAACTCATCGTTTCTTTCCCTAAACATACGTCTAGTTTCGTACTGTACCATTTCTCTAAGGGTTTCCCTAATAGATTCTGTATTTTCATGGTCACGGTGAGATGATGCAATTGGGCTGACATCCGGCTCTTCTACCTCTGGTGCTTCAAGTGTTGACATTACACGCGGAGACCTCTCAAAGCTGATACGTGGTTCGGCAATAGCAATAGCGGAATGGAAAAGAGAAATCAATTAAACCAAAATGATAAGTATTCCTAATCAGTGGACCAGAAACCGAATAAATCAAAAAAAATATTAATTAGAGAAGAAGGAAATAGGAATAAAAGCTAGAATAATAATTAAATTTTTTTTTTTTTAAAATAATCAAGAATTTTTTAAATATTTATTTTTATTGAAATTAAAGTTAATAATCTAAATTTTATTTAGATTAAAGAAAAATCTTTAATCTAATCTAGATTTATTCAATTTTATGCTTTGAATTAAAGTAATAACTTTTCGAAATGAATAAATATTTATAAGAATATTTTTTTTCTTTTTTTTTTTTTTTTAAGTCGTTTGCTTGTTCTATCCTTCGGTAGTGCTGGAAATAGGAAATACAGAAAAACTATTCAAAAGAAAAAGGAGATAAAATTAAAATTATAAAGGTATATTATAATTTAACATTAAAAAAAATCTTCTGATCTTTCCTTTTTATTTAATTACAATTATTTTAATAAAATTCTTAAGAATAAACCTTATTCTGAGAAAATGATGATATTTAATTTATTTATTTAATTAATTTGTTTAAATTGATATTTATTTGAACCAATTTTATTTAAAATAGTTTACTTAATTTTTATATCGAAAATTTTTTAGAACCAATATTTTTTTTTTTAAATAATTTACTTAAAAGTTCTATTTAAAACAATATGTTAATTTTGCATTTTATATTTATTGAATAAATTTTATTTATTAATAATATTTTAATTTTTTATTTTATATTCATTAAACAAATTTTATTTATTTATTTTAAAATTCAATTTATAAAAATTTAATAGGTTTTCTATAATGTTTAAGATTCACAAATTTTTTATTATTTTTTTTTTTTTGTTTGTCTTAAAATAATTTAAACAATATTTCATATGAAAGAAGGTATTATATTTTAAGATATTCAAAAAGTAAAATAGTTTTATTTATTAATATTATTATTAATGTATTACTGTTTATTAATGTTTTTTAGATAATATTCTACGCTAATATTCCTAAATTAATATTTATACAATATAAATTTATTTATTTCTTACTATTTTGTTTAAATTAATATTGTTAGTTAATACTAAGATTTTTTTTTTGTATTACCGTGCAGTTTATTATCAAGGCAGCCTCACCTTGAGTAATCGTCGAGTAGGCTTAAATCACGGCATTATTTAGTTTTTACTTTTTTCTTCAAAAAAATTTTTTCTTATTACAGATTTTATTTACTTATTTAAATATTTTTAAAAAAAATTTATTTTATTTTTATAAAAGAACCTTTTTTAATTTGGAATTTAAGATAGTTTGGTAATAAAATTAATAAAAATTTAAACTAAACTTACAATATTTTTTCTTTTTTTTATTTGATTTCTAGATTAAAAAAAAATAAAAAATTTAATTTAATAAAATATTGTTACAAATTATAAAGTAAATTTGCTATGGTTAGTATTTTAGTTAGTTAGTTAATTAATTTGGTTAGTTCTTATTATTAGTTTTTAATTTTTTTTTTTGTTATTATTGGGCCCAGTTTCCGTTTATTTGATTTTTAATTTCTATTTTATTTATTTATTTATTTTTTTTATAGTTTTATTTATTTTAGTAAAAATTTAGTCGACTTGTTATATCCTACACCTAAAGTATAAGGTATATTAACTTTGGCATGGTGTTTGTAACCACCAAAAGGAAGCGAGTTAGATATGGACATGTATATATATTCTGAATCAGGATTACCTCCTGAGTCGATTTAGCGATGTCCGTCCGTCCGTCCGTTTACACGATAACTCAAAAACTAATGAAGCTATCTTGATGAAATTTATATAGCTGGTTACTAATTATGAAAGGAAGGCTAAGTTCAAATCTGGACAAAATCCGCCGATGGGTTCGGATTCTGGAAGCTTCCGAATGATTCCGGAGCAAAAGAGATTATCTCCAAAACCAACAAAGATAGAACCTTTAAATTCTGTACAATGATGTTTCTTCCCGTTCCATTTGTGTCTCTGAAATTTAAGAGGATTTGGTCCATGGGTTTGGATTTGGAAGCTTCCGAACGAGCACCAGAGCAAATGAGATTATCTCCAAAACCAACAAAGATATAACCTTTAAATTTGGCAGAGTGGTGTTCTTTCATGTTTTATTTAAGTCTCTGAAATTTGGGAGGATTTGGTCCATGGGTTCGGATTTTGGAAGCTTCCGAACGAGCCCCAGAGCAAACGAGATTATCTCCAAAACCAACAAAGATAGAAGTTTTAAATTTTTTATAATGATGTTCCTTTCAGTTTGAGTTATGTCTGTAAAATTTAAGAGGATGTGGTCCATTAATTTCGATTTTGGAAGCTTCCGAACAAGCGTCAGAGCAAACGAGATTATCTCTAAAAACAACAAAGGTATAACCTTTAAATTTGGCCGAATGGTGTTCTTTCATGTTTGATTTAGGTCTCTGAAATTTGAGAGGATTTGGCCATGGGTTCAAATTTGAAATGATTTGAACTGTGGATTCGGATTTTGGAAGCTTCCGAACGAGCCCCAGAGCAAATGAGATTATCTCCAAAACCAACAAAGATATAACCTTTAAATTTGGCAGAATGGTGTTCTTTCATGTTTGATTTAGGTCTCTGAAATGTAAGCGGATTTGGTCCGTCGGCTCGGATTTTGGAAGCTTCCCAACGAGCCTCAGAGCAAATGATATTATCTCCAAAAGCAACAAAGATATAACCTTTAAATTAGGCAGAATGGTGTTCCTTCATTTTTGATTTATGTTTCTAAAATTTGTGAGGATTTGGTCCATGAGTTAAAATCGTGGAAGCTTCCGGACGAGCCCCAGAGCAAACGAGTATATCTCCACAATCAACAAAGATAGAACTTTTATTTTTAGTACAAAGGTGTTCTGTTATGTTTCCTTTTGTGTAAAATTGGAAACTGGCATTTGAAAGAATTTGAACCATGGGTTCGTATTTTGGAAACTTCCGGACGAGCACAACAGCAACGAGCATATCTTCAAAACCAACAAAAGTAGAACCTTTAAATTTAGTACAACGGTGTTCTGGCAAGTTTTCTTTATGTTCATGAGATGGATTCGATGAATTGGAGTGGCAGTTCGGGTACCTGACACACACCTCCCAAGGACTAACAATCTTCGAAATTAATAAAGATAGAAACTAAAAGTTTTTTACAAAGGTGTCAAGCATATCCCAAGAGGATGCCTCTCTTACGTTCCTGAAATTCGAGTTGAATAAGACACAAAAGGGAAGAAGTTCAAGCAGCTGCCAAAAAAACTTATGGATTTTTAATTCAATTCGAATTATTCAGGTGTAGGGTATTAATAAGTCGGTTGCATCGACTTACTGTTACATTTACTTGTTTTTTTGTAAAATAATTTTTTTTCTTAAAAATTTTATTTCATTCAAAAAATTTAATTTGATATTTTCCTTTTATACCCTACACCTAAAGTATAGGGTATATTAACTTTGGTATGGTGTTTGTAACCACCAAAAGGAAGCGAGTTAGATATGGACATGTATATATATTCTGAATCAGGATCACCTCCTGAGTCGATTTAGCGATGTCCGTTCGTCCGTTTACACGATAACTCAAAAACTAATGAAGATATCTTGATGAAATTTATATAGTTGGTTACTAATTACGAAAGGAAGGCTAAGTTCGAATCTGGACAAAATCCATACATGGGTTCGGATTCTGGAAGCTTCCGAATGATTCCGGAGCAAACGAGATTATCTCCAAGACCAACAAAGATAGAACCTTTAAATTTTGTACAATGATGTTCCTTCCAATTTGATTTGTGTCTCTGAAATTTAAGAGGATTTGGTCCATGGGTTTGGATTTTGGAAGCTTCCGAACGAGGCCCAGAGCAAATGAGATTATCTCCAAAACCAACAAAGATATAACCTTTAAGTTTGGCAGAGTAGTGTTCTTTCATGTTTTATTTAAGTCGCTGAAATTTGAGAGGATTTGGTCCATGGGTTCGGATTTTGGAAGCTTCCGAACGAGCCCCAGAGCAAACGAGATTATCTCCAAAACCAACAAAGATAAAACCTTTAAATTTTTTATAATGATGTTCCTTCCAATTTGATTTATGTCTCTAAAATTTAAGAGGATGTGGTCCATGGGTTTGGATTTTGGAAGCTTCCGAACGAGGCCCAGAGCAAATGAAATTATCTCCAAAACCAACAAAGATATAACCTTTAAATTTTGTACAATAATTTTCCTTCCCGTTCGATTTATGTCTCTGAAATTTAAGAGGGTTTGGTCCATGGGTTTGGATTTGGAAGCTTCCGAACGAGCACCAGAGCAAATGAGATTATCTCCAAAACCAACAAATATATAACCTTTAAATTTGGCCGAATGGTGTTTTTTCATGTTTGATTTAGGTCTCTGAAATTTGAGAGGATTTGGCCATGGGTTCAAATTTGAAACGATTTGAACTGTGGATTCGGATTTTGGAAGCTTCCGAACGAGCCGCAGAGCAAATGAGATTATATCCAATACCAACAAAGGTAGAACATTTGAATTTGGTTCAATGGTGTTCTGTTTTCTTTATGTCTCTAAAATTTGATTGGGGTAGCTGACACACGCCTCTCAAGCCCTAACAAGCATATCTTCGAAATTAATAAAGATAGAAACTTGAAATTCATGCCTCTTTTACGTTCTTGAAATTCGAGTTGAATAAAGAAGGAAAGGGGGCGGTTCAAGCAGCTGCCAAAAAACGTATGCGCTTTTAATTTAATTCGAATTATTTAGGAGGAGGGTATTAATAAGTCGGTTGCATCGACTTACTGTTACATTTACTTGTTTTTCTTTCAAATAAATGTTTAGTTCTTAAAGTTTACTTTTTGTTTTTTCAATAGAAAATTTTTTTATTTCTATTTTTTTTTCAAAATTTAGCTAGAAGAGCACACATACACTGTTTGGCACTATGGTCCCTGCTCGGTTGCCAGTTAAATCTTCACTCTCTCAATAATGGATTTATTATATTAAAAAAAATTTTAATTACATTAAGAATTTATTTAATTTCAAAATAACTGTAAAAATTGGTTTTTAATAAAAAACTTTAAATATTTTTACGTCTATCTTTATTGAGTCTTCCACTTAAAGTAAGTATAAAAGTTACAATTCTAATGTTTTTATTAATTAGCTCTACCTGCTGTTGCCACGTGAGACCTCATTTCGTGGGAACGCAAATAAACTTTATTTCCCAATATAAAATTGCTGATTATTGCTGATCATAATTTTTTTCGTAAAAAATTGTGAAATATTAAAATTAAATATGATCCTTATAATTATTTTTTTAGAAAATTGCATTGCGTGTGTTAACTTATATAGTAGATACATATACATTTACACATATATTCTTATATATTGTTATAAATTATTTCTAAAATGTTCTACAAAATAGTCATCCCCTTCTTGCTCCATATCTTTTGTTTTTAAGAAACTCTTTCTAGTTTCAATATTTTTCTTATTAAAAGTTTTCTTTGCTGGTGGTTCTTTTTCTTGAAGAAGAATAATTTCTTCTTATTGTTGTTGAAATTGTTGATGATGTTGCTGTTGTGGTTGTTGTTGTTGTTGTTGTTGATGATGTACTGAGGTTCTTGTTGAGTTCTTATTCTTTTTCTTTTAATTGGGGCCAACTCCTGCGTTGGCTCTATTTGCTGAGCGTAGGCGAAAATCTCTACTGTGTTTTCCATTTTGCTTTCTTGTTGTATTATTATGTTGAACTCTTTCTTTGAATTGATATACCTTAAGAAGGGTCCCACTTTATTTATGCTAAATTTTTCTGCTTTATAATTGTATTATCATTGTTTAGAAATCAAAATCCTTAAAAAAACTAGTTAAAACCAAAAGTTGTAAAGTAAGTTGTTTATTAATGTAATAAATTCTAATTGATAATAATAAAACTATAATATTTTTAAATAGCATTTTTTGCAACATTGTTGCATTTAATAGTGTTCTAAAGTTAAGAAATATTTTACATAAATTCTAATTATACTTTTTTATGAAAGAATATCATATTTCCTTATCCATTGATTATGACTAATATCAAAGTTTTAAAATTTTTTCAATTAAATAAGCATTGGGGTCTTTGACACTAGTTAGTTCCTGTTCATAGAGGCCCCCACGAACTAATTTATTTTTATAATCTTTTAAACTATATGTAATCCTTGTTTTTGAAAGCTATTTTGAAAACTTCAGTTGATTCATCTCCTTTTTGAAAAGTACCTTTAGGCCTTGCAATTCTAACATAATCACCAACATTAAATTTCCGCTTATTAAATATTTTAGGGTAATTGTAAATTGAACGAAGAATTTGTTTTTTATTTTGTGATGTACTTGGTTTCGTTTTAACTTAATTGTATTAAATACTGTGTTTTGTGTTATTATATTTTTCAATTAGTTTTGGTAAAGGTTCTATCCATTTAAAATTTCCTTGTAAACTAAACTGTTTCCACATAATTGATTTTAATGTTCTGTTAAACCTTTCATAAATACTAGCCTTCATTTCTGAATAAGTATGATAGTGATTTATTTTATAGCTTTTCATTAAATTTTGGAATTTTTTGTTAAAAAATTGTTTTCCTTGATTAGAATGAATATTTTTTGGAGACTTCCCCTCCCTTTTAAAAATATTTTCCATACTTTTAACTACGTCATCTGCTGCGTTTGATTTAACTTTTTCAGCATATGCATATTTTGAAAATATATCGATAACAGTTAAGAGGAGCTTGTCTCCATTATTCACTTTTTGATAGACCGACATATCTACAAGATCAATTTCCCATGTATCATTTAACCCTCTTTGAGATATTTTTCGTCTTCGAAAGCTATTCTAATTGGGCAATGAATTTCAGATTCTATTTGTGCTTTTGACATTATTATTGGAAAGTTAAACTGCAACTGTGAATTTGAATAAAATCAGTATATATATGTATATATATATATATATATATATAGGGTGTTCAAAATTGAGGTATCATTTTGCTTTTGCCGCCATTTTTTTTCTACCTGGAATTTTTATACGAGGTTTCTTTAGGTATATTCTAAATACATTCTGGTTAGTTAATATGAAACGTTACACGAAGGAACAATGTGCTTTTGTTATTACAACATTTTTTAAAAATGGTAAAAGTTTTCAAGATGTAATTAGGAAACTTCGAACAAAATTTGGTAGAGAAAATGCTCCAACAAATCGTGCCATCAAGCTGATGGTTGATAAATTTCTAGAAACTGGATCTATTCTTGATAACAGAGGCAACATTTATCAACGTAGTGGCCGTTCAACCGAGAATGTAGCAGCTGTGAGCAGAAGTGTTGAAGAAGATCGAAAAACTTCCATTCGTCATCGTTCGCAGCAATTAAACATCAAACCATCCACATTATTCAACATTTTGCATCGTGATCTCCATTTAAAGGCTTATAAGATCCAGCTGACGTAAGAATTAAAACCAACTGACCATGTATTACGTCGGCAATTCGTTTCTTGGGCAATCGAAAAACAAGAAGAAAATTAGAATTTTTTTAACAAAATAATCTTCACCGACGAAGCGCATTTCGAGCTCAATGGCTACGTCAATAAACAGAATTGCCGCATTTGGGGTGAAGTGAATCCAAGGGTTATCTTAGAGCATCCAGTACATCCACAAAAATTACGGTTTGGTGTGGTTTGTGGTCAGGAGGAATCATCGGATCATATTTTTTTGAAAACGCAAATAGAAATGCGATTACGGTCAATGGAAATCCCTACAGGGAGATGATCCGAAGCTTTTTGTGGCGGGAAATTGATGATTTGGACGTAGAGAATATGTGGTTTCAACAGGACGGTGCCAGTTGCCACACAGCAAGAGAAACAATGGATCTTTTGAAGGAAAAGTTCGAAGATCGCATTATTTCTGGTAGAGGAGGAGTGATGTGGCCACCAAGATCGTGCGATTTGACACCGTTGGATTTTTTTTGTGGAGTTTGGTGAAGTCGAAAGTGTACAGCAATAATCCCACAACAATTCAAGTGCTTAAAAACAACATTATCGAGCAGATTTCACCCATTGAGAACAGTTTATTGAACAACGTGATTCAGACTTTTGGTAAAAGATTGGAAGCCTGCCGAAGTAGTAGAGGGGGCCACTTGGCCGACATAATTTTTCATTATTAACCGGAACCTATTTGTAATAAACTAAAATAAAAATATATTTAAAAAAAAAAGTATTTTTTTATTAAAATTAAAATGACACCTCAATTTTGAACACCCTATATATATATATATATATATATATATATATATATATATATATATAAATAATTTTTCGACTATATTCTGAAAATTAAAAACGGTAAAATTAAAAGATTTTTTTTCAATACTGTAATTTAATAGTTTAAAATATAACATTTTTACAATATATTAACAATAAGTTTTAAATTTTTTTCTTTTTGAAGCCATAAGGAACTGGAGTATAATCATTTGCAAAAACTCGTTTTCTGGAATTTATTCGATATGTCTTTCTTTCAGGAACCGTGATAACTCTGTGATCGTATATTCGACGAATACTAGGAAATGTTATATTTATTTGTTGAAAATTGTTTAATTTTTTAACTAATTCTTTCATAGAGCTAAAATTTATTTCCTGTGAAGCGTTATAATTTAAATGAATACCTTTGACTTTGGAAACAGTTTTTTTGGAGTTGGTACTATATATTTTGTATGCATAGTTCTTTGCACCCCCACTGACAAATTCTGTAATGTAACTTCCTATTCCATATTCTTCAAGCTTATCTGTCATATCTTTTATGAAAACTCCTGTTGGAGGGTTATATTCTCCTTCACGTGCTACATATATTATTATTAAATTGTTTAAAGAATTATACAATTTTAAACGAGCTTGTGTGGTATTGTAAGCAGCTATACAAATGTTAACTCTTAATAATGTTTCAGATGTTTCTTCTTTATATTCCCAATTTACCAAAACTGTTTTTTCGTTTATTATATGCCCAAATTTACCCCAGAAAGAGTTTAACATTAATTTAGCTAATGATTTAAGTCCAGGAGTTTTTTCTATTTCGTTAAACTGTAAATTTATGCCTTCCACTTTGGAAAATTTTTCTAAATATTTGCACTTTTCCTTTGGTGTTCTACAAAAACTAGGCCAGCCAAAAGCTTCTTGTTTTATTTTAAGGAACTTGTTCATTATTTTAGTGAAAATTCCCTGTTGTGATGTAAGCGGATTAAATTTAACAGTATACTCCCATACTTCGTATATTTGCACAATTTTGTATCCCTGTTTAACAGGTTCTCTTACTTCATCTATAACCCATGTTTCTAAAATTGACCTACTACGATTGTCATGAGAGCAGTCATCATTATTAAATTGCAAGCTACGTGTTTGACAGCAAGAAAACATTAACTTATTATTTTGATTTATAGGCAAAACCGGGTGATAGAGTTTTTCTGGAGGAAATATCAATGCCTTTATTAATTTTTCAGTATCACATAAATTTAGTTTATTGCACTCAATTTGTCCAACATGAGCTTTTGGATGACCCACTGGAAATTTTCCGTGTTTACATACCCAAGAATATAGTGAACATATATCTATATATATTATTTTCTCACCAGGTGCACATTTATAATATTTTCTTATGTTTCCTGTTCTACCGTCATAAAATGCTTCACGTTGTTTTAGTAGTATCAGACTTTCCAATTTTGAGAAAAATGCTATTTATTCTTTTGATCTCATTTCGTTTCGAAATTCACACTCCCACTTTGATAACCTAAAGAGCGTAATTTTTTGGCTTTGGATAATGTAGCCTCATAACGTGTTTCATATTTTTTATCATTATTATTTTTGAAACATTTTGGGTGGTCATGGTAATAACAGCCATAAAACTCAAATATTTGTTTTGTGTCTGTACAATATCCGTCAACACGAAGACCAAAAATAACCTTTCCTCTTCATTACCACTATGCTGAATTTTTATTTTTCTTTGTTTTTCTTCCCACATTAACCATTTTATGGCAAAGATTGACTGGTTTTTTGATAAGTGATATCCTTGTTTAGGTATAAGTCTAATTGTATACGGTTTTAAAAAATTCCTTCTAAAAACCAAATTACACGCTGAAGCAATTGTAGTGGCCTCTTAAAATCGCTCAACAATGGCTGTCAAAATTTTTACGTCATTCATACAATATCCTACAAGTTCATTTTGGAGGTTAAAAGACTTGTTTTTATTTTCTTCATACCATTGAAGAAATTGTTTTCTTTCCGATGCACTCATAGGATTATAACAATAATATTTACGATCAGGTAACTTTCCATTATATTTTATATTGTTTTTACAATTAAACATATGAGGGAAATATCTTTTTTTCAAATTTATGTCTAATGCAAACGCTTTCAGTAAACTAGGTAACGGGCATTGGAAAATAGTTTAATGAATCAATAAATTTCACGTTATCTAACAACATTAAAATTATCTTTGTTCCCCTCATAATTAGTTTGGTTTGATGAACGTTTTCTCTAAGATATAGTTTAATAAAAATTGATTATCAAATGCTTGTTCATGATGTGCAATAACTACAACTTTATCAAATATTTTTCTTTGGTTGAGTATATATTATAAAAACATTTGCATTGGATTTTGTTTCAACACATGTTGTCGAAGTCCACAAAAATTGCATCTTTCAACATTAGATAATATACAATGCGTGCAACGTTATTCAAAAATACATAAATCAGGCTGATGTTCAATTATATCCCCTATTGCAACACCTTCATGAAGTTTCTCCCAATGATATCATCTTGAGTTGTTCGAGATCGTAGAAAATATATAATGTATTCTTAAGTTCAGCTAATTCTTTACATGGTGTAATAAAGCATTGGTGATCTGAAGCTAAATTTGTATTACTGTTTTTACACAAATGTCCATAGAGACTTACATCGACTCTGTATACTTTAAAGCATTTTGTACAGGAATTTATAAGAGTACAAATAGATTTTTTATTTGTAGATAATGTTGCTTTATGATTATCATAACAAGTTTGACCTTTAGAACTTCGATTGCATACATCACATTTAATATTTTGAAAATTTACGTCACATGCTGGGGATGATTTGCAAAAGAAACACGACTGTTTACATCTGTGATACAATCTATTGTTATACGGAACATTACATGTTTGGCAAAAGTAATCACAACTAAATGCTGCTGTTAATGATGTAATTAGATTGAAGTGACCTTCATCGTATATCAAATTCAATCTTTTTTCCTTATCTTCTTCACCTTGAAAAATAATCGATTTTCCTTTTCCTCTGAAATGAAAAACTACAATTTGATATTTAGAGAGGTACAGTTGAAATTTGTTGAGCTCACTGATACTAGCTCCTTTTGCTTGGATGCTTACATTTGAATTTCTAATTAGTTTTAACGCCGCTTTCAATTGAAGTTGACCTACATCCTTTCGCATTTTACAGTAGTCAACAGATTTTTCTATGAATGAGATAGCAACAACTAACTCCCGCGGTAAGCATAGATTATCTTTGTTTTTAATTGAAATTATGCCTCTTCTTTTATTACATTCTTCTTCAAAATTGTTGTATCTTTTTCCTCTACCTCTTCCTGCTGGAAATCCTACATATGTAACATTTATATAAAACGTATATGTAGATAATCCTTCGGAGTTGCTTTGGAAAATGTTTGAAATAACTTCCCAAATTTCCGAAATGTCAAGATCTTTTGCTTCTTTAAAATTGATTCAGGCTGGACCACGTTCATGAAAACTTTGGCATCCAAAAGTGACACCAATTTTGTCACTAGGGTCAACGTTTTCAATTAAATTGCTGAATTGCTGAATTCTTCAATACCGGTTTTAATCCAATATATTGGATCTTTGTTGTCTGGTACTGTATTTATTATAAACTCCAATTTTTTTCCGAAAATGTTGAATCGTTTTACATTCACTGATTTTATTGATTTTATCGTGAATTTTTCTGTATTCATTTTCATTTCTTATTTTTTAATTTCCGGTTTTTTATTTTATTAAGACAACCGAACGCGAACGTTTCTAATTCTAGAATTTTCACTCTATTAACAATTTTTTAACTTTTTACACAATATATACATAATGTCTTGCTTGATATTTGAAAAAATTATTTCAAACATATAAACAAATCTGTTTTATTGTTATTGATTTTGCGTCCTTCTTATTATTATTTAAAGTAGTTATTTCGTCTGGTACTGGACTTTATTTAAAAAATAAAAATTAAAACATAAACCAATTTTTACTTTTTACCAACGTTTCGTGTATAATTGTACACTTCATCAGGGTTTAAGAATATTGGTCCAGTAAAAATATCATGTACATAATTATATTTAAAATTAAATAAACACTTTTTCAAAATTTTATAAAAAATTATCAATAAATAAACATGTACATGTACATGTACAATAAATTAAAAAAAAATTTTTTAAAAACAATTACATATTAAAAACAAGTTTAGTTAAATTCAAATTTAGAAAAATTTAAAAATTTCAATTAAAGAATTTTTTATATAACATCACTTTGTCACACGAACAATTACAAATTCTTTATTTTAACAGTTTATATTTTTTTTTCAATATTATAACAATTAATTATTGGTTTTTCTTCCTCTTCTTTGAATACTTGTCATAAAAAAAAAACAAAAAAAAAAACAAGAAACAATCTCATCTCAAAAATGCAGACATAAAAAAATATTTTTTTTTACTATTTCCATGTTTACCTATTACTTAAAACAAGTGTAGAATCTTTAAAACCTACCAATCTCTGACCTACTTTTAAGACATTAACCTACTTCCTATCTGACCTACTTCCGGGTGATCTTGACCTACTGACCTGTCTGGCCCATGTGCCTACCTACCTACTGGTTTATATGCTGATGATATGGATATTTTAACTTCTTCAAAAAATCCAACAGAGATCCTTCTCAGTCTAGGAAACGCATTTTGTATAAGAAATAAGTACTTTTTTGAATGGAAAATTAAAATTAACACTCAAAAAACTCAAGCAATATTTTTTACTAGAAATCGAAAACCTTCACTAGTTCCAAGCAGAAATTTCTAAATAGACGGTGATGCTCCAAATGGGTATGCCATCTTGCCGACAAGGCCGCGCATGTGCAAAGGAGATGGAGAGTAGTTTACTCTTCTTCTTCATCTTTGCAGGCTCTACAATAGTCGTTTGCGGATAAACCAAGCCCTCTGCCATGCTTCCCTATTAGACAGTGACCAGTGATTATACCCATTGTCATTCATTTATTAATTGTTGTACGTTATAACTTGTTCACTATAACTTGTTCTTCTATTATAAATTTAAATATCTCCGTCATACTATTATAATCTGTTTTCTCTTTGACTATTCTTTCCATCGGTTTGTTCATCAGTTTAACTAATTCAATACCAGCTAACTCATATGATATACTTATTTTATCATTACAGTTTGTGATCAATCAAAGAATTTTTTTTATTGAATCTCTTGTACTTCGAGTTTTGTTTATAATGTTATAACCTGAGCTGAATAACATGTCCATATACTTTATAGTAGTTGTAATTTTTTCAAACAAATTTATGTTTACATTTGCTAATATAATTAAGTTTGTTAATAGATTGATTTGTTCTTCCATATATTCCATAAATAAATTGTCATTCTCGTTTGGAACGTTATAGAAGGTACCTATCTTTATTTTTTCTTTAGTGCTAAGTAATACAATGACTGTTAGATTATAACTTTTCTCCCTAATTATTACATTGTATAATATGCTGTTATTTATAATTTTCAGGTCGTTAGTAGAGACCTGAAAATTATATATATCAATATATGCAGTATCAGAAATAAATTAGAGAACATTGCCTCTAGTTCATCCGAAGTTCTGTTAAATTTGTTGGCAGTCCTTCCTGATTTATGAGAACTTTAATATTTGTTTGCGTTATACCGTCAACACATACATCATTTTGATCATACAGGTAAGCTAAATACAGCCATACATTGTTATGTACTTTATGATCTCTTAGACGTGAGAGGATATAAATACTATTACCTTCTGTTACAGATTTGCGTGTTAATTTTACGATAGATGGAAACATCAGATTGATGTAACTTGTTTTTTTAATTTGTTCAGTATTTTGATCCGCTTTAATCTCAATGGATGGGTTTATTTTTTCTTCCTTTAAAGTAGTATTTTGATCCGCTTTAATCTCAATAGATGGTTTTATTATTTCTCCTTTTATCCAGTTAGAGTAGTTTTTGTTGTTATTGTGGATATCGCTAGTGTAATTGCTATTTTTATTGTCGCTGTTAATAATATATTTTTTTCTGCAAGTGCTTTCAGTCTTAATGTTTTTTCTTGACCGTAATTTTGGAAGAATATTAAGTATATTTCTATTCTTCCTTTTAATGGTCATTTTAATTTTCTTATCTTTGTTGAAGTTGTTTGTACTGCTAATATCATTATTATTACTAATTTTCTTTTTATTATTGTTATTAATATAATCATTTTCAGTATCTAAGTTTTTGAAATTTATATCACTTTTACTATTGCTATTATTGGTATTATTCTCTTTAATACTTACATTACAATTTTTTGCACAATTAACAATATTATTAGTATTACAAGTTTCAATAAAATCATCTTTATTAATATCATAAGAAAAAATTCTGTTTTGAGTTTTATTTTCACTTTGAATAATATTTTAGTATTATAAATCTTAGCACATTCATCTTTCTTTAATTGCTAATAACCGATTTTTGTTTTTTTAAAGTTAATTTATTTAAACATACCGGACACTCCATACTTAGAGTATCATGATTTATATTTAGTTCGAGTTTAAGTTTTTTATTCGATTTGATAATACATTCAACGCACTTATTATTTTTTAATTTATTACACTCATTATTTTTATGTTTTTGATGACAATTTAGACAAGTTTCCTCAATTTACATTCTGCAGATTTGTGATTTAAACCTTTGCATTTATAACCACGTGGTATTCGAATGCCGTCGAAAACTTTACACCTTTGCCATCCAATAGATATTTTTCCACTAGATATTGTTTTAGGAAAAGATTCTTTATCTATTCTATTATAGCATTGTACATTTTATTTTCAAATTTTTTTACATCACATATTCTTAAAACCTTTAATTCACTCAACTCTAAGAAGTGATTTTGATTTTTCAGTTTACTTAATAATTCTTCCTCTGTGTATTTAGTATTAATATGCACTATCTCAATTCCTGGTTTAATATCCACTGGAATTTTTATATCATAACTATCCGTTAAATTATTTTCCAAAATTATTTAATTTTTTCTCTTTCTTCCTTATTTCCCACTTCAACTAAAATCACTCCATTTTTCCTATTCTCAATGTTTTTATTTCCAAATTTTTTGATCAATCTTTTTATTTAAGTCAAGTCTCGTTTTATCACACTTTTGTTTATTTTTTGGTTTAATTACTAAAGGCAAATCTTTTTTCATTGACGGTAACGAATATTCCTTGAATATGCATTTTTTTCACAAAATCAGAGAATGACTTACTTTGACTTAATTTTATTTTATTTTCATATGAGCTTCTTTCTTTTAATTCATTACAAAGTACATCGCCTTTTAATAATATATTATTCATAGCTACATTAAGTTTTCCACTTTCTGTTTTGAATAATTCACTTATTTTAGAAAATTTTTCTAGTTCTTTTTGTTGCACACTTTATATACTTTCTAAACACTCAATGTATCTATCTTCAATAGCTTTCAGTAATTGCATTGTTTCTAACTTATTTTTTTAGTGCACTCTCAAATTCTTCTTTATATTCACTCAAATAGTCATTGTTTCTTTTTACTGCACATTCAATATTTTGTAGAACCATGTCTTTTTGTATGTACATTATGAACATTTTGTATGTACAAAATACATTCATCACAAATAAATTTAATGTTTTTGTTAGCGTCTAATAAATTATTTGTCGCCTGTTCAACTCCCGAGCATTTTGGAGAACAATGAAAAATCTTCCCGCACACGCCGTTACATCTAATACCCGTTGCACCTCTAATTCTCGAACGGCATTTACGACAATCAACCATATCTATACGTTACGTTATAGGAACAACTGTATTAAATATTAACACAATTATAAAGAAAATATGTTTTTTTATTTTTTGCCTTTAGCATGTGTGCCATCTCGGTACAAGTATTAAATTATAATTATATTTAATATTTTGTTTACATATTTTATTATATTTTATATTATATTTGGGCTGACCAGGGTTTGCACCCGAGACCTTTCGCCTGAGAGAGTGGTGACTTACGTTCTGCACCATTGGTCAGATACAATCAAAACTTATCTTTTAATAATTTAAATATAAAAAAAAGTTAATTTATTATTGTTATTATTATTTATTATTTAAACTACATTTTCAAATTCATTTTACATACATATGAATCACTCAGATCAAAAAAAAAGTATTAACAAAAAAAGAATATGATATAATATGTACGTACATACATATAGTAACAAGCAATTTAACATTTTATATTTAATTTTTGTAACATATTAAATGTAATTGGATATCTTAATAATAAGATTAAAGAGTAAAAGTAAAATTGAAAAAAATTAATTTATTTCTTTAACATTACTTAAAAGCGGTTAATTACAATTTATAAAATCTACAAAAATAAAAAAAATAAAAAATTATCAAAATAAAAAACATAAACTAATTTGTTGTATTTTAATGCAATATAATAAGTGTGTTATGTTTAACTTATGTCATAATTAAGAAGAAAATTATTGCCTAGGTAAGTGTTAATTGTCTGAGCTCATTAAAGTGAAATAATGTGGTTGTAAAATGTGTTTGATGGGTTAAGTTTAACGGATAGTTATGATATAAAAATTCCAGTGGATATTAAACCAAGAATTGAGATAGTGCATATTAATACTAAATACGCAGAGCAAGAATAGTAATACATTTAATATTCTTCCAAAATTATGGTCAAGTAAAAACATTAAGACTGAAAGCACTTTCAGGAAAAAATATATTATTACCAGCGATAATAAAAATAGCAATTACACTAGTGATATCCACAATAACAACAAAAACTATTCTAAATGGATAAAAGGAGAAATAATAAAACCATCTATTGAGATTAAAGCGGATCAAAATACTGAACAAATTTAAAAAAAACAAGTTACATCAATTCGATGTTTCCACCTATCGTAAAATTAACACAAAAAGCTGTAGCAGAAGGTAATAGTATTTATATCCTCTCACGTCTAAGAGATCATAAAGTATATAACAATGTATGGCTGTATTTAGCTTACCTGTATGATCAAAATGATGTATGTGTTGACGGTATAACACAAATAAATATTAAAGTTCTCATAAATCAGGAAGGAGTGCCAACAAATTTAACAGAACTTCGGATCATTGCCTCTAGTTTTGATAATTTATTTCTGATACTGCATATGTTAATATATATAATTTTCAGGTCGTTAGTAGCGATAAATATCCTGATAAATAACAGCATAGTATACAATGTAATAATTAAGGAAAAAAGTTATAATCTAAGAGTCATTGGATTACTTAGCACTAAACAAAAAATAAAGACAGGTACCTTCTATAAAGCTCCAAACGAGAATGACAATTTATTTATGGAATACATGGAAGAACAAATCAATCAATTAACAAACTTAATAATATTAGCAGATGTAAACATAAATTTGTTTGAAAAAATTAAAACTACTATAAATATATGTTATCCAGCTCAGGTTATAACATCATAAATAAGACCCAAAGTACAAGAGATTCAATAAATAAAAATACTTTGATTGATCACAAACTGTAATGATAAAATAAGTGTATCATATGAGTATATGACTATAGCTGGTATTAAATTAGTTAAACTGATGAACAAACCGATGGAAAAAATAGTCAAAGAGAAAATAGATTATAGTAGTATGACGGAGATATTTAAATTTATAATAGAAGAACAAGTTATAGATAACGTACAACAATTAATAAATAATGTACAGACAGCAGAGGAGTTCAGCACAATAAGATATACTGTAAGAACTAGATGTAATAATTGGATTTACCCTACCATAATACACAATATGAAAATGAGAAGAAGTTTATATGATGCTTATCAAAAAGATAAAAATAATGAAGATAAAAAGTATAAATACCTCACTGCAAAGAAAAAGGCTATACAATTAATAAAAAATGCAAAAAGAGATTTGCATTTATTTGGAAACGAAAATTGAAGAAGCTGGGAACAATTCTAAAAAACTGTGGAGAGTAATTAATAATACAATTAAGTTAATAGTAATAACAATAAAAATGAAGGAATAATATGTCTACGAATGGAAAATGGTGTATTTGCGGAAACAGATAAAGACATAGCTGAACATTTAATAAATTTTTTAATCCAATAGATGAAAGTATAATAAGCAAAAACAAGTCATCCTTAACTAGTGCTATATCGATAATAAATGTTACCAATAATAGATCCATTTTCTTAGAACCTACTAATAAAATTAATAAACTTACAGAATGAAAAAAAAGATTTTGGTTAAATAAAATTTTGAAAAATTTTGGGAAATAAGATTTTGTAAAAATAAGATTTTGGATAATTAGATTTTGTAAAATAAGATTTTGAAAAAATATGATTAAAAATAAAAAGATTTACAGACCCATATTGCATAGATATTTCGAAAGATCTGTATTTTAGCAACAAAGGCGTCTAAAATTTGAAGCAGATTTAAATAAAAGATAGGGGTTATTGAATTGATATCCTGTTGTACTAACAATTCGTCTCACATGATTAATGACAAGGTATTATTAATACTTAGTCAACGTTAAAAAAATCATACACAATTTTCATTACTGTAAGATGTGGTTAAGAGTGAAGTAGAACTGGAGAACTCGAAAATGATTGCGTTATGATGAGTAGTATTAGAAAGCAGATGATCTGCATGATCAGCAAGCTTAACCATCACTCTATTGTATGCATTCAAAAATGTAAGATCTAACCACTTGTATAGTAATAACAAGTATGATAAATAATAATTTGCTGTAGGTCGTTACGATAGAATGCACTAATTAAATCAAAGTCAATTTCATCCTGACAATTAAATTGTAATAACAAATTATCCGTATCGTTTACAATAAAAGAAAGAGAAGGACGGTTAAAATCGCCAAAACCCAAAATTGAGTCATCCTCAGGCATATCGGAAATAATATTGTGATATACAGTATAATTAGAGTATTTTAATAAATTGGTGATCAAAAGATTGATATGTACCAGTAGATAATGGTACACCAGATAAATAATTATTAACGGCAAGTAGTACGCCACCACATCACCTCATCACGCAACCTCATAATCATGATCTTTTCTGTAAATGTATCAATTCCTTGGATCAGAAACTTTTCTATCCCAGTTATTAAAACAAATTTGAGCTTATTGTAAAGCGAAAAATGCTCTTCTCATTTTTACCTGCTAGATCGCTAAAATTGTTGAAGAGATATTGCTACAAATAGGTGTTCCTTTTTGCCAACAAGGCATGTGCATAGGAGATAGAGAGTTGTTTTGTCCCCTTCTTCATCTTTGCAGGCTCTTAATAGTCGTTTACGGATAAGACAAGTCTTTTGGCATGCTTCCCTATTAGACTGTGACCGGCTATTATACCCATTGTCTTTCCAATAGCTGCTTTTTTAAGAGGAAACAAATCATTGAATCGTCTTAAATTGGTTTTAGAACATATCAATCTTGTGATATTGTACGAGGTCAAGTTTGACCATTTGTTATTTAGCATATTCGTTATTTCCTTTCGAAGTAACATCTTCCTTGTTGATAGAGGTACCTTTAGTCTTGCCTTGTCCGACTAGGACTTGTAAGGTTGTACCAAATCTTGCAAGTTCATCACCCTTTTCATTTTTCGGAATACCTCGATGACCTGGTACCCAACAAAGCTGAATGCTAAACTGCCTGGCCATCTCGTTCAGAAGTTTTTGGCAGCTTATTACAGTCTTCGAGATTGTATATGTTGATTCCAGACATTTTAACGCAGCCTGATTATCTGACAGAATGCGTACATGCTTTACAGTCAAAACACTTCTATTCAGTAGAGTCAAGTCTTCTTGGATTACCGTAATTTTCGCTTGGAAGCACCTAAAGTCGAAAATTATGACTGATATTCAGATTTTCTGAGAAGACTCCGCATCCTACACTGTTGTTCATTTTTGAACCAACCGCGTAGAATTGTACTCCTTCGAAGGTCATCACTGTTTTCGAGTTCTAACTCTCACTGCTTGGTATACTCGTCACGTGATATTTCCCGAAGAAGTAAGTGGGGGGAAGTGTAGTCCACCGAAACGGGAGTGAACTTGAATTGGTTTATGATATCCGAGTGACCTTCTTGTGAATTGATCAACTGGGATGTAGCTTTTAATCTTACAGCTGTGTTTGCCGCTGCAAATTTGCTATAGTAATCTATAGTCATTATATTAAGTATGATGTCTAATGCCGCAGAAGGTGTTGTTATTAAAGAGCCACTAACATATGGTGTGGCAGTTCTTTGAACCCTAGCGATTGCCTTGCGATTGACGTCTTTATCGATTACCTTCCACCATACTAGGGCTCCGTACATAAAAATGGGTCATATTACGGATGTGTATAGCCAAAAAGTTATGTATGGCTGAAGTCCTCATTTCCTAACAATGGCTTTTTTGCACGAGTAGAGTGCTATAGAGCCGTTCCTTACTGTTTTTGAGATGTTATTCTTCCAACTTAACTTCTTCTCCAGAGTTAGATCCGGAAATTTCGCCGTTTCGCTAAAGGCAAGACCGGAGCCACTTAACGAAAGCAGCTTTATTTTGGGAATTTTATATTTCCTTGTTCACTTTTTTGTGAATTTACTGACAGTCCACAGTCTTTAGTCCATGTTGTGATTTTGTTTAATGCAAGTTGCAAAACGTCCTTGAGACAGTCTGGGAACTTACCACTGACAACGACGTCCGTCCGCATAGGCGATTGTTGCGCAGCCCGCCTCTTCCAGGATTTTAAGCAGTTTGTTTACTACCATATTCCAAAGAAGAGCGTATAGCACCTCTCCTTGCAGAGTCCCGCTCTTTACAAACCGCTCTAGGTTTTTGCAAAAGCGATGCTTTTGTTGACACTGATGGCCCTGCTATTTACCATATTAGCTATCAGTGCCCTTAGCTCTTAGGCTTATGAGTGCTCCTAAAATTGCTGCCTGATTGACGTTATTAAACGCTCCCTCAATGTCTATAAATGCTGCAAGAGTATACTCTTCCCAATTTAGAGATCTTTCAATCGCCTGGTAAAAGTGCGAAGTGCGGTATCCACTGACTTCCCTTTACAGTAAGCATGTTGAGTCGCTGGCAACAGATTTTTATCTAAGTTGCAACGGATATGCATTTCGATCAGTCTTTTTAATGTTTTTAGAAATAAGAACAACACGCCTATAGACCGCAACTCCTTCGCATCGACGTGACTACTTTTGCCGGCCTTGGGTATGAACACTACTCTGACGTGTTTTCATTTATATGGGATATACCCCAAATTAATTTCCAGGGTAGTAGATGAAATTTGCTGGATTTCAGCGGGTATAATACCACCCGGTCCTCTTCACTCGAAAGACTTCAAACTATATATAACGCATTGTAGTTGGTCTCCTGAAACCAGTACCTCTGAAATAGTAAGGGAGGATTCAGGAGACAAGCAAATTCTGAGCTATTATTTGTGCACCCAGGAAAATGGGTTTTTAAAAGTAATTCCTACGACTGCTCGCTTGTAGTAGCTCAGCTGCCATCCTCTTTTTTAAGAAGACTGGGGGCCATTGGGTTTGTCGATATGATTTCTGTATGTCTACATGCTTCGGACACGTTTTCTATACCTCCGCAGAATAGTCTCCAGGTGTCTCTTTTCGCCTTTTTAAGTACTTTTTTGTCACTGACTAATAGCCGCTTTTAAGAGCTGCAGTCCTGTACCTAATTTGTTTTTTTTTGGCATTATTAAAAGCCTTCCTACTATCTTTCCTTAAAGCTTTGATTTCATCATTCCACGAAGATGGTTTAGGTTTTCCTCTAGTCTTATTAGGGTATCCGAACTACCCCAGATATCATGATGAGCATTGGCGTCGCAGCTTATGATAAGCCCAATGTTCATACTTCTATCCTTCCACCCTGTAAGATTGCATGGAGGAAGAGAATCGTGAAGAAGATACGCCACAACAACCCAGAGTCTCGAGTTTTTTAGCTCTAGGTTCGGCGCAACTAGATCAACATCACTGTAATTAAACATAAAAGTAAAGTATTTTTAGCAAGTATGCACGGTCTAGGTTTGCATACTTCTTTTTTATACAACAACGTATAATCTGCTACCTTGAGTTCATGAATCTGTTTTTTTGCAGTCATGGCCCTTAGATCAAGATGATATTCTCCTGAGGCGGATTTCAAGTGCGACGGAAGCCTTTTTGGAGTGATCGGGATTAATTTGGAGTAGCTTCATTAATCTCCACCACCGTAGCGGTAGTTTCATCCTCAAATTTCATTGAAAAGCTTTTAGCGTCTTCAAAGTTGTCAGAATCAGATCTAAGTAGATCATCTTCATAGTCTTGATAACGTCATCCACTTTCTTTGGAGCCGAGATGGATGCTTCGTCAACGACATCAGGCCAGAGTCTGCCTATTAGGCTTGACTTGTGCCTTCACCTATATTCCTGCAGGCTTCCACCTCATCCTTCTTATACACCCTTAGTGCTACCACCGTGAAGCCGTAATTCATGATTCTTTTGGCTTTAGCTAGGGGTTGTAGGGAGCCCTTATTGACTATGTTTAAAGCAACAACATCTTTCTTCAAGTTACTGGGATAAAAACCCCCATCCTCTAACCCCTCATCTAGGAATACCAGAATTAAACTATCCTTGGAAATTTCACTGAACTGCTTGGTTACCTGGTTGCTTCCTAGCAACCTAGTCTTTTTGAAACTACCATGTGGTTCATCTTGTGACCTCTGTCTCTTGGACATAAGCCTTTCGTGACAGCTGGGATTTGTCCTTCTTGGGGCTTGACCTGGCCTATTACGGTTTTGGCCCAGGCTAAGGCATTTTTTTACGCCTCAGATAACTGGCCAACATTAAGAGATCTTAACCTTTCAATTATTTTATAGGCCGACCGTTTATCAAAGAAGGCTTGCTTCGACGTGTGATCTATGCGTGCCGTCTTTGGTTGTTCGCGACTGTCCCTAATTCTGATGTGACCATTGGCATAGATCGTAATACACCTTGAATCCGGACCAGGTTTACTCCAATCCGATGGTTCCGGTAAAAACCGAGGTGTCAGTTATAGAACAAATAAAAACAGACCCAGTTTACCTTTCTCTTAGTACCTAACAACCTAGTTGGTGATTATTTCCGGTCGGCACCCACGAGGAGGGTTTGGATTGAGGATTTTTGTCAACCAAAATCTTAGTATGACTTAGCATCAAGATAAAGTTTATTGAGCTCGCCTCTCATACCACTATAGTTGTGATAAAATATTTTAATTTTATTTAAATTGTTGGTGGTATGTGTGGTTCTTTTAATAGGAATATTAATAAGATCATTTCGAGAAGCTTGGTGGAAGAAACTTATTATAAATATGGCGGCATAAAAGGTTTGACAAATGATTTACTTGTGGTATCAGTTGAAGTGTTAGTATTATTGGTACTATCGTCTAACTTAGTTTTATTAGTACAACTGTAAACGACTAGGCTAGTCATTATTACCTAAATCCGGTTTGGTAACATAGATTAACGAGCTAGTATTATAAATACTATTGTTATTATTATTAACACTTATACTATCAACCTCATTAATGTTATTGATACTGTCATAACCATCATTATGCTGTGTATAATTATTTTTATTTTTACTATTTGGAAGCATTAAATAAGGTTTATTCTTTGAGAAATCAGTAGAGTTAGTAAAAGAATATAGTAAAGAATGATTTTTGTATAGTGGTGATGTACGGAAAATAAAATTCTCGTTAGATACAATTGAACTATTTAAATCAGTATTTCTATTATGTGAATTTAATAATGTTTGTGTTTTGGTACCAGTTTGGGTTTTTTTAATTGAATTACTAAAGCTTACATGTTTATTATTATCTGTTCAATTATTTTGGCTAAATTTAATATTATTATTTTTACTAATATTTTTACTACTACAATTATTGTTTATCTTCATTTTATTATTTTTAATTACATTTTTATTTTTATTATTGTTGCTACTACTGCTACTATTATTAATTTTATTAATTTTCTTATTCTTATTGTCAAAATTTTATTTATAGTTTTACTATTTTTATTATTTGTTTTAGTTTTATTACTTACAGTTTTCCTACTAAAATCATTCAAATCTGCCACTATCGTACCACGTTTCCATAAGGTAGAATTCTTAGTTACTGATGGTGGAACACTATCAACAATTTTAAAATTATTAACTTCAAAAAAATAAGAATCTTCATTATTTGATTATTTATAATACGTACACTCATGTACAAAAATTTTAAAAATTTTATCCATTGAATTTTAAGCCATTCCACTTTCGACTTGTCAGCATTTATTTTCCGATTTGTTATTCTATTTTCTAACTCTTTTGAAGAAATAAAATCTTCTTTTTTCATTTGAATAATATGAAAAGGATTTTTTTTTCTTGCTGCTTCAATTACGGCCAACCAGTCATCCAACAAAAAAATGTTGATAGGATACTTATTCTGTTTTTCAATTAACCCAAAGTCTTAGTCACAAGGCCCGAAACTAAAAATTTATGGTCAATTTTATTTACACTAAAATTTTGAGATCAAGCGATGTAATTGCAAAAAACGAACATTTTTATATTGCGATTTTGATCTCCACATTGATCGCTATACATTATAAGTGAACCAGTTTTAAGGAAATTTTTTATGTGATGTATAAGACAGGACCCAATTTCTTGTGACCCCCTTGACGCACTTGTTTCATTCCAAACATACATATGGGTTTTATTCGATGACAGATTATGGATGCCAAGACAGTAAGTCCATAGTTGCGTTTGTAATAGCAAATACCTGTCGAAAGCACTGGTGTATCCAGAGTTTTCATTAGGTCAAATGCAATTACGGTTACATCATTGGCAACATTTTTTCCTTCCTCAGCATCTTATTTTATTCCATTTCTAGCTGCTTCAGCTTTTCTATGATGCAATTCCTTTTCAAATATAAGTTTTTCTCTTTGTGCTGTATATTTTACGTGTTTAATTTGAACTTCAAAAAAATCACATTTTCTGCAGCTTTCAGTTATTGGCGGATGAAAATGTAAATTAAATTTTTCATTGAAAACTTTCCTAAATATAAACATGACACTGGCACAAAATTAGGATTAATTTGTTTTTAATTCATTTTTATATAAGTCATACATTATAGTACTTTGTAGACATTTGTCAGCTCTTGAAAGTCTTTCATTTGAAATAGATAAAGATTTTTAAAAAAAATATTTGCATGCCCTGAAACAATGCTGATTTTTGAAATAGTAAAAACGGCTATTGTTTCAAACACTTTAGAACTTTTTGTATAAGTTAGAGAGTTCGGTTTTACTCTTACTTTTTCACAAATATATGACGTCTAAAGATTAAAATTCCCCAGTTCATAAAATTTTTTAAAATTTTTTTTTCGTTGCTCCAAAGAAAAAAGAGCATGACATTTTTTATTTTTAACTAAACAACTAAATCTTTATTACAAAATCCAAATAGTAATATAATAACAAAAATAGTAATAATAACATTTACCTTCTAATTCTGAAGGAACATACGAAAAACTCGATGGTGGAAATGGTTCAGCTGAAGAAAAGTGAATTTTTCGTTTTTATCCTTGTTATTTTCAGGAGAAATGCTAGGATACATTTTTTTTTTTTGATTAATTTACAGTTTTCTTCTTTGCTTCTCACCGCCTCAATTAAAATATTTTGGATTGAATTTTAACCAATGAGAAGTAATGTTTAGAAGTAAATATTTTTTTTATAAAATGCGTTAAAAACTTTTCTGTAGTATTAATACATAAATTTGAAATTCTTAAATTGAAATTTGGTTCAAAAACTGAACCTGGTGCTTCATCCATTATGTCAACGGAATTCAAAGGAGCATCAATGACCTCAGAACAAGCGACTTCATTCTTGTTAAGTACAGCAAAATCGTCCAAGCTATCTGTTTTCCTTAATTCTTCAAATAAAGACTCCCTTTTAGCAAGTTCTTCAGTGGAATTATTAATTTTCAGTTATCCTGAAGTAACTCTAATTTAAATTTAACAATATGTAAATCTGCTAAAACAACGTCACTGAAACTCATTGATATATCACTGACTGTAACATTCTCTTTAAGTGATGAATACTGTTTATTCAAATTATTTGTCACATTTTTTAATTCATCCAAATTTCTATTTATATATGCTTTCCATATATTCATCCAAATATCTATTTGGCATGATTTCCAGATTCTCAGCATTTCAGCTTGAAATACACTAGATTTATTGGGAAGTCTGAAGGCATGTTCTATTTTTAGTTTTTCTGAATAAACATCAGCAACCAAAGGGTTTTCTTGTTTCCATTCCCTTCTTGATGGAATCTTTACTTTGAAGTTCTTAACGATATCCAGACTTGGAATTGTATATTCTGTGGAATCTGGCAGATCACAAGCTGTCAAGCTGAGAATACTGCCATGTTCATAGGGTTTTGTATGCCAGTGCTCATTTCCTTTGAATCAGACCGCACTGCAGAACAGAAATGTTATATGAAAGAGAACGGGGAGGAGGTAAAGAGGTGCATCTAGTGTATTACTTGGCGTGAAGCTTGACCCGTAATACTAATACATGTTCCTCTCTGTACCCTACCAAGTTTGGTTCTGATATACTCTTTCACCAGCGCTGGCCTCCAGACTAATGATCCGTAGATAAGAATGGGGCGTACTATAGCTGTTTACATCCATAAAACAATTCTTGATTTTAATCTCCATATTTTACCTAACATTTTTCTACAAGAATACAGGGTTACACAGGCTTTTTTGGCTCTTTCTTCGGTATTGAGCCTCCACTTCAGTTTTGGGTCAAGTACCATTCCTAGTTATTTAACACTGGGGGCCAAATTCATTTATACACCATCCAGTCTAGGCTTTGTGAATTCCGGGATCTTTGTCCTGTTTGTGAAAAGCATTAGATCTGTTTTGTTCGTATTGATGCAGAGGCCACCTCCATTGGCTCATCTACTAACCTTCTTAAAACTGTCTCTATAATTACACTAATTATATCAAGAAGCTTTCCAGACACGAACACTGCTAGATCATCTGTGTATTCAATGGCTTTGATTCGCTCATCTTAAAGTACTTTAAGTATTCCATTCATTACTAGAAGCAACAGTAGTATTGATAGCACCCCATCCTGGGCCTCTACTTACACTTTTAGTAATTTTATGATTTCCAAGTTCTGACTGGATCGCTTTTGATTGCAACATATTAACAATCCACTGACTAAGAGCTGTTTCTGTCCCTAGTTCTTCCAGTGAGTTTTGTATGGCTGGCCGTTACATGCGCATTATTAAAGGCACCTTCCATGTCTAGAAAGGATACAAGTTATTGGCTTACCTATTTCTAAACCTACATTCTTGTAGAATAGATTATAGTTACAGCTGTTTAGCCCTTTGATATTGAAGGCGTTAATCCATGGTTCTTGAATGAGGGATATGTCTAAGTTCTCCTCGCTTAGAAGGACTAGTTGATTATCCGAGGCGCACTTCGAAAGCCTTATATTAATCTGCATCAACAGCATCGCTTACTTCAGTATCAGCTGCTATAAACTCCTTGTCTATTTCCAAGTCTCCCAGCAGCCCACTTGCTTCGTCCAGGTCGTCCATGTCTGGACTACTCGGCTTGAATATTATTAGTTATTCGTTTAGTAGTTCGAAAACTGTACAACAATATTGGTTGGGATTGCTGGGGGGATACTCTGGCTGGTACCGATAATATTCTCCTGACTGGAAGCAAGTAACTCATCTTCAGAAATGAGTTGATGTTTGTTTTCTGTTTTTTTTTCATTTGTTTTCCCACGAGTTTGGACAGAAAGGACGCTCGACATTTGCAGAGTTCCCATACATATGCAAGACTACTTACAGTGGAGCCTCGGTACGGTTTTCTTTCACACCTTGGCTTGAGTGTATACCTATAAGCAGCCAACTATCTGTCTCTCCAGCATTTATTATAAAACTATCAGTCTGGTTTTGGGTAAAACGATGAAGAAAGGATTACTTAAGAAATTGGTTTTAGGATAATTAGGATTATGGAATATGGAGAAAAAATTTGAAGAGTTATTTTGAAGAAGATTGTTAATGTTCTTCTTAAATTTCGTTACATCGTACATATATGAATTACCAACTTTTGGCAACACATGTGCAGGCATAGGCTCCTTACACGCGACGTATGCATAACAAACGAATATTCGAAAGCCGTGTTACGCAGTCTTGACGATTCGACATTGTAGGAGTGGCCATCTGCCGCACTCCTTTTTTCCTAATGGAAAACTTTGATTGGAGGTATTAATTGTTTTATTCCTTTAGAACAGGTGTTAACACCTACAAGATATATATAAAACAGGATTAATGACCCGACAGTACGGCAGTAGCAGAGTGGAATGAGCATTGATGTAAAACTTGGGTCCTCACTAAGACGCTCTGTTTTACACTTTGTCGAGATAATCCAGCGTTGTTTGGAGAGCTCCAGTCCAAATATGAGCATTTTACTCCATTTTCGGCCTAATGTACGTTTTATAAATATTGAGAAAGTGGTTGAAGAAAAGTAAGCTTTACAGCGGTACAAAAAACCCAAACCTTTAGCAGCATGTTTAAATATACCAAAAATATGATTTGACCAAGTCAATTTTTGATTCAACTCGATGCCCTGCATGTTTTATTCTGTTAAGTGCTGCAGATCTCTCCCTGGAATGTCAGGTTGGGTATAGTAGTTTC
Organism: Poecilobothrus nobilitatus; assembly: GCA_947095535.1. Taxonomy (NCBI): domain Eukaryota; kingdom Metazoa; phylum Arthropoda; class Insecta; order Diptera; family Dolichopodidae; genus Poecilobothrus; species Poecilobothrus nobilitatus. The sequence continues at coordinate 158,309,084 of OX352772.1, read as the reverse complement.
TATTTTAAGATTACATTGTGATTACAGCATTGTGTTTTTTTGGTGTTGACAGGGTTGACGTTTTATAGATAACTTTTAGGGGTAAACCCCTGTTCTAAAGATATAAAACAATTCATACCTCCTTTCAAAGTTTTTCATCTTTGACTCTGTTAACACCACCCTATGGGTTGGATTGAGGGCTTTTGAAATACTCAGAGCCACCACATCGGACTCACCAAAATGGTGAAGACTGATATTCAACTTTTCGCAAAGGTAAGTCATGAGATCACCAGTAGAACGTCGGGCTCTGAATCTGTATTGTCGATCATGAACACGACCCCTACGATTCAGATACTTTAAAAGCTTCTGGTTTACAATTTTTTCCATTACTTTGGAAAGAACAGAGGTTATAGCAATAGGATGGTAGTTAGAGGGATCATTTTTATTACTTTTTTTTGTTTACCTTACCTTGTTTTGTTAAATTAAATATTAAAAGTTAAATAATAAATTTAAAAAAAACTGAATTAAAAATTATATGCGTACGTATTTATATATCGCGATCTTGACAACACAATTTGTTTATTAATTATATATAATTTGCTTTGAATTTGTAAATCATTTATAAAAACGTTCAACAGCTTTTAACAGTGTATGTGAAAAGTTACCCTATTGAACGCAGCTACAACCAGAAACTCACTCAAAGCAAAACTTACGTGCAATACAGAAGGAAAAAACTAGGTTAGATTAAAGCAATATAGCCAAAAAGACGATAATGTCTTTAATATTTTGTTATATAAACGGGAGAAGTGTCACATAAAGCCTACGTAAAAAGATAGCAATACATAACATTAAACCTAAAAATTTATTTACGTAAAAAGTTGTTCATTTGACAAATCGGAAATTTTAAAATTATAATAATACAAATATATTTATATACTAGTTATACTTATTTTTTAGCCTTCTATTTTTTTTAAATACTTTTAAACATTTGAATGTAACTAAAGTTATGATACACATTTTTATTGTCAATTTTGTTTTATGCATTCTAAAAACAATTAAAAACAGATAAAATTTAAAATTCGTTTCGACACAATTAATCATTCGAAAGAAAGCAGTTAAGAAGGAAGTGTTAGTTATTGCAAAATAATTTTTATTTTTTAAAAGAAAAAAAGTAAATATAATTTATGTTTTGATAAATTTTTTGTTTTTAAGTTTGATTTAAAATCGATATATTGTTCAGCGTAAAATATAATATTTTGAGTAATTGAATAAAATATAATATTTTGAGTAAATAATAATATATAAATTTGTATTAATTCCACACAAAATTTGTAAACAAAAGCAGTTACTCGTTTACATATCGCAAAAAAAGCGGTATGAAATTTCCTGTGTTTTTTTATCGTCTCGTGACGTTTATTTTGGGCTTTACTGCCTTATTTTTAAAATAATCACCCGTAGTATTCACGAAAAATATAGTAAGCCTACTGCAAATCTTGAAAATGTAATTTTTGCAGCCATAAATATGTATTTGATAAAATGTGGTTCAACTACTTTCCACTAAAAAAAGCACAATAAGAACTTTTTTTGAAAGAAAGCTGTTTCTCATAATTTGTCAGAGTGATAAAATGACTGCAATATAAAATAAAATAAAACTGGAAGGATGAAATTTTGATATATTACAAAATAAAATAGAAATTTTTTTTTAATTTAAAATTGGGCATATCTAGATAAATATTTCATAACAAAAATTAATACAAAAAGGCTTTTTTCCTAAAACATATATTTTTTAAAATGTATCGAACAGAGGATTTTCTATAAAGAAAAAGTAATAGCGAATTATGAAAAAAATCAATAGCTTCATGATTATTGTATGATGACATCTATTTCCCTCGGTTCTTAACATAATGAAGCCAAAATTTGTTTTAAGTTTTAATTTAATTTGCTGATATCTGAAAACATTCCTAATTAATAAGTTTTGTATATCTGCAGAAAGCTTTAAACTCCGTCTTCCTTTATTTTAGATATCAATCGTTTAAAACATAAAAAATTAAAAAATAGCCAATTTTAAAGATTTTTTTATGTTTCAAATGTTCTCCCTTACTTTTTTTCTCAATTATCTAAAATACTATTACATATGGAATTAAATCATTTTACACAAAATTCTAGTTATTTTTCAATAATCAAAAAATGCCAAAATAATGTTACTTTAATAACATGTTCAAGGGCCAATATCAAATATGGGAAACGAATAAAAATCTTAAAAATTGCTCGTAACTTTTAAACGAAAAGTATCTGAAATGTCGAAACACAATGTTTGGAAAACTGAAATGTGAATCTTTATGACGGTGGTTCAAACTTATTAATTAGTTGCGTAGTTTTTGATATACATATAAGCAAATTAAATTAAAACTTTAAAAAAATGTTGAACTCTATTATCTTTATAACCGAGGGAAATGGACCACTTCATTATTATTATTAAAGGACCACTATTTATTGGAAAATTTTTAACATTATATTTATTAAAGTGGCATGTTAATGCAATTTATTTTTGTTTTAATTATTACATATTTATTTTAAATGATAAAAAAATTATTAATAACATAGTACTCACATTAGCTTAACATTTCATAACGAAAGCTGTTGTTGTTCGTTGTCTATTTTGTTTAATGGATTAGTTTAAAAACGTCAGGTAATTATTGGAAAATTATCAAAATGTTGCCAGGGTCGCCATATTATGTTGCTAAGAAAAACTGCCTAGATAATAGATACTTATATGCTTGCCTATATTTACATATATACTTTATGTTTATAACATATTATTATGTACAACATAATATGAAGAGTAGACAGGTCTTTTTTATTGAAGGTTTTGTTATACTTCTTTAGTAGTTAATAGTTATGTTGCATACATACGTACATCGCTTTAAATTTCATCTTAAATTTGATTAAAAATTGTTTTAACAGATCATATTTAAAGTTAAAACGAAACTTTAAATTTATTTTTCAAATTAAATAAAATTAAAATGCCGTGTTCAGCAGTAACTTTATCTTTGGCAACAATCTCTGGTATTGTTGCAGTTGCTTTACTGGCTATTGCATTTTCTACAGATAATTGGGTTTACTACGAAGTAAAAAGAAACAATATTCAGGTAATCAAAAAAGATTTTTATATTATATAACTATATAGAAATAATTTGCTTTTGAAAATTAATAATTGTTATAAAAAAAGCATTCAAAAATAAAAAAATTTATTTAAAATAAATTTTTTTGTTTTAAAACTCCATTTTATTAAATACCAAAAATGAAAATACAATTATTGTTAAACAAAAGATTTCAATGCCTGGAATTTGGAAAAGTGAAACTTGTTATATTTGGATTTTTTGTATTCTTATATATAACGATAACAGTAAAAATAATTATATATGATCTATATAATTTTTAAATTGTGGTAGAAAATATTTTGAATGAAATTTCTATTACAACCCATAAAACATATGTACGTGTTTGTTTAGTATGTACATACTTCCCATGTATATTTTCGCATATGTAGTGTTAGAAATTTAATTTACCACAAACAAAACTTTTTTTAAAATTCTTAAAATTTTTATATAAGTATATTTACACATGCATAATGTATGTAAGTATAGAAATATGTACTGCACTACACTTATAAGTTATAACATTATGTACCTAAATTACAAAAATATATATGTAAATACATGTTTGGATAATACATACATATATGTATGTATCTACATATCTTACAAAAAAAATGATTACATTTAATTTATGTACATATATTATATTCATTAAAAAACTGAAGATTTAGAAGTAAACTTTCTTCAAATGTAGAAAATGTTAATCAAATTTTTAGATTTTTTAAGTGCGTCTTTTGTTTCTTTTTATAAAATTGTACTCTACTTAGCACTAACGTGGTGAAAGTCAAATGATTTTTTGATAATTTAAATTTGAAAGTTAATTTGAATTGTAATATTTAATAGCATAGGATATTTACTATAATATAACGCAGTTATTAAATAAAATTAAAATTGTTAAAATTTTAATTATTTTAGATTTTTGTTTTAAGAGAATATTGAAATACATACTTTCATACATATACATATGTACACAGGTAATACAGTAGAATATGTATTTTTTGTCGTATTACAAAGTATTTATATTCTTTTTCAATATTTACAAAATTTCCTTAGTATTTATATTTATACTTGAGCAATTGATATTTTAAAATTAAAAAAAAAAAAAATTTTAAAATGTTGACTTTATTTTAAATTAAAATATATAAATTAACCTTATAAAATTTCGTTGAATAAAACAAAACTTGAATCGACAGTATATTAATTTAAATATTTAATATTGATATATTAAACTTAAGAATTTTCGTTAAAAGTTAAATTTATTTCAGGCTTTTGCAGAAAAGCATCCAGAATCATCACTACTTTTAGAGCATCTTAGCGTTAAATATTATTATTATACTAGAACTAGAGGTTTGTTTAGATACTGTTATCCTAAAGATCGCCCTCCGGCAAATAGAGGTAAGAAATAATGTGTATTAAACATTTTCATCGTCTTTTTGAATTATTTTAGTTCAAATATATCTATCACCTGTTGAAACACACTGTTCAAATATAAATTACTTTCCTGATGAAGAAAAAGAGCAATTTCCAAACGATGATGCAGTCTCTCGCTTACATTTAGCACGATCATGTATTGCTTTATTTGTTCTAAGGTAATCATTTGTTTTGGCAATTTACCATTTTATATTTAAAATCCATAATTTAGATCATTTTTCTTCGTTTATATTTTTAAATTCCATTTAACTTTTTTCATGCACCATAACTATTTGTTTTTTTTTCGCAATGATATTTAAGAATATGTATTTGCTTATTGCACATCAACATTACATTAGAAATACATAATCTCCAATTATTTTAAATTAGAATTAATCAGAAAATTACAAATTTTTTTTCGCTATTTTTGGATTATTCAATAATTTATTAAAAATTAAAATTTTATAGTTTTGTGGTCGTATTTTGTGCATTTTGGACAGGCATCTCCGGTTGCTGGAAGCGTTCATCAGGTGCTATAACTGCAACAGCATTCTTAATGCTCTCCACGTGCTTGTTAGTTTCAGGGGCGATGGGTCTTTGGCATACTGTTGAATTCTTTGAAAAAGAAAAAGTTGTTGGCGAGGATTATTACCAACAATGGAATACAGTTCGTTGTTTTATTAATTTATATTTTAACTTCATCAAAACTTATTATTTTCCAGATACTTAAAGACAGTACTAAAGTTTCTTACGATTGGTCCTACATTGTTGCTTGGTCAGGTGTTGGTTTTAGTTTACTTTCTTCAATATTATTATCAGGTGCTGCAATCTGCTTAAAATCTGAAAGAGGAAAAGAAGATCAGCTTAATTTACAATATTTAATGCCAGGTAATATTTAAAAAAATCAGTATTATCTTGTTGTATAACACATACCATTTCTTTTGTACAGTATATTCACAGAAGCAAACAGCGTATCCTGCTTTTGCAGGGTATCCGCAGGCGCAAATATACCCTAACGCATATTTTCATGGGTCTCAATATGGACCATATTAGCTATATTCAATATTTCAATTTAAAATTAATTTTATTCACTGTAACAGTTTAATTATAAAATATATTTCATTATTTGCTGAAACAAAGTAAAATATATTTTTATTTTTGTAAATGTTTTTGTAAGTAACAAAATAATAATGTTAAAAGTAATATGTGACTATCTAAAATTCGAAACTTTCATTTGCTGTGCTGCGTTTAAACCGTAAGTTGTATTAATTAACTAGAACCATTAGATTTTTTAGTAGTATCTATAATAGATAGGCTATATGAAAAGAAAAATTCAGTAAATTTTTAATCAGCTGTTTATATGTGTTATTTTTTTGTTTAAATTTAGTTTCTCCTGGAATATATATTTATAGCACGTATTCTTCTTAAATGAAATATATCATTATATTCCTTATCAAAACCAGCAAGATTCTATTTCAAAAGATTAAAAAATAAATTACGTATTTGTGAAGGTGAAGTATTATCCTAAAAGTAAAGATATTGTTCATAAAAATTTCATTCATTTAAATCTTATAAATTTTTACCAAGTCTTTTAATAAATTTTAGTGAAATAATTATGAAGCACATAGCTCTTTTGTTGTTTATTACAAATCTAAGAATAGTTAAAATTTTAATAAATCTTTTTTAGGGTTATCATCATACCATAACTGTGATCCTAGTGATGATACGCATAATTGTTTCTCTTCATCGACTTTTTCATCTGTATTTGTTAAAAGCATAGCTAACAATAATTTAGAAGCCCTGGATACTGAAATATTTGTTTGTGTTAGTAAAACACATACAAAAAAAATGAGCGCAAAGCTCAGAAAATGACATTTCGTTAAAAAAAAAATTTTTGATTTTTTTCTTATTTTTTTACCCAAAACTATGATTTTCATAGTTTTGGGTAAAAATTTCATTGATTTCATTGATTCAGAATCATATTTTTCTTTAAATAACCTGGCTGCGTTTGATACCAAATGCAGTTCCCAGTACTTTCTTCACTTACCCTGAATGTTTATTTAAAAAGAAAACCGAAATATGCGTTGATGATTTAATTTTAAACTTTCAAAATTTAATTTTAAAAATTGAAAAAAAAATTTAAATGGCTGAAATTTATACAAAGCAAAAAACAACAGTATACTTTTATATGTTTTATCTGATAATAATTTATTACTTAATTATAATTTTTATTTTAGAATAACTAATAATTTAAATATTTAATAGATTTTAAATTTAGAATAACTATTAATAAAGATCTGTTAATTAAATATTATTATTGAACAAATTCAACTTTTAAGTTTAAAAAATCAAAAAAGTTGTAAACCATCGTAATGTAATTTTTAATTTTCGCCCATTCTAGATCTGTTTATTCCATTATTTCTAAATTTCTCTCTTTTCCATCTAATTTTAATAAATTGTTTTGTTTTATAATTTTAGTTATTTTTTTTTTAATTTGTGATATTTTTTTATTTTTATTTAAAATAATTTGAATGAAAAATATTATTTTTGGATATACATATATTAATATATTTTTCATTTCTTAACTGAAGTGAACTAGGCCGACCATTTTAAAAAAAATATTAAGTTAATTACCTAATTGTTTAAATTATTACAATTTTGCACAGATATAAAATATATTCCACATGTATATAAAATTCATATAAATTCAGATTTTACTGAACTTATTAAATTTCAATTGTCAAAAAAATTATATTGCTTGCAATAATTTTTTGTACGAAATAAATGCTCTCTTTTAAAAAACTTTTTTAAATAAAAAAGTAATTGGAAGCAATTTTTTAAAATTAATATTTATCAATGAAAAAATTAAATTTTTTAAAATTATTTTTTACCAAATAATGCAAAAAAGATGAAATTTTAATACCCCTTTTGGAAGAACTTAAAAAAACATTAATTGTTTTTGAGTTATTTCAAAATTTGTAATAGACCACTATTTTTTCCCATAAGACTACGTGTATTTTCATGAAAATTAAAAGGCATATTTTAATTAAAAAATTACCAAATAAAATATTGAAGAATAATAATTTTTCATTAGATTCTTTAGAAATGTTATTTTATTTTATTTATTTTATTAAACAAAACCAAAACAAAGTCGTTACAAAAAAAATTCTCTATAATTAAAATTAAACAAAACAATGACTTAAAACTAAATTTATAATAACTTAAATCTTAAAAAAAGTTAATTTATTATTATTATTATTGTTATTGTTATCATTATTTTTTTATTTAAACTGTACAGATATGTACATACATATAGTGACAAGCAATTTAATATTTTATGTAATAACTTTTGTAGCAAATTAAACGTAAATAAATATCTTATTATTACGTAGAAGTAAAATTAAAAATAAATGAATTTTTTTTATTAACATTACTTAAAAGCATTAAATTAAGATTTATAAAATGTACAAAAAAAATGATCTAAATAAAAAATATATACCGTAATAAAAACATATATAAAACATAAAACATTTAATTATATCATAATTAAAAAAAAAAAATTTTTTTGCTTAAGTAAGAATTAATTGTCTAAGGTCATTAAATTAGAAAAATATAGTTTTACAATGTGTTTGAAAGTATTTTTGAAGATAGATGTAGAATAGAGTTGACTAAATTTTGTTAAAAGTAGTACAACATCTATTGATGGGTTCATTTCTACTGTACTCTGTATTATTTTTGTAATCCATTAAAAATTTAGTATTTCTAGTTTGCCTAACACTATCGTTAATTTAAACTTGTTATTAGGAGAATGGATAGAAATACTATTATTCAAAATATCAAAAGTAAAACATAATGATAATAATTGTCTACGTAAAGATAAAGAAAGCAAGTTTAATGAATTAAGTCTTGTAGTGTAACTAGGTAGATTAGCAAAATCAAAAAGGTTATATTGATTCCTTAATGCAAATAAAAGAAATTGATTTTGAACTGATTCGATTCTATTAGAATGAACTGCAAAGGCTGGATTCCAAACAATGTTACCGTATTCTAAGATAGACCGAACTAGGGAACAATAAAGAGATTTTGTCACAACTAAGTCGCTAAATTCTTTAGCTCTTCTCTTAATGAAATGTAACATTTTATTAGCCTTTGAAACTATTAGGTCATAATGAAGATTACTATTAAGTTTATTATCGAGAAGAATTCCTAAATCAGTAATGCTAAAAACTCTTTCAAGAGTTACATTATCTATTTTGTAGTCATATATTAAAGAAGACCGTTTACGTGTAAAACTGATAACCTTACATTTCTGTATGTTGAGTATTAATTTATTTGACGTGCACCAAGCTTGTAACACTGATAAGTTTGATTGAAGTTTAGCTGCATCAGAATTATCTTTAACCACTTGATATATTTTTAGGTTATCAGCAAACGAAGTGTGAGGTATATATTGCTTAGATATTCTGAAAGATCTGAAATAAAAACATTAAACAGAAGCGGGCCTAAATGGCTACCTTGCGGTACACCGGAAGTGACCGCGATGGTGTTGGATAATACACCATGAAATTTAACATTTTGAGTTCTTTCTGAAAGATAAGAATTAAGCCACTCAAAAAATGAATCCGAAATGCCAAAAGTTGATGGTTTGTTTAGCAAAGTGAAGTGATCTACACGATCCAAAGCTTTGCTAAAATCAGTGTAAATTGCATCAACTTGGTACCCTTTCTCCATTTCATTCCGGATTTCAGATGTATAAACCATAAGGTTCATTGTAGTTGAACGACGTTTTCTGAAACCATGTTGTTGTTCATTTAGTTTTGCATTTATGATAGGAGTAATTCTATCAACGACAATTTTTTGAAATAATTTAGGTATAGTCGAAAGGATTGCTTTACCTCGATAACTTTTCATCGATGCTCTATCCCCTTTTTCAAAAATAGGGGTTAAGTGGGAGGATTTCCACTTTTGTGGGAAAATCCCAATTGAAAGTGATTTATTGAAAATAAAATGAAGAGGGAAGATTAGACTGTGAGAGCAATTATGTAAAAAGATTGGAGAAATTAAGTCCGGACCAGCACCCTTTTTTATATCAAAGCTCAAAAATTACTTCGAGAATATCATTTCCAGAAAGATACACGTCTGTAAATAGCTAATTTAAGCTATTAGATAAGGAGTTAGTCGAAGTGGTAATTGGTGCTGTTGGACGATAAACTTGCTGAAATTGATCAGAAAAGAAGTTACAAATTTCTTTTGGGCAATCAGAAACCACATTGTTTTTTGACATTATTGAATTGGGATACCCAAATAATTTCCGTTTTGTGTTAACAAAATCAAAAATTTTTTTAGGATCAGTAACAAGTTTGTTGCCAATATCCGTGACATAATTTTCATATGCTGCATTGGCTTTTTGTTTAAATACGATAGCAAGTTGCTTATACATATTGAATAAGTCGTCGCATGGTGCTTTATGGTGTTTAAGTTTTTGTATATTTTATTGCGCCGATTTCTCAAGTTCGTAAGATCTCTATCTAAACATCGTTCTGTTGTTTTATGCTTTTTGCGAATTTTAGGAACAAAGGCATCAATAATTTGAAAGAGATTTGAGTAAAAGATGTAAATTGATATGCTGTTGAACTAACAGTTCGTCCCATGTGATTAATGACAAAGCATAAGAGAGAAGTGGAGAAGTCGAAAATAAGTGCGTTATGATGAGCAGAGTTGGTAAAAAGATGATCAACATCATCAGCGATTTTAACCGACACTCTATCATATGCATTTGAAAATTCAAAATCTAACCACTTATTATAACTATTAGGATAACTGATATTTGTTGTAAATCGTTACCGTAGAACTCGCTAATAAGACCGAAGTCAATTTCGTCATGAAAGTTAACCGGTAATAACAAATTATCAGCATCGTCAACAATAAAAGAAATAGAAGGACGATTAAAATCGTCAAACATAAAAATTGAGTCATCCTCATGCATTTCTGAAATAGTATTGTGATATACACTATAAATATCAGAATATGAGGAATTGTCAGAGTTCGGAGGAAAATAAAATTATTTGTACCTAATTTTATTTTAACAAATTGGTGATCGAAAGATTGATGTGTACCAGTGATTAATGGTACACTAAATAAGGTATTCTTTACAGTAAGTAAAACACCACCTCCTCACGAACAACTTGGAGATAGATAACCACGAGTCTTTCTGTAAATGGACCAATTACCATCAAGAATTTCCTCGTTTATAAACGAATCGTTGAGCCATGTATCACTTATAAGTAATACACTGAAATTACATGACTTGACATCAACAAAAAACTTTTTGAGCTTGCCTCTCATACCAATGCAATTGTGGTAAAACATTTTAATGTTGTTGAAAGTTTAAGAGCTTTTTTTAGAATAAGTAACGTTAAATAAAAAGATGAGATTTGAAGTTTGGTTGAAACTTGAGTAATTACTTAAGAGTTTGGATGAAAAAACTTGTTATACCTCTCACTAGATTGATTCAAATTATTGTAGTAATTGCTATTGCAATGAATACGATAAGTTTATAGTCCTCTTCCACCTGTATAACAGAAGAACCTATAATTTTATGATATCTGAGACAAAGATAATATAAATCTTTTTAATTAGATGGCAGGCCCCCATTGCGAATGAGAACTGACAGGTGATCCTAGTTTTATCTTCTTTATAATTATAATTATTATTATTATTATTATTATTATATTATCACTATTATTATATATATATTATTATATATAATAATAATAGTGATAATAAGTTACAGTAATATTATTTATTACTGTAACTTGTTTACTTATATTATATTGTACTAAACATATGAGTACATATTCTTTTCTTGTAATTTAGTTTTTTAGTCTTTTTGATGATTTAATAAAGATAATATCGAACAGGTTATGGGCCCAGTCTATAATTTGTAAAATATTAATGCAAAAAAAAAAAAAGGAATTTTTGTATTAATTATTTGAAATAAATTTTATACTCTGGAATTAAAATGAATTATTCTGGTGGCAGTAATATTGAGAAGTTGGATGACAAAAATTATGACTCATGGAAAATAAAGATAAGGAGTGTATTGGTATTTAATGATTTATGGGATATTACAAATGGAGTAGAAAAATGTCCGACTGAGGAGGAAGTAAGAAAAACGTGGCAAACTAAAAATCAAAAGGCATTGGCTTTAATAATATTGGCAGTGCAGGAGAACCAATTAATACACATTAAAAAGGCTCAAACATCAAATGCAGCTTGGAAGATACTGGAAAAAAATTATACGTCGAAGGGTCCTGCTAAGAAGGTTATGCTATATAAGAAACTTTTTCTAATGAAGAAAACGGTTGATCAACCAATGATGGATCACATAAGAGAATTCAGAAAACACGTGGAGTGCATGGAAGATATAGGTGTAACCATACCGAAGGAGTTGGTGTCGATAATGATGCTACATACGCTACCAGATGATTATGAAAATGTTTGTGTTGCGTTGGAGGCGCGGGATGACTTACCAGAACCAGATGAGCTTCAAATCAAGCTTGTAGAAGAAGAGAATCGAAGAGAAAATAATTTAGTGAAAGTAGTGCAGAGGTAAATGCTTTAATTTCTAAAAATTTAAAATTTCAGAAAGAAAAAAAATTCACAAATAAGCCTAGATTTGATGGCAGTTGTTTTAAATGTGGCAAACGTGGGCACAAATCAAATGAATGCTTTATACGAAATAACGACACTTTTAACTGTTTTAAATGTGGAAAACGTGGACATAAATCAATTGACTGTTATAAGAACAATAATAATTCTGCAATGACGGTATTAAATACAGATTATAATACTGATCACAATACCATGTGGTTTTTAGACAGTGGTGCTACTGCACATATGTGTAATAACTTAACGTTATTTTCTTGTCTAAAAAATAAAGATGCTTCAATAATTCAAACAGATGGAAATCAGTCATTAATTTCTCATATAATAAGAGATATAAGATATAAGATTAAACATATTAAATAAAAATAACAAAAGTACCGCAATTTTACTGAAAAATGTGATGTATGTACCCAACCTAAAATTTAATTTGATATCGGTTGCAAAAGCCGCTGAGAATGGATTTAATATAAATTTTAAAAATCATGAGGCAATTATAAAAAATAAGAATAGTTCAATTATTTTAAATGCAAAAAAAGAAGGAAAATTATATTCTGTGAAAACAAAATCAAATAGTAGTATACATAATTTATTAACAATAAAATCAGAAAATTTTAATTTGATAAAATGGCATCAGCGGTTAGGACATTTAAATTTTGAAGATATTTTTATAGCCAAACAAAAAAATTTGGTAAATGGCTTTAATGGTAATATAAAAATGAAAGATGTGAAGTGCTTGACATGTGCAAAAGGAAAAATTTTTCAACAGCCATATAAAAATTCAGAAAGGAAATTTAATGATGTGCTAGAACTAGTACACACAGATATTTGTGGTCCCATGAATATTTCATCGTTGAGTGGTGCACGATATTTTGTATCATTTATAGATGGAAAATCCAGATTTATTTATGTGACATTTTTGAAAACCCGTGCTGAAGTTTTTGAAGCGTTCAAAAATTATCATATACTAGTTGAACGACAAACTGGAAAAAAATTAAAATGTCTGAGAAGTGATAATGGTGCAGAATATTTATCAAAAGAATTTAGCAATTATCTTAAAAAATTTGGAATTAAAGGGAATTATCTACAGAATATACACCACAACAAAATGGAGTGGCTGAACGTGCTAATCGGACGTTATTGGAGATGACAAGAAGCATGCTGATAGATTCTAATGTTCCAAAAAGTTTATGGGCGGAAGCACTTAACACAGCCGTGCATATTAGAAACAGATGTCCTTCAAGCGTATTGAATAACAAAACACCATTCGAAGTATGGTTTAATTATAAACCAAAAATTGATTAATTCAAATCATTTGGCTCAAAGGTAATTGCACTGCATAAAGGTCCAAAGAGGTCAAAGTTAGAAGCAAAAGGAGATCAATTTACTTTTGTTGGTTATTGTCCGGATTCTAAAGCATATAGACTTTGGGATGGTGGCAAAAAAGTTATCAAACGGAGTGATGTAAGATTTTTTGAAAATATAATATCAAATAATTATTTGTTTTTAGACCTAATATCAAATGAAAATAATTTGCAAATTGAATTTAACACTTTCAATTGAAGATGTTATTATTGAAAAAGAAAAAACTGATGTAAATGAAAAAGATTGCAATGATGAATGTGATGAAAATGAAAAAAATGGTGGTAATGAAATTGGTGGAAATGATTACGTCGATGAAGAATTAGAAATTGTAAATGAAACCTCGGATGATTCTTTTAAAAGTTTGAACGATAATAGTTTGAGCGATGGTCATAACAATGAAGATGGCAACTCGAATATTCAAGTAAGATTAAATAAAAAAGGTAGACCAAAATTAATAAGAACTGGTAAGAAAGGAAGGCCACGTAAGCTCCGAATAGAAAATGTGAATTTAACAATATCAAAAACTCCTAGCAATTTCAAAGATGCGATGGAAAGTGAAATTAAAGAAAGTTGGATTAAAGCTATGAAAATAGAACTTGATTCGTTACACCGTAACAACACCTGGACATTAGTTGAACGCGCTCCAGATAAAAAGGTTTTATCTAATAGATGGGTATTTACGACCAAAAATTCTCCTGAAGGTTTATCATACAAAGCCAGACTCGTAGTACGTGGTTTTGAGCAGGAAATTGGCTTTGATTTTAATGAAACTTATGCACCAGTTGCCCGTTACGAAACATTAAGCATACTTATTACTTTGTGTGCGCAGTATAAACTAAAATTACTTCAAATGGATTTTATTTCAGCGTTCGTTCAAGGTGACCTAGACGAAGAGATTTATATGGAACAACCACCAAATCAAACAAACAAAATTGATACGAATAAAATATGTAAATTACAAAAACCCCTTTACGGGTTGAAACAGGCTGGTAGACAATGGTATAAAAAATTAAACAGTTTTCTACAATCTTTTGGAATGAAACAAATACTAAGTGATCAGTGTTTATACATTAAAAATATTAATAAACAAATAATAATTATGCTTATTTACGTCGATGATATACTTCTAGCATCAAATTCAACAAAATTATTAAATGAAACAAAATTAAAACTATCAAGTGAGTTTTATATGAAGGATCTTGGGATAGCTAATAAAATTTTGGGTTTTAACGTAAAAAAATGTGAAGATGGATCTTTTGAAATAAATCAAGAAAACTATATAGAAAATTTACTAGATAAATTTAATATGAAAAATGCGAATCCAGTTAGCACACCAATTGAAACAAATACGAAAATATTTTACAATGATGACCCAATGTCTAATGAAGAGAAAAAGGAAATGGAATGTAAACCATATCGAGAACTGATTGGTGGATTAACATATATATCAAACACAACGCCACCTGACATTGCGTTTGCAGTAAATTTTTTGGCTAGATTCAACAATATGCCACGAAAAATACATTGGGAAGCTGCCAAACGAATTTTACGTTATTTAGCTGGAACAAGAAAATTCAAAATCAAATATAGTGAAGGTGACCCAAATATAAAAGCATTCAGTGATTCAGACTGGGCAAATGACTCTAAGGATAGGAAGTCTTGCTCGGGATATGTTATTATGATGTCTAATGGACCAGTTAGTTGGAAATCACAAAAACAAAAATCAATTGCATTATCGACAATGGCAGCGGAATAAATCGCATTATCTGAGGTAGTGAAGGAAGTAATTTATTTAAGAACCTTATTAAAAGAACTGGGATTTAATCATTTTCTGACGAAAGAAACAGCTGTATATTGTGATAACCAAAGTGCAGTAAATTTGTGCAATAATCAACCAGTTTACAACAAATCTAAACACATAGACCTTCGTTATCATTTTTGCACAGAACAAAAGAATTTGGGAATAATTAGTGTTCAACACATTGCGGGTGCTATTATGCCAGCTGATATTTTTACAAAAAGTTTGTCAAAATCAAAAATAGAAAATTGTTTGAATTTAATTAATTTGAAAATTTGATTTTAGTAGCTTAAAATTTTGAAAAGTAATTTTGATTGAATTGAATGAATTGTAATCAATTGTAATTATGAAATTTAATTCTTGTAATTTTGAGTGTATATTGAATCATCGATAGGGGGAATGTCGAATTAAATAAATCCAAATCAATAATTCAATATTCAATATTCATGCTCCAATATTATTGCATGGGTATATTCACATTGCATATAAAAAAAATATATATATTTATTACTGTAACTTGTTTACTTATATTATATTGTACTAAACATATGAGTACATATTCTTTTCTTGTAATTTAGTTTTTTAGTCTTTTTGATGATTTAATAAAGATAATATCGAACAGTATTATTATTATTATTATTGTTATTATTGTTATTATTATTATTGTTATTATTGTTATTATTATTATTACTATAATTATTATTATTATTGTTATATTATTATTATTATTATTGTTATTAATGTTATATTTATTATTATTATTATTATTATTATTGTTCTTATTATTATTACTATTATTATTATTATGATTATTACTATTATTATTATTATTATTATTATTATTATTATTATTACCATTATCATTATTATT
>OX352772.1:158164145-158287638 GCA_947095535.1 Poecilobothrus nobilitatus | reverse complement strand
AAGATGAATATTGTTTTTAACGAATGCCAGAACATAAACGAATAGTACAAATCAAACAAAGCAAATATAAATTGGTAAGTAAGAACAATTAATTTTAAGTTTAACTATTAAATTTTAATTTAATTTTAAATGTCTTTTTAGATGTTGCTGTTAGATGATGGGAAAGAATTGAGATGAACCAATAATTCAGATAAGTATTTAATTTTAATTTCTTTATTAAAGTGAAGATTCTTTGTGGTATCTTTCCTTTCAGGCTTTCTTTTAGTTGAAGTCAAAAACTTAACAATGAAGCCAAACAAGAAAAAATGGGATCGTGCCGCAACATTCTCCCGGCCTTGGCATCATTGGAGGATATATCTTATACTTGTATTGTAATTAGTATATATGTAAAAAAAAATATGACTTGTAATCAGTACTCCTTGATGGTACTGATTGGGCAGCTAACTCTCCGGTAACTTTCCGGGGAGCTGGTGTTCTGAGTAGCTCCTTTCTTTGCTAGTTCGTCAGCTTTTTCATTTCCTTCAATATTGCTATGCCCAGGCACCCATTAGAAGGTTATGTTTAACCTTTCGCTTGTTAGGGCAATTTCCTCTTGGCATTATCTAACAAGCTTAGAGGTTGTGATGTTCGCGTTAATTGCCTTAATCGCGGATTGACTGTCCACACAAATGGTGACCGTTCTCATTTGGTGCTGTTTCCGTTCAGAATTCGAGCAGTCTCTCTAACTTCTAGTATCTTTGCCTGAAAGATGCTAGCTGTGTCGGGGAGTCTGTAGAATTTTGAAATGTTGAGTTTCTCCGAGAAAATGCCAGCACCGACTCCTTCCTTCATCTTGGATCCGTCGGTGAAGATAGTGACATCGAAGTTCTTTGTCATATTACCGCCCTTCCATTCCGCTCTAGACGGAAATTCTACGACTAAATTACTTCCGAAGTTTATTTTGGGAATAGTGTAGTCGGTCAGGGTTGGTATAAAGTCCCTTGGAAATATCTCCAGAATATTACCGTGATTTAGTAGCAAACCACCCAGTTTCTCTGAGTCGAACTGCACTACACGTTACGACATACTTAATGTATAGATCCGTGGGTAAAAGAAATAAAATAGTATTCAGAGCATCAGACGTGCACGATCGCAGTGCTCCTGTGATGCCCACAGAAGCCGATCTCTGTATTCTATTTAGTTTTGTTATATTGTATTTCCGATTCATCGCTGGCCACCACACCAGCGATCCATAGGTAAGGATTGGGCGAACCACGGCTGTGTACGTCCAAAGCGCTATCTTTGGCTGCATACCCCATTTCTTTCCCATGGTTTTATTGCAAGCATAGAGAGCAACACAAGCCTTCTTAACTCTATGCTCAATGTTAGATTTCCAGGATAGCTTCGAGTCTAGAATAACGCCTAGATACTTAGCGCTGGTAGTCAGATTTAAAGTATAATTGTTGAGTTTCGGTAGGACAAAAGTAGGTATTTTGGATCTTGTCGTGAAGAATATCATTTCAGTCTTCTCTGAGTTGACACCTAGGCCACAACTTGTGGCCCAGTTGTGAACCTTGCTTAGAGTTCTATTCATGATCCCACTAATCACGGATATAAACTGGCCTGATACAAGTATCACCAGATCATTCGCATACGCCACTACCTTTATTCCTTCTTCAGCAAGTATCATTAGAATTTTGTTTATAACCGTTAGCCATAGCAAAGGTGAAATTACACCTTCCTGAGGTGTATCCCTGTTAACTAATTTAGTCACACTTCTGTTTCTCAATTTCGCGTGAATTATGCTGGAATTCAGCATCGATATAATCCAATGCTTCAGAAACTGCTCTGTTCCCACCTGGGTTAAAGCTTCTTCAATAGATTGGATGTTGACATTATTAAAAGCACCTTCGATATCTAAGAAGGTGGCTAAGGTAAATTGTTTGTACTTAATGGAGTGTTCAACTGTGCTGACCACTTCATGAAGAGCCGTTTCTGTGGACCTACCTTTTAAGTACGCATGTTGGGATTTCGATACTAGAGTTCCCTCAAAGCGTTGCCTAATCTGGTGATCCAAAATGCGCTCCAAGGTTTTTAAAAGATAGGAGGACAGGCTAAGTGGCCTGAAGTCTTTCGCAGACTCGTGGCCCCTTCTACCTGCCTTTGGAATAAATACTACTCGGACTCTCTTCCAACTGCAGGGAAAATGATTATGTTTTAAACAGCCACTGAAAATGGCGACAAGCCACGATGTCGACAGCATTAACGACTTTTGCAACATAATCGGAATTATGCTATCCAAGCCAGGCGATTTATATGGAGAGAAACTTTTTATAGCCCAACAAACCTTTTCCTGAGATATAATTTTACTTACTTCATCCCATGAGGTTCCTTGGCCTACAGGACCTCCATTGGGTGGAGTTACGTTACCGTTAACATTGCTAGCTACGGGAAAATGGGTGTTAACTAACAGTTCAAGAGATTCAGCTGAAGAATTAGCCCAGCTCCCATCCGTTCTTTTGATTAAGGAAGGACAGGATCTATCATTGGACAGAATTTTACAGATTCTAGCTGAATCCTTTGTAGTTTCAATAGATTGACAAAATTCCATCCAAGTATGCCGCTTGGCTCCTTTGATGGCTTTCTTATATACTTTTAGGCAATTTTTGTAAGGTTGCCAGTATTTATGTTTATAGCAAATATTGAAAATAGACCTAGTCAATCTTTTGAGGCAGGCTAAGTCTTCATTCCACCAAGGGGGATAGGTTTTCTTTCCGCGACTAATTGGACACGAGACTTTAAAGGCTACTTCCATTGCCTTTTCAAAAGTTTCAATCTTTGCACCCAGTTCTTTTATCGTTTCAATTTTGATGTTCGGTACATTAATTAGTTTTGACTGTATAATTCGGCTGAATTTCACCCAGTCAGTTCTTTTAGGATTTCTATAGAATTTGGGAATATTCATCTAAAAATTCACCTCAAAGACTATATATTTGTGATCTGAGTAGGAGTTCTGGCTAGACACAGACCAGTTTACAACTCCAATGATATTGTTGTTACTGTTCCCACCCACTATATCTGCCCGAACTTGGGAAAATAAAAGTGGGTGTGTTAGCACTATTACATATTTTAAGGTTAGTGTTAATAAGAAAATCAAATAGTGACTCACCTCGTTCGTTATTCTCCGAACTATCCTATAGGAAATGCCTAGCATTGGCATCACATCCGATGAGTAGGTTGTCTTGCCTTGCCGCTTGCACAAGTTTACGAACTTCCTCTGGTGGTGATGGATCGTCATGAGCTATATATGCAGAGGAGATGTGGAGACTATCTCCACCAAGCCCTTCTAACCTGACGACAGTCGGGTGAGGTCACGGGTGAGGTAAAATCGGGTGAGGTAAAATCGGGGTGTAGAAAAGCATTAAATTGTTTATTTACTAAAATACAAGCTCTGGGTTTACCTGTATCTTTTTTGTAAAAAAGATTGTAATCTTTATGATGTAGTCCCTTGATCTCAGTACCTCTGACCCAAAGTTCTTGAATGAGGCTGATGTCTATGTTTTCCTCGCTAAGAAAATAATCAGCCTTCTCAAGTTCCACTAGGCACTCCTCATTTATCAAAAGCAGGAAGGACTTACTGTTTTTTTGAGGCTCCTCAGCCTTTATTATCCTCCAGTTTTCCATCTGAATCTTCGCATTCTGGACCTTTCCATTGTCTATGCTGATATTTGGTAACCAAATGCGCGCCCTAGGTCTCCTTGGAATTTCCCCAGCCGGGATAAGCTTGAGCTTCAAGCCAACCCATTTCTCACTAGCCTTAGCGTCGAATTTGCTGAGGAAATCCAAAGACACCTGATCCTCGCATTTGACAATCCTGCATCCTCTCAACACGTACGCGCAATCGAACGATGTGAGAGGTCCCCCCGGGTGCTCCAAAACGTGTTCTAATACCATCCCGGATAGATGGGCTTCTATTTCGCTCTATTTATCTGTGATTGGCTTCCCACTGTTCGATATCCCATCAATCAGTGCCACGTTCAGGTGATTTATAGCTACTTCTTTGTAGGATTGCTTATTCTTTGCACCGACTTCAGAAGTAGCCTTTTTTTCCTTGGGTTCCCTCGCACACTTAACACCTCCTAGTACCAATGCGCTAGACCCCCGTTTTCTACTGGCCCTCTTAGCTGCGTTATTGATCTCATCTTGAGATCTGTTGCGCTTCTGGCCAGTTGTTGTAGCAGGAATACTCTTATTCCCGTTCTTACCAGCTTGCACCTTTAGATATTCATCTACGACAAGCTGGTACTTAACTTTATCCGCAGCGTCCTTCTCATGAAGAGTACGTGCTTTTTCATTCTCAGCTATCTTGTTGAGAATGAAGAGAGCCCTGTCGTACTTTTCCTTCATGAGTACGCCAGCGGACTTACGCTTCTTATGACTTTTCTTCTTGCCGCCCTCGCCATGGTTGACGACAAGAGTTTTAGGTTGACCTGGCATTGGTGTACTATGGCTGGTACTCGCAATGCCACTAATTAGCGACTCTTGGCTAGACGCTAAAATCTCATCTTCAGATGAGCTCCCCATTTCAACTTCTTCCTTTTCCATTTGTTTTTTTTTATAGTTAACATCCATTCTTGATCCCACGAGTGTGGGCGGAAAAAGCGGTCCATCCCGGCATTGTCGCCTTACCGGGATAAGGCACTTAATACAACCGACCTTGCCTGAGCATAGGAGGAGACCGTTCGCGACCAGTTATCTTTTACCACTTACTGACCATTCAGCTCTCGGCACGGTACCTGGACACCTTAGCTTACAAGTTGAGGGATTCTCTTGGTTTCGGATCTCCCCTGCAGCCTTATCTGTATGGTTGAACCTACTGATACTGTGAAATCCCCAGGGATGACACAGTATCTCCGACATCGCCCACAGGATCATTGATTCTACTCAGCCCTCCCACCACGTCCAGGTGGAGTCCCTATCGGGAGGGAATCATAATTTTCCTTTCTTTAGTTAGCAATTTATTTACTCCAACGAAATTTGTTCCACAGTCGCAATATATTTCCTGGCAGATACCTCTTCTTGCGCAAAAGCGACGATATGCGGCTATAAAACCTTCGGCTGTTAGGTCTGACACCAATTCCAAATGAATGGCCTTTGTGGCCATGCATATAAACAAGGAAATGTAAGCTTTGTAATTTTTTGTGTTGCGTCCTTTATGAGTTTTTAGTTCAAATGGTCCACAAAAATCAACTCCAAAGTGGGAACACGGACGGCTTATTTGTGATCTACCCTTTGGTAGATTTCTCATTAGTTGTTTGGCTGTGTCGGATCTTTGTCGAAAACAGATTATACACTTATGTATATGGTTTCTGATAGTGTTTCTTGCGTTTATTAACCAGTATTTTTTTCTGAGAAGCGCCATTATCAATTGTGAGCCACCATGTAAAGTTTCCTTGTGTAGTTTTTCAATTATTAACCTGAAAATATGATCTTTATCAGAAAGTATTATGGGGTATTTTTCATCATAAGTCAATAACGAATTTTTTAATCTTCCACCAACTCTGAGGATTCCATTGATATCTAAAAATGGGTTCAATTTAAGCAAGGAATTCTTCGATAGTATTGGCTTATCATCTGTTAACAAAAATATCTCCTCTGAAAAGGTTCTTCCTTGAGCTCTTTTAATCAAAATCTGCAAGGCCCATGCGAGTTCTGAACCTCGAAGATATCCCAGATTTCTCCGATTAGAGTCCTGTCGAGTATTTATCATAAATCTTTGGCAGTAAGGTACAACTCGTAATAATTGGGTTAGATTCGAGAACTTGTTTTCAAATGGTTCTTCCAAAATTTTGACCAGTGTGACGGCCAGTGTTGGGCCAGTGTGACGGAGCCCTTTGCAACCACTCTGGACCAAACCACCACAATTTGTGTTCTAGTAAGTTTGCTGGGTAAAGTCCTCTTGAAGCACAATCTGCTGGGTTTTCCTTTGACGCTACATGGGACCAAACATTTTTCTCAAGCAGATCATGAATATGGGATACTCGATTGGCCACGAAAGCTGTCCATTTCGAAGGATGTGATCTTAGCCAAGCCAACACGATTTCGGAGTCTGTCCATGCATATATCGAGATTTGAGTAGACAGATCTAACGCTTCGACCACATTTTTAATTAGTTTAGCAGCCAAGCTAGCAGCACATAATTCAAACCGGGGTAACGAAATTGTCTTGATTGGCGCTACCTTTGTTTTTGCTGTCAGAAGGCTGGGTTTTCTTTTGCCAAAATTGTCGGTTACACACATATACACTATGGCGGCGTAAGCTTTGGTTGGTGAATCTGCAAAGCCATGAATTTCTACTTCAGCTGTTTGATTGTATAGGTGAACCCATCTATTTATAGAAATATGTTGAATTTGTTTTAGTTGTTCTCGATATTTGATCTATTCTCTTGTCAGCTCTTTGTTGACTATATCATCCCATTCTAAACCTGCCAACCATAATTTTTGTATAAAAATTTTTGCTATTATGATTACAGGTGCTAACTAACCTAAAGGATCAAATAATTTAGCAATCTGTGACAAAATGTTTCGTTTTGATAAATTGACATCTACTGAATCAAGATTAATTGAATATACGAAAGCATCTTCTGTTGGATTCTAATAAATACCGAGAATTTTCACCTTTGATTCTTGTTCCATGATTTCACTAATTTCTCGATTTTCGGGCAGTATTAAATTTAACATTTTGTTACAATTTGATGTCCATTTGTGTAGGTGAAAACCCCCTGATTTCATTAGGTCGATTAAATCTCTTTGAATTTTCACTGCATCCCTTTCATTATCTGCTCCAGATAGGAGATCATCTACATAAAAATCACGTAGCGCTATTTTTGACGCTATAAGGTACCTTTCTTTTTCATCTAAAGCTAATTGTTTAATAGTTCTAGTTGCCAAGAAAGGGGCACTTTTAGTCCCAAAAGTCACTGTAACTAATTTAAAATCCTGTATAGGTTGATCTGAGGAGTCACGCCACAGTATCTTTTGATATTGGGCATGTTCTACCGTCATCCAAATTTGTCGATACATTTTTGTGATGTCGGCTGTGAAGGCTATTGGGTACTTTCTCCATCTTAAGATAATGGATGACAATTTATCTTGAATGATCGGTCCTTTTAGCATCATATCATTCACCGTAGTCCCACTGAAGGTCGCACGAGATGCATCAAAAACAACCCGCAGTTTTGTTGTTGTACTGGACTCCTTTATTACACCATGGTGCGGTAAATAGCTACAATTGCATGCAGAACTCTTTGGCCCTTGAGTCATATGTTCATCTTCTGTAGTTGAAACCTGTTTCATATGACCCAAAGCGAGATATTCTTGAATGCTATTCTTATATTCTTGTATATTGGATATCCCACTGTTGGGATACTCTTTGTAAGAATTTCCTTCTAGGATATCTACGCCTTGCTGGTCTATGAATTTCCATTACAATTTGAGCTTTTGACATTATGCTTATACCATTTAATTAACTTTTCTAATTCTTTGTTATATTTTTCTACAAAATAGCATTCACAAGTGTCATTCCCTGACGTACAATTATTATAAGCCCAAGGACAGCAACTAAAATGTGTACCATATTTTGAACTGTACTGTTCTTTACCAACAAATTTTTTTTAAATAATTGTATAAATTTGAAATATAAGTTTTGTGTTCATCTAATAATGTAAATGAGTATTTTTCTAAGAAATCTTTCACATCCATTCTTAAAATAAATACCAATAAAGATAATGCATTCTTTTTATACCTTTTCAAAATTTGAATTTTTATTCAGTCAGTTCTAATCTTAGTAACACTGGAAATTAATAAAAAAAATACTTAATTTTCTCAAAAAGTCTGGTTATTCAACATTTTAACATTTCAAATGGACAGTAATTTTGTAGAAAGAGGGCAAGTTTCTGAATCTTTGTGACAATGATAAAGAGAATTTGCAACCAACCACATTATATCCGTATTATTGTAGATGTTTAAGATTATTTTTTACATTTTTGTTTATTTATTGTGTTGTTTTTGCTATTGCCATATTTTATTGTAATTGTAAAAACAAAAGTAAATAAAGTTTATTTAAAATTTTTTATTATAAATTTATTTTACAGTTTAATCTTATTCTAACATTTTATTCTCTTGATTGATATTTAAATATTTATCTATTAATTCTTTTAATAAAAATGGAATCTCAAAAAATAATCTAGAATAATTACATTGAACATTAAACCGGTTTAATGGAATGTATATTTCATCTTTTAATATAGTTTACTGGTTTTCCACACACGTTCTAATATATTTTCTTATGTATTCTTTTACACATCCTTCAGCATTTTTGTTGTAAACCATTGCTAAGTGGATAAAATTAAATAGATTACGAAATTTATCAATTTCCTCATCTTTTAGTACAAATGAGCGTGGTTTTCCAGCTTTTATACCAAATTGTAAGCAGGAAACTTTATTTTTAGGATGTAAATGATATTGCTGATAAAATTCCAACCAATCTTCATAATTAATAAACATTAAATTTTTCCCAATGCGGTGTAATGAAATTGTTGCTTCTATTAATTCTGTATGAAAACCAACAACAATTTTTACCGTATGTGCTTCGTTTAAAAAGTAGGTATAGGCCAATAACATATTGTATATGATACTATTCCTCTCACAGTTGTTTTAAAATGAGTTAAAAAACCGCAATATTTTAGATATATATATTTATATTTTTTGTTTAGAAACACGGCTCTGAATATACTTTTTCCCAAATATGCTGTTATAAAGTTTTAAAATTAGATTATCATTATGGATATAACTAACACTACTAAATTGTGTTAAAAATTTATTCATACTTATATTATTACACTTACACCAAGCGTAAACACAACAATATTGTCCACATACATCTGAAAAGTTACTTTGTAATTGTCTATCATTAAATATTATGCATTGGTTTTTTAAATAATTAAGAATTTCTGGTTTATCTGGTGTGCCACCGTAAGAATCAAAATATTCTATACAACCATCTTCTGGAATAAAAATAACTAACCAATGTGTTCCAGGATCTTTGGCTTTATCAGTGTTTACAATCATGAATGTTGGCCTTTCAACTATATTAGGTAATTTATCCAAAGCAAAAACTCCTTTCAAAAATTTGTTTGTGTATTTGTTACATCTTAATTCTAAAGTAGTAGTTAATTCTAAAGTATTCATGAATCAAATTTACTTAAATCATACACTTTACTTATTTCGTTAGTGTAATTTATTAAGAAATCTTTTTTATTTTTTCATTTGTTATAATAAATAATAAATAATAATCAAATTTCTCCAATATCTGTCTAAGATCGTTATTTATTTTATTATTGTGAACAGTTCCAAAAGTATAATTTTCAAGATGATAATTTAAAAGTTCTTTTGTTGGAAATTTGTATGTAAACACTTTTATTAATTTTTTACAAGGTTCTTTAATTCCAAGTAAGCAAATATCTTTCGCGAATAAGTTGTTTTTATCATCACAACAAAATCTTGCATCTACAAGTGCACAGGTTAATGACATCTTAACAAATACTAAGATTCAAGTCTTAAGTAATCTATTTATAGATTTGTGAACACATTTCGATTTTTATCAATTTGTAAACTTGCATCAAATTCTCCATAAACTATAGCAGATAGAGTTGATGGAAGCGATTTTGATAGCCTTGCTTCAATTCGGACAGTGCCTTGATTAAGTAATCCATGACACACTTCATTTCCTGATGCATCTGGAGTTAAATCAAAAGCTAATACAAAGAATCCATTACTAAACATAGATTTTGTTATCTGATGACCTTTGTCATTATGATATATGCCTGTACCTGAAAATAGCGTATGATATGCACGTGTATAACAATTATTTTCTTCCGTAAAACTGGTTTCAATTATTGTATTAGGTATTTGTACTCCATTTACATATAACATGAATTGAGAAATATCAAAGTGTTTAAAATTAAATGGATTTTTTGATCTTTTTTCAGAGTAACCGGCATTCTCTGTCATACAAAATAATATCGTGTTTGGTAACTGCCCAATAAATACATTATCAAGCGAAATAGTTGTACTATTAGAAGGAATCGTAAAATTTTTTACTTCTACCCGTTTATAATTATATTTGGCGTTCCAAGATTCATCAGAATCATCTCCGAAAAAGAAAAAATCTGGTTTTTCTAATGTTAAAACTATTCTAACATCAACATTATTTATCAGAAGAGTTGGCTGATTGAACATATCTACATGTAATTGGCCCATAAGCTTTACAACATTGCTATTTTGGTAAGCTTTTTGGCGCTCCTTTGAACTAACATTGTCAAATTTTGCTATATTTGGTTTATCCAGATTCCAACCGGCACATTACAAATGTGTTGTTGCTGCATCTGTACCATAATTTAATAATGATTCAATGTAAGCTCTGCAGTGGTAATTACCGTCTGAGGGGGTTATATTTTTACCATTTAACTGTACATTACACTGTTTTATTAGAGAGTGAAGAAGATTATTAACAACACTTGGTTGTGCTATTAGTCTTCCATCAGTTCCTTTATCATTATTCCAATGAGTTCCATCTTTTGTTAAAATTTGTACTTTTAATCGTAAATATACAGAAGATAAATCTCTATATGTATCACCATGACCTAATGATAGAAATTCGATTGTTGACTGATTGTCTAGGGAAGCAATTGGATTGTAAGAAACCTCCTCAGATCGTAAAATACTGGATTGAATAGGTTGAGTTTTAAAAATATCTAATTCAGATTTCATACATTCCACCATGATTAGTTAAAAATATCTTTTAGTTTCTTTTTCTTATTAACTTTACGCCGTTTTGACATAGAATAATTTGAATTGCTAATGTTAAGTCTTTTTATAGTTTTCCTTTTTCTTTTACCAGATCCATACATTTCATTAAGCTTCCTAACAGCTCCGCGTCTTACATTTTTCATAATTTCTTTACCTCTATCTTGAACAACTTCCTTTACATTTGCCCCTGATGCAATATCAAATAAAGCGCTAATACCAGAGTTAATGACCTCTTTTTTAAATATATTAGCACCTGAAGCAAATATAGGTTTCAAATACTTAAAAAGACCTCCAAAAAAACTTCCTAATCCGCGACCTCTTTGGTAAGGTATGGTAGAATACAATAAAGGCCCAATGTCATCAAGATCTCTTCCGGATTGTACTAAATAATATCTGTAATACACTTTCTCCATTACGTTTAAAATAAAATTAATATTAAAATTTACAAACTGACATTTATTTATACTTTTTTAAAATGTAATACAATTTTTATAGGAATACTACTATCACTAAAATTTATTTTATAACCATATTTATCACATAAGAGCATTGAAATACTATCAAATGATTTTTCAACATTACAATATTGAATTATGTTAAATTCTTTTACTGTGTTAGTAAAAGCATTTTCTGTATTAACAGTTCTTAAACATCTTACATTTTTACCACCTATATTTTGTGGTTCAATAATATCAGTGTATATAAAAAACATATCTGGTTTCTCTACAGGAATTAAATTCATGCTATCAATAAACAATTTAAAAACTTCAATTACACGAGGTTTATATTTTTGAGGGTCAGTTAATTTTACGAAAGCTTGATCAAAACATGTTTTTAAAAGTCTATCTAAGCTGTAAGTGAAATTTGTTCTTAATTTGATGTTAACTTTTGGCTTACTTAAACAGATAGTAGTGTATAATAAAGTTTTTGGAAACTCCTCAGCTTTGTTTGGTATTACATAGTTTGTATCGTCATTTATAAAGTTAAAAATACCCCAAATTAGTTGATGTAAAACTTCTTTTCTTGAAAATCCTAATAATGGTCGAATATTTTGAATTAAAGTAGGAAGTAACAGAACCTTCCAATCGCATATCATTTGATCGTTACTATATGGTATATAAGTAGTCCCAACACCAATACGGTTTGTCTGCATACCAGTGATATATATTTGAGTACTTTTTTCCCATTCCTCACCATAGACATTTGGAATAAAATCATTAGCATATATTTCAGATACACCAACTTTCCAATTAGAATCGATCATATATTTATCCATTTTATTCGTAAAAGTTGATAATGTGTTTTCTGGGTAAAAATTCATAGATGAATCACTGAGTAATGTGACGTAAAATTCATCATTTACTTGTACGTTCTCCATGAACTTGTAGATTTATTTTTACGAATAGTCAAATGCTTATTTAACATAATTTTTTTCATATTTTTATCCAACTGGTTAATTTCAAAATTAGAATTTTGTTTAAGTTTTTCATGTATTTCCGGTTTGAGAATTATCATTTTATTAAATGATGAATTATTCATTTTATAAGATTTCCAATCAACTCTGAAAGAACTGCACCAAGAAGAGTAGGTAAAAATCCTCCTTTTTGAACAATAATTTTTCGTTTATTATTTATTGATTTTTTATAACAAATGAGTAATCTTAACTCCCTTTTATATCTTTTTAATTGATTTTTTGTTTTTTTATTCAACTTACAGTTACTATTTAAAATATTTAACGATATTTCACAAATTGTTTTAATTACATCTGGTTCACAATGTTTTATAATAATTCTTTGGAATTTCGATTTAGAATTTTTTAACAGGTGCAATATATGTCGGTTGATTTTCAATCGTTTCATATTCTTTTGCATATTGTTCCAACTGATTTGTTGTACAATAACACAAATCTTCCTCGAAAATGTCACTTCGCAATCTAAATAAATCATTAACTTCTTGAGTAAGATCTATTAATATATAACCATATGGCTTAGATGTTACTTCATTATATACTTTCTCAAATTCCTTGACCTGATTCGGATATAATTGACGGGCTAATGGTAATATCTGTGATTTATCTCTAGGATTCTTAAAAAGAATTATGTATTTGCAATTCAGTGAAATATCTCTGCAAAATTTACCTTGATGAAATACATTTTGGGTTACAAATATTACCGATAAATTTCTATGATGCGATCCTCTAGTAAATAGTTCGCAGACATATCTATCATAAAAATTTAACATCATATCATCTATCACAATTAATACAGAGTTTCTATTATCACTAAAATCAGGAATACTGTTGCTATACTCAAGATCTGTTATATTATTCGGTACTGCATTTTTATCTGGGTTACACCAAATAATTTTATTGATTTGCGGATGTATGATTTTATTTTTTAATTTTATTAGGAATAAAAGTACTTTTTCCACAACAAGTTGGCCCAGCCACCATCATCGTAAATGGGTGAAAAAACATAATTAAATAATTAATTATTCATGATAGCAAACCTATATTTATAAAAAAATGTACACTCAGAAAGAGAATATAAAGTCCAGCTTCATTCACTCAAAAGGTTATTCATTCATCAACATTCATAATGGATAACCAACAAATTTTCATTGTTGACTTACAATTTGTACAAGGAAATGAAAAGCAATATTTTATAAAGGAATTGGCTATTCTTAAAAAGGGGTGTTTGATTCCAATTGTATATCATTTTAAAGCGCCTTACCCCGAAGAAGAACTTAATCATGAAACAAAATACAATATTCAATATTCTGAAAATAAAATAAATGGATTAAAATGGAATAGTGGTAAAGTAGAATACTTATGTTTGAGGGTTATACTTAAGTACTATTTACAATCAGCTGATATAATTTACGTTAAAGGAAAGCAGAAAAAAAATTTTCTTGAAAAATACATAGATAGTACTAAAATAAATGATTTAACCAATACAATGCCATCATTGTTAAAAATTGAACATTTTAAATCTATGTGTTCCAACACATAATGTAAGTTCAAGTTTAAGATGTGCAATTAAAAATAGTTTTAATATCTATATGTACTTACTTAAAGAAAACGTGTTAAAATAAAAAACAAAAAAAAAAACAAAAAAATAATTTTTATTTGTAACATAAATATATAGATCTTATGAAATTAAATAATCCAACTAAAAAAGTACGATTTAATTCAACTTTACAAATTAAAGTTATGTATGTATGGAGCTTTGTTTACAATTCTTCTAGGAAAAATCATTGGCAACAATATGCAATTGATAGAATGAGATTTCAAAGGCGAATAAAGATCATTGAACCCATCATATCTACAATTTTAAGTAGTAGTCATCGTAAAAACATATTTAAAAAGATATTTTTATAATACTCTAAAAATAAAATGCACTTTATATTTTGTACATTAAAGTTAATAAAGTTTGAATTTCTTTTTAACCTTTTTATATGCAACATATATATGTAGATATATATTCTACGTTCTTACTATATACCAATCTATTTGCATTCAACTTTTCTTGCCTCTTTCTTTTTCTACCTTTT
The DNA here is from genome assembly GCA_947095535.1 of Poecilobothrus nobilitatus. NCBI lineage: Eukaryota > Metazoa > Arthropoda > Insecta > Diptera > Dolichopodidae > Poecilobothrus > Poecilobothrus nobilitatus. The sequence continues at coordinate 158,273,239 of OX352772.1, read as the reverse complement.
TAAAATACTACATGGTAATCTAAACCAGATATTCTGCTAAAAAACAAAAAAAATGAAGATGCTAATAATAATTGTTATTTTGTATTTCTTCTTATAGTAAAACTAGTTAACCAACACAAAAAAAAAAAAAAAAAATTAGAATAGATGATTCAATATAAGTAGGCAATGTACTATTATATTTCGTACCACCTAATTAGAACGAAAAAAAAGTAAAACGAGAAATTTATTTTTAAAATGAAAATTAGAAAAAATAAGCATACTCAACTTAATACATAACGAAAACGTAATTTGTCTACCATCTGTATGACATAATTACAAATTTCAATTTAAATCTTCTGATTACATAGTTTCTATTTTAGAATTTTCTACATAGAAATTAATACCCTTTTGATTTTCCTTTTTGTTTTGACCTTCTAATTTCATAACATACAAGCCATCCTATACCAGGTATTCAGAAATTTAAGAATGCAATATATTCTTAATAAATTTATCTTGATAATTCAATTTATTCTTTTACCTTTTTTTCTATCTTTTAAATAATATACAAATATTGTAAACAAAACCAGATTTAATCAAACGAAAAAAGAAAAAGGTACATGTGGACGCTAATTTCTATTTTGAATTTCTTTTTAACCTTTTTATATGCAACATATATATGTAGATATATATTCTACGTTCTTACTATACTATACTATACCAATCTATTTGCATTCAACTTTTCTTGCCTCTTTCTTTTTCTACCTTTTTAAAATACTACATAGTAATCTAAACCAGATATTCTGATAAAAAAAAAAAAAAAACGAAAGATGCTAATTGTTATTTTGTATTTCTTCCTATAGTAAACCAACACAAAAAAAAAACACGCATTCCTTAAAGATACACTTTAAAACTAATTCACCAACATTAAATAACACGTGCTTTAATATTTACATATAATAGTTTTGCTAACTATTTTCATGTTGACCTATTATAATATACAATCAAAGAGCTCTAAAAGACTTGTTTTACCCCAACTTCTAACAGAATCCAGGTCACAACACTTCCGGTTTCTCTAAAACTCAAGGTCATTCAAATATAGGTTAATTTGCGTGGGCGTGCAATATGGTTTATTAAAAACTAGATCGTGCGATATGGGCTTATTTTTTCCCATGCCAAAGTATCCCTATACCTACCCATATGTATTTTTTTGACTGAATACCTTAAGATAGGAAAACACATAAGAAGAAAAGAAACAACTATACCTAACTTACCATCTATTAGTTAATATATCTATGTCGACACCATTTTTATAAACTGCTAAACAGAGAGCATATCGAGAGCATTGGTTGTAGATACATCACTATGTGACAACAGTATAACAGTTCACCAAATTATAAATTTCGAGGTTATATATCACCAACTATTCCTTTATTATTTATGAAAAGCTGAAATAGAAATTTTCCTATTGTTTATTTCCCATCACTATTCTATCCATTTTATATAACTATTTCATTAGTTTTTTTTTAAATGACTACAAAAAAAAAATAATATTTCGAACCTATTTGTTAATTTAAAAAACAAATTAAATAGTGATATCTAACCGCTATCAAAAAAATAGCAATAGTGAGAAAATATGGAACAAATATGGATTGAAAACATTGAAGTCTAACCGCGGTCTTACATATTTTATAATTATTATTACAGATATTATTTGTTATAATTTCGAACGCACAAAATACTTTTTCAAAAATATTTAAATTTACTAATATGACATTTTTAACTAATTATGATACGGTATAGAAATGTCAAAATCGTTTTGACGCCTGTGGTTAATTTTTCTGCGGTTTAAAAGGTAATTTTCATGAGAAATTTCGCAGAATTTGACCTGTTTCGCTTGTATTCTTTCAACTGATGCTCAGTACCAAGCACCTATATTATGGTTTTTTTTTAATGGCCGCCAATTTTAGTTGTTATAGTACGAAGAAAGATAATCTACTTACATGAAAATCTTTTCGCGCGGATTTTAAAAATAGCTAATTAGAATTTAATATATTAAATCAGTGAAACAAATAAAAAACAAAAAGATTTAAAAAATAAATAAATAGTGTAGTGATTCAGTGATTTCTAAATAGATAAAGCAAAGTGTTTTATGTAAACAAAATACTAGTAAAACAAAATAATAAGAATAATAGTAATAACTAGTATATAATAAAAATAAGAATAATAATTATTTTAAACAAATAAAATAAAAATAATGCTAACATTGTGCAGTATACCCGATTGCAAATCAAACAACCGCAATGCACCGGATTACACATGTTTTTTGTTCTCAATAGATGCATAACTTCAAATAAAATTGCTTAGGGCAACTAGAACAGCTGATTTGAAAATTTCTACATTTACCAACGTGTGCGTAAACCAACGTTTGCGTAAAAAAATAGTAAGTATATTTTATTATTATAAATAGAAGTTATATAAGAAATTATTTATTTTTATAAACTTAGTATAGTAGGAAATGCATTAGATACAGTGTCGTAATTTTCTTTAGATAAAAATTTAGAAGTAAAAGGTATGTATACATATATTATAAATAATACATAGATAGCTAACTCGAATGTGTCGACGCGAGCGCCATTTGTTTAACTGAACTGTAAGAGAAACTCGAACGGTTAATTTTTTGTTATACAGGATTTTTAAATTTTTTTTTCTGAAATATTAAAATAATTAAAAAAGAGGAAAAATTATTTTAAAACTTTAATATTTTTAAATTTTTAGAGTAGTATTTTATAAAAAAATTCTGTAGCATTATTTTGAATATCGTCCGTGCACGTTACTTTATTTCTTAAAGATCCACTTAATCTCCTATTAATATTAGTACAATAATTATGTATTAATAAATTTAAACAATAATTCAAGTATCTATAAATAGTATTTTTACCATGCAAAGGACAAGCATTATTAAAATAAATTAAATCTTTAATTGCTGTTCTTAAAACTAAGCGGATGTTTGATTTATTACAAAAAGTGGAAAAATTGTTGATGAAAAATCTATTAATTATAATAAAATTATTAATAAACTGTGAATTTGGATAGATAAATGAACTATTATTATTATATTCCTTAATTAATATATAACTGTGTAATTCCGGATTAGGTTCACTAAATAGAAATGTATTACATTCATTACATTTCTTAACTTGCACTTAATTTGAACTTTTTTAAAAGGAATCCTGCTACATAAGCAGATACTTTTTTTTCTATTTCTAATTGTATGGAGGAAAGTTTTAATTTTGGTGAGGATGGGATGTTATGGATTGTAAAAATGTTTGGATCTTGATTTTTTAATGATTCAAGCTCTATTGATTGCGAACTTGTTTCTATAAATTTTTTTACATTTTTCAATAAGTATATGTTGTTATTATTCATGCAATTTGAACCTACTGAATGTACAGTTGTCATGTTATTTATTAAAAAAGTTTTATAATTACTGATTAATTGTTTTGAATTTGGATTAATGTTTCTATAATTTAAAGACCTGATTGATCCAAAACAAATTTCTAATGGGTCTTGATTAAAATTTTTTAAATATATGTATTTAATTCCATTTTTATAAAGTTTGTTCCAAATTTCTTTAAAGTAATTAATATTATTTATAAAATTTTTAAGACATGGTGGTTTGAAATTTTTATCTCCTTTTGTAAAGTACATACTTTGTAACATAGGTACAGCTTCATTTCTCCAAAAGCCTTTCTAAATATCACCAAAAGATCCTCTTAGCTCCTTACCTCTTGGTGGTTTAGAGCAACTACCATTCATTCATTCGAACAAACGATCAAAAAATAAAATACAGGATGCTGTGTTTTCTGCGCCTTCTCCTAATAAATTGCACTTCTCATTTGCTTTTTTAGATTTAAACAAAATAAGAAATAAAAATTTAAAAAATATTTTTAATAAATAAAACAAAAAAAATCTGACCTATACCAATCGTATATAACATTAATTTTCCGACAGTGGCACTCAATACTTTTACGCAGTATGAGACTTTCATTTTCTTAATTCTTTGTTGAAAAATGTGCAGTTAATTTAGTCATTCTTAGACCTGAAATTCCTGTATCCATTTCGTAAAATTTTATAATATGATCCCACTTAGCTGTTTTGATTTCATTTTGTTTTTTATAAACCAAATTTTTTTCAAGAAGATGATTTCGGTTTAATTTTATTAAGTGAGGAGGATCAATAATGATATTCACGATTTCTCCATTCACTTTAAAGCCACAGCTTTTAAATTCCTTTGATGCTTGTTCACATCGCATTCTTGAGTTTTCTTTTAATATTTTCAAGGCTCTAATATTTGTTGCACCACCATCGCAAACCGTTGAAACTATAGCAAAGCCTGCTTTTTGAGCAACATTTATAATGCTCGTAATTGCATTAACAATCCAGTTTGGTGGGCCATTCATCATCACCAAATAATACATTACTAGCTGCTTCCATTTTTTTACAACTCCCCTGAGCATGAAAACAATAGCATGGTCAGCTAATTTTGTGGTAGTTTCATTGTTTCCATAATCTTCAAAACCAAAGATTTTATTTTCAACCCTATCAAAATCCAAATGGGCTGTTAGATTAAGTTCATCAAATATTAGATTGCAAAATTTATGATTTGGTTGTAAATCTTTTGCAATCTTTTCAAAGTAATTAAAAAGCTTTGGATCAAAATCGGGTTTTATGTTACTTTTCTGCAACATATTATTTAAAGTTGCTCTAGACGGCAAATGAAAAATTTTTCGGAGAAATCTATCAGTTTTCGGGCTATATTTCATCATCGACAATCCTAAAATTTTATCGTCAGTGTTAAAACGGCGGCCTTTTGATTTTACTTTAGCACATTTAATTTGTGTTGTTATAAAATTTACAACAGTTGGGGATAGGTTTTTACATAAAACTGCGAAACGTTTATTATTAACTAGTTTTTTTAATTTAGTGAGTTTCGACTTATCACAATCCCTTAATTTTTTTATTTTTCGTAATTCTCTTTCCAGCAAGTGAACATGTTAATGAACTGTTACAGTTTCTTTGTTCTTATTTGAGCACGAAGAAACTGAGGAAAAACAATATTGAAAATAAAATAAATAAAAAAAAATAAACTAATTACTTAATCCAATTTCATTAAATTCAGAAATTATCTCGGTAGGTTCAGGAGTTATCTCGGTAGGCTCAGTAGTATTTAATGTTTCAAATGTATTTTCTTTATAAATTTCACTTGGAACAAAATCATCTTCAATTATTTCTATTAAAATAATTAAAACATTTTCAATATAAATAGATTACACAAATTTATAAATAAAAATAAAAACACAAAGTATGTAGGTATACCTGGCATTAATATAGTTGGCATGGCATCATAATTTAATTTTAAATAGCCAGCCGAATAAGAATTTGATTCAAAATGTTTTCCACAAATTCAAAAATTATTATAAATATCAATGTTTTTATAATTTTCAAACTTTTTTTTTAGAAATAAACATATCCATTTTATAAAATGTTCACAATTTTTTTTTGGGTTCGGAAATCTATGTCTTATTTTTTTTATCTTCACAAAAAGGAACACAACACGAAATTAAACCCATTGTCTTGTTTTGTTTTTACTTAAACATATTATATTCTAAATATATACTAATTTTTATTTACTTATTTATTTTAATTTTACTTTCAACTTCACTAACGTTTCTTTTACTTGTTTCACTTTTAAAATATTAATTCCAAGTGCAGTGCCGTTATAAAAAAGAACAGTAGCAACACAAATGTCATTTTACTATCAGCAACAGCAGCGCTACAGTGAACTGTAAGAGAAATAAAAATCTGAACAAATTACCAATTTGTTCTAAGTTAGCTATCTAAGTGTTATTTATTAATTTTCATACTTGTTAGGTTCTCAAAGTCGTTCTGGTAGTTTTAGTAAATTAGAAAATTTAATTTCCCACGTTAACAATAGAAAAAGACTGAAAAATATAATAGATAATATTTCACTTATTTTAAACGAAAAATCTGAACTGGTAGAAGAGCATGTGTTAGTTTTAAAATTTTGCTATGAAAAATTGTTATTATGTTTATTTAAAACCCAAATATTCCTCAGAATTATTAGTATTTTCATCTTCATTATATTAATCCAAAGCAAAGACTATATACTAACAGACATTCAATCCCATACAAAAATTTTGAAAGTTAAAAAGTGCTTGTAAAATTAATATCTCTGTCTACATTTAGCAGGAACAAAAATAATCAATATTTATCAAATATTTTATCACATTATCAAACCTTTTAAATATAAGTTTCATTTATAGTTATAATATTGTTATATTATTAATATTGAGTATACCAGTTTACAAGTATTTTTTTTTAATTTTTAAAGAATCAAATAAAAATAAAAACAGACAAAAAAAATGTTGTTGTTTTTTAAAATTTTTAATATATTTTGTTCATTAATTTGTTCAATAATTTTATTTTCACCTTTCTTATAACAAATATAGTTTTTCTATAGATGTATAGAAAATGATATACAGACAAATTGTAATAGCAGATAATAGTATAGTATGTTTATAAAAAGAAAATAAGGTAAAAAGTATATACAAATTTGAACCTATACCCCCTTGGTTGATACGCCACACGTTTAAGCAAGGCCTTAAGTAAATATCCGCAGAACCATCGCGAAATTACGTATCTCAACAATTTCAAAAAATTAATTCATGAATAATGAACAATATTCCACACGTAAATTCGTTGAACCAGTTAAACACATGTAACGTAAAATAAAGTTAAATCCACACATGAAAATATAGGACAAAGATTGTCACAAATTATGCATTACTGTATTCCTATTATATTTTTACTTTATTTGAATAAACATGAAAAATAAATTAAATAAATGTTTTTTAATTAGTCCTGTATAATTATTTATTTAAAATTTTGATTTTGCCGTAAAAAGAGAAAAAGCCAAGTGGATAACATATTGTATTATGTATTTAAAAAATATAAAAAATTTTGGAAATTTCGTATTCAACTCGGCATAAAAAACTCTTGAACATTTGAACAATTTATAATTAATTACATAATATGTACATAGCAATAATTAACAAAAAATAAAAATAATTTTTATAATAAAATAAGACAATTCATTAACAAAATAAACCATACTTTAAACAAAACAAAATAATTTATAATTATTTACACAAAAAAAAAAACAACAAAAATTAATCTTGAAATTGCATCTTATGAAATTCAGGGACATTCGACTTTAAAAGAAATTAAAAATTAATCTTTAAAAATTATCTTTGAACAAAATCTATATAATTATGTACTTAGTACTTATAATATCAAAAATTACAGATATTATTTTTATTTAAATATTTTCACTTTATTTACATTTTTCGACTCTTATTTCCAGGAGAAAAAAAAAAATAATTATAATTATTAATTTTTTATTAAATTTTATTAATGTAAAATTGCTACTTTATCTACAAATTTATTATGTTTATCTATTAACCATTTAGGATAATGTTTGAGAATATTTTAGAATTTTCTGAAGGAGCTTTTAAAACATTTATTTTGTTTACATTTTTTTTATTTTCATTTAATTTACATTTATTTTTAAAATAAGCTCTACTTCTATTGTTTCTTAAAACATTATTTTTTTTTATTTTTAAGTATTAGTTTCAATTTTATATGCTTATTTTTCCACAATTGTAAAGACTGTTTATATTTTTCACAACAAATTAAAAATAAAATTAAGAACAAATTTAGCACGTCTACTTAGTTACATTCGTCTGAAATACGAATGTATTTTCCAAGACGTATGCAATTCTCATTTTAAACAGAAACTGGTATTGCATTCACATAAAATTTAAATTTAAAAAACAGCTGGCATCCAACTTACGTCAAATGAACGACATTATTTGAATGCCATATATTGACTGAAATCTTGTGTATAGGAAAATACAATAGAGTGAGAGAGAACCTGCCTACCTATACTACTAATAAATCTATGACTAGAACTAATTAGATAAAAGAACTAAATGGTTTGATACATGACATCACTGGTGTTTGGTATAAGCCATAGATATATTAACTAATAGATTGGAAATTACGTATAGTCGTTTTTTTCTATCTTAAGGTAATCAGTCAAAAAATAACATGCATTATACAATATATATATATGTATACATTTCGTTCACTCAGCTGTTTATATTTATTAAAATAATTTAAAGCCATTTTTCACAACCAATTTCATTCAGAAATTTTAAGTTTTTATATTACTTAATAATTGATATATTTTGTTTTTTAAATTAAAATTTATTTCAATTTAAGGTTATTCAAAAATTTTAACTACTTGGAAAGTAACAAAATAATACCATGTTCACACCACGCAAAAAACCTACTGAATAGCCTAGTTTCAAAATCAACCGTTCAGACTATCGTTATGCATGAACCTAGTATTATTTGAGACTTGGATGTGGCACTTGAGGGTAACCAAGGACGATATTTTTTTAAATAACAAAAAAAAATTTTTCATTTAAAAATGCAAATGAAAAAAAAAACGGCAATTTGTTTATTTTCAAAAATAAACAACAGTGACATTTTACAGCAAAATCAAGTAGGGATGTAAAACAATTCAAACAATAATCGAAAATATCAAAAAATTTTAATCAAAAACCTAGTTATAACTTGGTATATTTATTACAGCTTTTATATCAATTTCACAGACTTTAAAACTTATATATACTTATATTTTATATGTCAAATATATATATTTGACATATTGAAATAAACTTTTTCAAAGAAATCTCGATTGTAACAATATAGTTTAGAAAATTACAGAAAAATTTGCTATTAAAAATTTATTTTCTACTTTTTATTTCAAAAAAGCTGTTTTTTTAAAAATTTTTTTTATTTATTTTATTTTATTCTTTTTAGTAACGACAAATATAAGTATTAAATTGATATTTTTCTTTTTTTTCCTTGTTTAATTTTGAATTTTTACAGTTGCCCTTACAGTCTATAATTATATTATTACCTGTTATAACATAGAATATATTGAATTTTTTTATTATTAATTTATTGTGGCAAAATTTTTAAAAAATTAAGAAAACGTTGTATAGCTAAATTAAAAATTTAAATAAAAATATTGCAATTTTATAATGTTCTTTATTTCCACTTAAAAATGCGACCCTTTGAAAACTTTGATTTATATACTGCCTTGTTTTTTCTTTCTTTTATAGCATGACATTTTAATATTTCTTTTTTTCTATCTGTTATGAGGGTAAATATCAGATGTGCACAATATATACATAAGAAATAGACTTTAAAAATATTTAAAAACAATCAAAGTAACATTTTTTGTTCTCTTTTTTTCTATTCGTTTTTATTTTTCTTCCAGTATTACATTTTCCCTTTTTTTTTGTTTTCTGTTATTTAGGTACGCTAAGTATTTCTTTTTATTTTTATAAATGTTTAATTTATACATGCATTCTATTTAAAAAATATAAATTATAACCTATAGAACATTCTGAATTTTTTTTTGTTCGTTTATATTTACCGTACATTCATGTGCATACATAAAATTTTTTTTTGTTCGTTTATGTTTACCGTCCATTCATATAAATATAACTGTTGCCTACATATTAAAAAATAATAAATCTATAACTACATACATAAATAGCCATATATTCATTCATATACATATGTATCTATATTATGAGCTGAACTTCTCAGTGTTGCATTATATCATAATGCGGCAAAATTTTAAACAAAATGAGAAAGCGTTGCATAGCTAAATTCAAAATTTAAATAAAAATATTGCAATTTTATAATGTTCTTTATTTCCACTTAAAATGCGACCCTTTAAAAACTTTGATTCATACACTGCCTTGTTTTTTCTTTCTTTTCATAGCATAACATTTTAATATTTTTTTTTTATCTGTTATGTACGGAAATATCAAACGTATGTTTTTTTCTTTTAAAATCATAACATTTTAATAGTTCTTTTTTTCTATCTGTTATGTGGGTAAATATCAGATGTGCAGAATATATACATAAGAAATAGACTTTAAAAATATTTAAAAACAATCAAAGTAACATTTTTTGTTCTCTTTTTTTTCTATTCGTTTTTATTTTTCTTCCAGTATTACATTTTCCTTTTTTTTTGTTTTCTGTTATTTAGGTACGCTAAGTATTTCTTTTTATTTTTATAAATGTTTAATTTATACATGCATTCTATTTAAAAAATATAAATTATAACCTATAGAACATTCTGAATTTTTTTTTGTTCGTTTATATTTACCGTCCATTCATATGCATACATAAAATTTTTTTTGTTCGGTTATGTTTACCGTCCATTCATATAAATATAACTGTTGCCTACATATTAAAAAATAATAAATCTATAACTACATACATAAATAGCCATATATTCATTCATATACATATGTATCTATATTATGAGCTGAACTTCTCAGTGTTGCATTATATCATAATGCGGCAAAATTTTAAAAAAAATAAGAAAGCGTTGCATAGCTAAATTCAAAATTTAAATAAAAATATTGCAATTTTATAATGTTCTTTATTTCCACTTAAAATGCGACCCTTTAAAAACTTTGATTCATACACTGCCTTGTTTTTACTTTCTTTTTATAACATAACATTTTAATATTTTTTTTTTATCTGTTATGTACGGAAATATCAAACGTATGTTTCTTTCTTTTAAAATCATAACATTTTAATAGTTCTTTTTTTCTATCTGTTATATGGGTAAATATCAGATCTGCACATATACATAAGAAATAGCCTTTAAAAATATTTAAAAACAATCAATGTAAAATTTTTTTGTTTTCTTTTTTTTCTATTCGTTTTTATTTTTCTTCCAGTATTACATTTTACTTTTTTTTTTCTGTTATTTAGGTAATCTAAGAACTTATTTTTTTTTTTTAATATTAAATTTGTGCATACAGTCTATTTCAAAAATAGAAATTATTAGCTATAGAACATTCTGAATTTTTTTTTTGTTCGTTAATGTTAACCGTCCATTCATATGCATACATAAAATTTTTTTTGTTTGTTTATGTTTACCGTCCATTCATATAAATATAACTGTTGCCTACATATTAAAAAATAATAAATCGATAAATCAACTAAATAATAATAGTTGGGAATTTGGTGCGACTGTGCTAGCAGATTTTTAATAGTACAGCACAAATAAAAATATGCATACCATTTTTGTACATGTTTGTACCTACATATGTAGTAAAAAAATTTGGTTTTAAAAGTATATAATTGAGAATATATTAAATTGCTTACTTCTAAATGCTAATGTTTTTGAATTAAAAAAAAAATTATTTTGCTTTTTCTAGACGATGTAGTTATATATGTATGTATGTACATAACATATATTTTATGATTAATTGATAATTATTGTTATTCAAAAGAAAAATATTGTTGTTATTTACTATTACTATTATACTATTACTATATAATTGGAAATATATTCTTAGTTTTTATACTTCAGAAAAAGGCATTAGTGGTGCAGATCATCATTCCCTAATAAATCTTAATTTAAAGACAGCTCCCAATTTAGATATCAATGTTAGGGCCATAATATGCGATTTTAATATGTTAAGAGTTTCGAAAGAAAAGCCCTATTTTAATTATAATTAAGAAAGGAAAAACACATATTTATATAAATATTATAAATAAACACATTGCTTTTATAAATAAAAATGTATACTAAAAATCAATTTCATTGATGAAAAAAAACTTAAATTTAACACTTGCTTACTAAATTTTAAGTAAATGCATTTTAAATATTACACTGTGTTCTCAAGTGCGGCACATTAATTTGTTTACACATTCATATCTTTCAAATTCATCGCTTTCAAACCAAAAATATTTTCGAAGCACATATTATTATATATTTTGAAGTATGTACCTATGTATATATACGCATACAATGCAATGGGCTACATAAAAAACAAGTCTTTTATAGAAAAAAAAAACATTTATGTATTACGCATACGTATTGGTATTGGTGAGTTTAGTAAATTTAGATAAAATGTTTTATTTTGGTTCTGTAATAATTCTGTTAAAAATTCTGTTATATCTTTGTATGAAAATTTAATTTTGAAATTAAGCTAATTTCTCTAATGTTTTTCGATATTATTATTTTAAAAACATGTATTGTCATCGGGATCTGATCTAATGAAGAAAATTTCAAGTCTCTAGCTCAACGGGAAGTGTGTTTAAAATGGCTTCTAAGATTCCATCCTTTACCCAACCAAGTTAATAAAAAGCTGTTAAAAAGCGAAGTCATATTTTTAATTTTTATATGAACTGAATAAAAACAAAGAAAATAATGCTAGGAAATAGAAATATTATTTTGCGAACTTTATTATCGGGTGTATTTCATTCAAACTTCGATTAATATTTTCTACAAGATCGTCTGGTATATAACCTGCAATGGTTTATAGTATACCATAGATATATTAACCACGGGTGGTTGATTTAGAACAAATTTTCTTTTGTCAAAAATTTTAGAAAAGTCAAAGTACCTAATGTTATTACCGCCATATAAAATTTTTTCAATGGTCAAAAGTCATATGTTAGCCAGTTTTGAATCCATTTTGAATTTTCAAATATTGGTTTACTGCAGCAGTTTAGTGTATTGTTTTGGTTTTATTAATAAATTTTAGATCAAATGCTTTAAAAATTAAAAGGTAAGTTTTGATTTAATTGAAGAGATAGAATTTTATATTTTATTTTATTTTATTTTAAATCATAGCAAGACGGCTTACATTTGTTACTGGAAATGCGAAAAAATTAGAGGAACTCATTGCCATTTTAGGGTCTACCTCGTAGCTTACAATCAAAAAAGATAGATTTATCCGAATTCCAAGGTTAGACTGTGGTAATTATCCCTATAATTAATTCTCTTAACTTTAAAAATTAGTTCTATTTAATTTAAAAATAAATTTTTTTTTAATTTAAGGTGAGATAGATGGAATTTATCAAAAAAAATGTATAGAAACAGCAAAACAAGTAAAGGGAACTGTTTTGGTTGAAGATACATGTTTACAGAAGGACTGTACAAAATGCTCGAAAACTGGGAAAATAAATCAGCTGAAGCTGTTTGTACTTTAGTATATTGTGAAGGTGGAAATCATGTTTGTTAATTTTTATAATTTAAATAAAATTTGTTATGACAATATGATTTCTCATTTTTATTTATAAATTCCAAAAATAAAATGGAAAGAAATATAGGTATAGAAATATGGACGACATCTAGTGATTTTAAAATGAAACTGTTTAGCGACAGCTATTGGCCTTTTAGATGTAGTAGTTTATTAAAACTTTGGAGCACTTCCAGCGATGGCGGCGCTAGTATCTAAAAATTTTAGGTAAGCTATCTATTATTACTATATATTATCTATGATATTAACTAATAGCCTAATAGATAGGCAGTGAAGAAAATATTTTCAGCCAATTTTGAAAAACAGCTGAGTGAACCGTGCGTATGTGTTGCTTTAGTTTCCTCAGAAATAGGTTACTAAAAGGTGAAATAAATTCATTTCTAAGTTTTTTTAGGGTTTTATCACTTATTTTGTTACTTTACAAATAGTTAAAATTTGGAATAACCTTAATTAAATTAAATTTTAATTTTAAATCAAAATATATCAATTATTAAGTAATATAAAAACTTAAAATCTCTGAATGAAACTGGTTATGAAAAACTGCTTTACATTATTTTAGTAAATATAAACAGCTGAGTGAACGAAATGTATACATATAATAAAATGCAATGTATACATATATAAATTTATTTTTTTGACTGAATACCTTATGATAGAAAAACACATAAGAAGAAAAGAAACGACTATACCTAACTTACCATCTATTAGTTAATATATCTATGTCGACACCACTTTTATAAACTGCTAAACAGAGAGCATATCGAGAGCATTGGTTGTAGATACACCATTATGTGACAACAGTATAACAGTTCACCAAATTATAAATTTCGAGGTTATATATCACCAACTATTCCTTTATTATTTATGAAAAGCTGAAATATAAATTTTCCTATTGTTTATTTCCCATCACTATTCTATCCATTTTACATAACTATTTCATTAGTTTTTTTTTAAATGACTACAAAAAAAAATAATATTTCGAACCTATTTGTTAATTTAAAAAAAAAATTAAATAGTGATATCTAACCGCTATCAAAAAAAATAGCAATAGTGAGAAAATATGGAACAAATATGGATTGAAAACATTGAAGTCTAACCGCGGTCTTACATATTATATAATTATTATTACAGATATTATTTGTTATAATTTCGAACGCACAAAATACTTTTTCAAAAATATTTAAAATTATTTGTTTTAAATTTACTAATATGACATTTTTAACTAATTATGATACGGTATAGAAATGTCAAAATCGTTTTGACGCCTGTGGTTAATTTTTCTGGTAATTTTCATGAAAAATTTCGCAGAATTTGACCTGTTTCGCTTATATTCTTTCAATTGATGCTCAGTACCAAGCACCTATATTATGGTTTTTTTTTTAATGGCCGCCAATTTTAGTTGGTATAGTACAAAGAAAGATAATCTACTTACATGAAAATTTTTACGCGCGGATTTTAAAAATATCTAATTAGAATTTAATATATTAAATCAGTGAAACAAATAAAAAACAAAAAGATTTAAAAAATAAATAAATACTGTAGTAATTCAGTGATTTCTAAATATATAAAGCAAAGTGTTTTACGTAAATAAAATACTAGTAAAACAAAATAATAAGAATAATAGTAATAACTAGTATATAATAAAAATAAGAATAATAATTATTTTAAACAAATAAAATAAAAATAATGCTACCATTGTGCAGTGTACCCGATTGTAAATCAAACAGCCGTAATGCACCGGAATACACATGTTTTTTGTTCTCAATAGATGCATAACTTCAAATAAAATTGCTTAGGGCAACTAGAACAGCTGATTTGAAAATTTCTACATTTACCAACGTGTGCGTAAACCAACGTGTGCGTAAAAAAATAGTAAGTATATTTTATTATTATAAATAGAATAAATACATTTTTGCTTTGGATTATAAAGTTATACAAGAAATTATTTATTTTTATAAACTTAGTATAGTAGGAAATGCATTAGATACAGTGTCGTCATTTTCTTTAGATAAAAATTTAGAAGTAAAAGGTATGTATATCATAAACAAAAAAAGTACGCATTTCAAAATTTTCATACTTGTTAGGTTCTAAAAGTCGTTGTGGTAGTTTTAGTAAATTAGAAAATTTAATTTCCCACGTTAACAACGTACTTGTAGAATTATCCCATATAGAAAGACTACAAAATATAATACATAATATTTCACTTATTTTAAACGAAAAATCTGAACTGATAGAAGAGCATGTGTTAGTTTTAAAATTTTGCTATGAACAATTGTTATTATGTTTATTTAAAACCCAAATATTCCTAATTATTATTAGTATTTTCATCTTTATTATATTTTATTAATCCAAAGCAAAGACTATATACTAACACACATTCAATCCCATACAAAAATTTTTGTAATGAAAGTTAAAAAGTGCTTGTAAAATTAATATCCCTGTCTACATTAAGCAGGAAGAAAAATAATCAATATTTATCAAATATTTTATCACATTATCAAACCTTTTATATATAAGTTTCATTTATAGTTATAATATTGTTATATTATTAATATTGAGTACACCAGTTTACAAGTATTTTTTTTTAATTTTTAAAGAATCAAATAAAAATAAAAACAGACAAAAAAAAATGTTGTTATTGTTTTTTAAAATTTTGAATGTATTTTGTTCATTAATTTGTTCAATAATTTTATTTTTACCTTTCTTATAACATATATATTTTTCTATAGATGTATAGAAAATGATATACAGACAAATTGTAATAGCAGATAATAGTATAGTATGTTTATAAAAAGAAAATAAGCTAAAAAGTGTATACAAATTTGTTATTTTGAACGATTAACTGAACAAAAATTCGTCGTTTGAATTGAAGTAAACTAAAAAGAAAAATGTTTTGTATGTATTCGCTATGTAAGTTTTATATGTCTAGCGTGCCAATATTTTAGCATTTTAGTTATATTATATTTTTAACTAGTAAATTTTAAATAAAATACATAATTATAAAAGATACAAATTAAAAACTAAGTGAAATAAAAAGAAATGATTTTCAAACTTACATACATACATATGTCACCGTTGATTTGAAAATTATAAATGAAAATTACTTTTACAATAATTTTTTTTTTTTAAATCTTATGACCTGTGTAGGATTTGAACCCATACTCCCTTGGTTGATACACCACACGTTTAAGCAAGGCCTTAACCAAATATCCGCAGAACCACCGCGAAATTACGTATCTCAACAATTTCAAAAAATAAATTCATGAATAATGAACAATATTCCACACGTAAAATCGTTATTAAACCAGTTAAACACATGTAACGTAAAATAAAGTTAAATCCACACATGAAAATACAGCACAAAGATTTTCACAAATTATGCATTACTGTATTCCTATTATATTTTTACTTTATTTGAATAAACATGAAAACTAAATTAAATAAATGTTTTTTAATTAGTTCTGTATTATTATTTATATAAAATTTTGATTTTGCCGTAAAAAGGGAAAAAGTCAAGTGGACTACATGTATTATGTATTTAAAAAATATAAAAAATTTTGGAAATTTCGTATTCAACTCGGCATAAAAAACCATTGAACATTTCAACAATTTATAATTAATTACATAATATGTACATAGTAATAATTAACAAAAAAATAAAAATTATTTTTATAATAAAATAAAACAATTATTAACAAAATAAACCATAATTTAAACAAAACAAAATAATTATAAATTTACACAAAAAAAAAAAAACGACAAAAATTAATCTTGAAATTGCATCTTATGAAATTCAGGGACATTCGACCTTAAAAGAAATTAAAAACTAATTTTTAAAAATTATCTATGAACAAAATCTATATAATTATGTACTTAGTACTTATAATATCCAAAATTAAAGATATTATTTTTATTTAAATATTTTCACTTTATTTACATTTTTCGACTCTTATTTTCAGGAGGAAAAAAAAAATTATAAATCAAATAAAAATTATTAATTTTTTATTAAATTTTATTTCTGTAAAATTGCTACTTTATCTACAAATTTATTATGTTTATCTATTAACAAAGACTATACATATATAAGACATTTCAAGTAGAATAAATTTTTTAGTATAGCAAATAAATATAAGGCTACGGCTTCGGCCCAAATAGTCGCAATCTATCAATATGAAATTTATTCATCTTTTATATTATACTAAATTTGTTTCTTTTTAAATTTTAAATATACATAAACGTTTTTCATTCTTTTCTTTGATATACAATCATATACAAGTTAACCGTGAATAAAAAAATAAAAAGTTTTCTAAGTAAAATAAATTGGTGTGTATCAACATTATAACTTTGTATTGCTATACTAGGATAGATAATATTTGGAATACTGGTAATATAATGTAGATTTTTGTAAGTAATTTAGATTCGATTGTTAGTTTTAAATAAATTTTATTATTCTAGTTATATAATATTACAATTCATTAACATAAAATTTACAAATGTTATACAATAAAACAATTTTTAACATACAAAGAAAAGATTTGTTATCTGCATGCTGTGCTGTATGTGTTATAAACCGAATAAACGAGAATGTATATAAATATAATGTGAAGTTAACAATTAGCTTCCTTGTCAGATTTATTGTATCGTTTTCATTTGTTAAATAAAATTAAGTTTTTTTCTAGATATACGAAAAAATATACATGAGATTTCTTAATTTGTCACAGACAATTTGTGTATTTAAGTATATTTTTTTTTTTTGCAAAATAAGCTAAAGAGTATATAAAAATGTGTTATTTAGAATGATTAAGTAAACAATAATTCGTCGTTTCAATTGAAGTAAACTTTATTGACTATAATATATGAAGGATTTAAATTTTTACTTTATAATTTTAAATGTATAAAATTATTAATTAACATATATTGGATTAATGTTAATTAGTTTAACTAAGTAGGTATCTGTGACGAGGCGTGACATTTTTGAGAAAGGAAGCACACAAAGTAATATTTTTTATATAAAGAAAGTAAAGTGAGTTTTTTCTATCCGCGTATTACTAAAAGTTTTTAGAGAAATCATAGCACGCAAATGTGAACTACATTCTTTATGTCTTGTGAACTACATTCTTTAGCTGCTTTTGAAAAATTATTCATATCGCAGAAACCTACACTATTTCAAACAGACTTTTCTGACAAACAGAAAAATGTTACATACACCGTTGTGTAACTGTTTGGATTTGCAACACTGGAGTTATGCGACCACTTTTTATAATACTGTTTTTCTCATCAAAATTTCTAGAAGAGAAATTTCTTTCTAATAAATTTTCTATAATGCAATTACACGCACTCATATTTCAATAAATTTCAATATTCAATTTTTAATTTTTATATTTTATTCACTAATAATCTAATTTCAAAACTTATTGATTACTTTTTATTTGATTTAATATTTTAAAGTTTGAAAAACTTTTTAGAAAACTGATTTGAACTGAGATTTAGTTAGAAAAATAAAACATATAGCTATAGTGCTATACATATTTAAATAAAATAATGTAAAAAAAATATTTTTTAAAATATGCTTTTATCGAAGCCGAATTCGCCCCCTAAAAAGTAGAAAATAAAATTGATTGCAAAACTTTAGCTTTTTGGACTGTTATAATATAAAAGTGATTTGCTAGTGCAAGCATTTTGGACTGTTATAATATAAAAGTAAATTGTTGGAATAAGGTTAAATAAAAATCTAGGAAATTTGAGGTTTGTGTTTCTTTTTTTATTCCAGCAATTTACTTTTATATTATAACAGTCCAAAATGCTTGCACTAGCAACTCACTTTTATATTATAACAGTCCAAAAAGCTAAAGTTTTACAATCAATTTTATTTTCTACTTTTTAGGGGGCGAATTCGGTTTTACTAAAAGCATATTTTAAAAAATATTTTTACATATTATTTTATTTTATACTTTTTAGTTTTAAATGAAACACATATG
This sequence comes from Poecilobothrus nobilitatus, assembly GCA_947095535.1. Classification (NCBI taxonomy): domain Eukaryota; kingdom Metazoa; phylum Arthropoda; class Insecta; order Diptera; family Dolichopodidae; genus Poecilobothrus; species Poecilobothrus nobilitatus. The sequence continues at coordinate 158,254,047 of OX352772.1, read as the reverse complement.
TGTGTAATTTAAATTTTAAAAAATATGGGATATTTTTTATTCACACATACATTAATTATTGTTTCTGATATAAAATACGTTTTACAATTTTATACCAAATGTTTAAGTAAATTAAGAGACGTTAAATCGATTCCATTACAGCAAGAGTAAAAATTTTTTATTCCAGTAACTCATAAATAATGAAAGTACCTCGAAGGGTAAAATATGTACCAAAATACTGTGATTATAATTTATAAATATTGGAATCCAATTTTAGTTGAAGCAACATTTCTAACACGTATGAAAATGATATATGTACATAAATGTATTTTACTGTATATTTCTATAGTATACTAAATATTAGTAGTATATCGTATATCCAAAGAAACACCTAACCTTGAACACCTACCTACTTAATCGCTTAATAAGATCATGCAGTAAAAAATGTTGACAAATATCTTGATTTAAATTATAAACAAATGGAGCGGAACACAATAATTTAGGAAATTAGTTTAACATAATATCAAAGATAATATACTATATAGATGTTGCGAAGCTGTATAAAATAAACACCTTAAAAATTTAAGCTCTTTAAAATTTATTAAAAAATTGTAAAAGCTTTATTCATATTATATTTATTTAAAAGTTTTTCAATTGAGATTTGAGAATATCTCAATTGAAAAACTTTTAAAAACAATAACATAATAACAAAAAAAAAGCTTTGCGTATCTTCAATAGAATATCAGATAATAACATAATAACAAAAAAAAAGCTTTATATTAAAATATTAAAACATAAAATTGCTAATATCAGCAGATCGTCATCGTGTACTAAACGGTTAGCAAAGATAATATGTATTATGTATGCATATAACATAGATATGTATGTAAATTATATATATGTATATGTATATTATATTTGTGGATATATATAGTTATAAAGTAATTAATACATATCTAACAAAATTTAACACTAATATAAAAAAATAAATTAATATGTTTTTATATTTTTTAGATAAGGAAATATAATAAATAATTATGACAATAAAGAAAATATATTCATGTATGTACATATATAGTTTCTTTATATGTATATATCCAATTCTATAATCTATCCAAATCTATCAATAATCCAAATAATCTACATATAATCTATTCTATATGCTTCCATAATAATAAAGCAATTTTAAATTTATTTTGATTCCCGGCTGGGTACAATAATTATAATATAAAAAAAAAATATTCATATATCGCAATATATAAATACTTAATATATCACATAATATCTCGTACAGCCCACATTCCTACCAGGAAACAAGAGTTATAGCTACCTGGCACATTTATGTACCGCGGTACCTGTATATAAATAAATAAATTTATTTTGTTTTTTTTTCACTACTTAGCATCATTCAATAAAAAATCATTTGATAAAGTACCTAATAAAGTGCTTTATTGATTTTTATAGTTTTTGTAAAGATAATAATGTAGGTACATACATTTATGCATGATTTTTGATTTAAATTTAATTTTAATAGTAAGTAACTACCGATTGACGATTAGTGTTTTATGAAATGTGTATGAATGTACATTTATTTTTTTAATTTAATAATAATAAATTTTTAATATACTATTTCAATACTTAAAGGTCTATGGTTATTCAATCTAAAATTAAAAAAATTCTCGTAATATGTGAATTAGTAATTTTGATTTAAATATAAAAAAATAAAACTAGAAAAATCCATTCATTTAAAAATCTAATTAATTCTAAATAAAATCTCAGCAATTTAAAAAAAAACTAATTTTAAAATCAAAAAAACTAGTTCGTCTTGCCTTTGAATTTATATTTTTCAATTAATTATAAATATGCCGGCTGTTCGTATTTGTTGTATCAGTTTATGTCGAAGCACATCCCGAGTTGAAAATTTAAAATTTTTCAGATTTCCCCCTCGAAGTACCTCTAGATATGCATCATGGGTTACGGCTTGTCCGCAATCTTATGATTATATTAAGACTTTGAAAACGCCATATATTTGCCAGCGATATTTTGAGAATACTTTTTTGGGATCAAGAAGGTTGTATTCAAATGCGATTCCTACACTTTTTTTAACGGAAGAGTCTGATCAGAATGTTGCCGCTCCAATTAATATTATTGTGGATAATGATATTAACATGAGGAAATTAGATCAGATGAATTTTGAAGTTAATATAGTTGAAGAACAGGTTATTACACAATGTACACAATGTCATAAAAGAGAAAAGAATTTGGCATATTATAGATCTTTGACAGGAAAGTTGCAAAACAAAATTAAAATTTTAAAAAATGATATTTTAAATTTAAGGTCTAAAACTAAATTATTAAATAGATTAAAAAGAAATAAAACTTCACAAAAAACCGGGTCAACATCTACTCATGTTACCCAGCCATTAACTGACCGAGATATTTTTTGTAATATGCAAATGAAAAATAGTCGGTTATACACCAAAGAAGAAAAAAAAATATCCCAATTAATATTTTTCAAATCCACAGCTGCTTATAAAATCTTATATGAAAAATTACAATTTCGATTACCTTCTACTAGTTGCATTTACAGTGATTTACCAATTAAAAATTTAACTTCCTCTATATTACCACCGGAAATGCATGCAAAAATTAAAGAAACTGTCGACAAGTTTTCGAATGAATTCAAAGAAGTTAGTTTAGTTTTTGACGAAATGGCCATCAAAAGAAATTTGACTTACAATCAAAAGCATGATAAAATTGAAGGGTACGTCGATTATGGTGAAAATAAACGAGAACCTAAAATAGCAAAAAACGCTTGTGTTTTCATGTTCCGAAGCTTATATGGTAATTGGAAGCAAATCATAGGATATGTCGTTTCTGAAACTTCTATACCAATAAATAAACTTCATTTTCTTGTTATGGAAATTTTGAAGTTATCCCATGATCTTAAATTAAAAGTCCGAAATATAGTTTGTGACCAATCAACAACAAATCAATCTTTTTGTAAAAAACTTGGTGTTACAGAAGATTTACCTTATTTTATTTACAATGAAGAAAAAATTTATTTTTTATATGATGTACCACATTTATTTAAATCAATTAGAAATAATTTAATTAAGTATCCATTAAAAACAGAATCAGGTCATGCGACATGGAATATTATTAAGCAGCTGTATGAAAAAGATAGTAAGTCATCAATCCGAGTATGCCCACGTTTAACAGAGAGCCACATAAATCCCAATACGTTCCAAAAAATGAATGTGAAACTTGCTATTCAGGTATTTAGTTCAAGTACTTGTGCTGGTATTAGAACATACGCCGAATCAGATTTTTTTAAGGATAAAAACTCTACGTTGTGTACTGCAAAATGCGTAGAAAAATTTAATAATTTATTCGATTGTCTAAATAGTAAAACACTATATGGCAAAAATCCATATAAAAACGGTTTGCAAAAAAATAATTGCGTATGGCATTATATTCACGATATGTGCGAATTTTTGAAAAAAGTAGAATTTGAGGTTCCTCACAAAAAAATTAAAATTAATTGTTTAAAAGGGCTGAGACAATCTATTAACGGTATTCTTTTATTATCAGATGAGCTGTTCAATCAACATGCAGACTGGTATTATATGTGCACTAATAAATGTAATCAATAGATCAATCAATAATAGAAAATTTTTTTAGTATAGTTCGTTCTAAAAAAATGAAATCCTTCTGCTTCCGAATTGGGATATATTTTAGCTAAAATAATCTGTGTAAAATTAGCGTATTCTTCGAAATTCGCGAACTGTGAACAAGATTCTGAAAATATGCTGGACATAGATTGGCAAAATATATTGAAATTGGATGAAACTAACAACGACAATGAAGAATCAAACAGTGATCCAAAGCAAGGCAATCAGGATCCATCAAATAAAGAGAACATTAACTTATTAAATGATATTGATTTACATTCTGAACATGAAGAAAACTTTACCATAGAAAATTTCTTATCTGAAAATGCAACCAGATATTTTGCAGGATATATTATGATGAAAATCCTTAAAAAACATCGTGAAATAAGTAATTGTCATGATTGCGGTAAGAATTTGTTAAATGCGGATATGGCTTCAATGTCTAATAATAATGAATATTTAATTTTTTTTTTAAATTTTAATACCTATACCGATTTTGGATCTCTTAAAGCTCCATCAAATGAATATTTTGCAATCTGTAAACGTTATGTGATTATTTTTAGTAAAGTTATGAAAACTTCAGGTCATGAAGAAGGGATTTTATCTTAAATTAAGATAGAATGCATAAACGATTTAAAAAAATGGTTCGATAAAAATCACAAATGTTACGACCATAGAGTTAAAATTTTAGACTTTTTTCTTTTAATTTTAATAAGAAGAAATTCTTTATGGATTTTCCAAAAATCTAAAATAATAAATGATAATTATAATAATCCTAGACTTAGAGTTTTGAAGGAATAATTAAATACAGAATTTTATTTTTATGATTTTTTATTAACAAAATTAGTGTTAGAAATTAGGTTAGGAATTAGCAATTAAAAATACATATAAAATTTTATTAATTTTTAATCTTTGCATTATTTAATTTCATTTATAATAAATAAAATGAAATAAAATTAAAAGGAATTTATATTAAATCAATTTAATGAAAATGTTAATTAGATAACCAATAACTTAGAAGTGAACATAACATTTATTATTAAAACAAAAATAATAATAAATAATAATAATAGAATTATAATAATAATAATACCTAGTTAATCTAATTCAAAACGGAAAACGAGCCTCGGTCAGTTTTTTCGTTTAACAATTTATGAATGGATAAAATAGATAGGAGTCGTGGTGGACACTGACCCAGGCATGTATGTGGGATTAAAATGTTAAACTCAATTATTCTAGTGAACATGGTCGCTCTATTTCTCAGATGTTAAACTCTCCAAGCAAGTTTAAGAAAGCGGTAAAACTTCTTTCTTTTTCTTCTAATTATAATTTAGAGGCACTTGCATTACAACGTGGACGTAGTTAAACGTAATACAACGAGCAGTACATAAAGTAAATTCGATTTTGTAATTAAATTAATATTGTAATAAGAAATAATTGAAAAAAAAGAATTAATTAAGAACATATTTATTAAGAACATATTTGAATACTTTGAAACTTTATTTTATAAAAAAAAATACTAAAAGTAAACTTAAATATAATAAAACAATTTTGAATTTGTGTTAGTTTAAAATAATATAAATTTCATATTAATAAAATATTTTTGGATTTACAATTTTATTAATAATTATTATTAAACATTTAAATCTAAATTAAACAAACGTGTTTTATTTTAATAAATCTAATAAATTAATAAAATAAAACCACATGTATAGGACGGCAGACTCCAATCCCATATATCATAGGATAATATAATAAGCGTTGTTTTCTATGTTACAGTTTTTAATTTTTAAGAATTGTTATTTGGTTTAAACTTGTTTTTTTTAGAAATATTTTTTTTTTAACATAAATTAACATTTTTTTTTTAAATTGTTTTTGTGGATTAGGCCTCTAGGGATACCACATTAAAAAAACGCGCCTTATTCTGTACGCGAGTTATATGATCATCCTAATATATAACCATAACTTAACTTAACATATAATTTAACTTAATATTGTATAATTAACATTTATTTTTATGTAAACTAAATTTCATATGTTGTTCACCTTTTTGTTCAGACGCAATGTCAGCAGAATTAAATTAGTTAATAACAATTGGGAAACTTTAAATATTAATTATCCAAATTTCTTTAACATAATATATGTTTCGCTGACAATGCATCCTTTTAACTATAAATACCTGTAATATTTTATTCTGAAAGTAATTATTATGATCATACCTGTAACCAGTAAAGTCAAATTAAAGAATATTTAAAAATAAAGTTTGTTTTTTTTTATTAATGTAAAAACGAAACTTATAAGTGGCGCAGTCGGTAGGATCCAAAAACAGTGATCCTTTTAATTAAAGTGTGTTCCGGTTAATATATATATCGCTTAAAATTAAATATCTAATAAAAAAATAAAATAAGAACTAATTTTAATAAATATATTATTAAAATAAAAAAAAAAAAAAAAAAAAACATTAAACTATTTTTAATTTAAATAAAAACATTTTAATAAAATTAAAATAAAATTGTGAAAATTTTTATAACAAAAGAATATTGTTATTAAATAATTTATTAAAACTGGAATTTAATACCACAAAGGAATATTGTGAAAAATTAGAAATCCAGAATTTTTGTGAACGTGAATAATTTGGAAGCAACAAGATTAAGCTGTATATTATATAAAGTGCAAATTGGAAACACATCAAAAGGTCAACTGGTGAACTTCAGTTCTTTAATTTGGATCCTAGAACAACAACGAGCCTACAGATACAATGAGTATTTTTCTTCTCATGCTCACGTAAGTCAAAATTTTTATTACTATCCTATACTTCCTTCCAAATCAATTCCTATTAAATTAAAGTAAGAGAAAACAAAAAATATAAGAAAATTATAAATATATAAGATAATAAGAAAAAAAAATTTATAAAATAAAAAGTATAAAAAATTAAAATTTTTTAATATTTTCACTGTGATCAAGCCTATTCTTCGATACCTAAGGTGAGGCTGCCTTAGGCACAGTGAATTATTCAAAAAAAAAAAAAAAAAAAAAAAAAAAAAAAAAAACTTATTTCTTAGAAAAATATAAATGTTCAAAAGGTCAAAAGACTTTAAACCTAGAGTTGCTCCATATTCTCCTCGAAATTTATCTGAAAATTTATTAACTAGTACTCCTGCTTCCCTAGATTTCGAAAACAATAACCAAATTAATCTTGATAACCTTTTAAATTCAAGCTTAGATTCTGTTCATAGTTTTAACTCGTACAATTCGGAAATAACCATAATGCAAAACAGTGACGCTATCAATCGCATTTATAACAGTCTTAGAATACCAGATGCAATAAAGGATTTACCAAAATTCGATGGAAATCCAAGATTATTGCACGATTTCATCGACAATGTCGAAGGAATCCTAACTTTAATAACTGAAATTGACGGGACTTTGTATGACAAAATTATTCTTAGGGCAATTAGAAACAAAATTGAAGGACAGGCTAATGAAGTTCTAAATATGTATGGAACTCCATTATAATGGGAAAAAATGAAAGAGAACCTGATTCTTCATTACTCTGATAAAAGAAACGAGACATCCCTTATAAAAGATTTGCATACGTTAAAACAGAATAACAAAACAGTAGAAAATTTTTATTCTGACGTTATAGAAATTCAAGCTACCATGTTTAATCATATAAACATACATGAAAAAGCTCAAAGTGTTATAGCTGCAAAGAAAGATCTTTATAATGAAATGTGTCTTAACGTTTTCTTATCAGGACTTAAAGAACCATTAGGGTCAACCATCCGTGCTATGCGACCACAATCTTTAGCAGTTGCATTCTCTTATTGTATAAAGGAACAAAATATATTCTATACAAGAGTTTTTAATCAGCAGACTTCTAAAATAAAGCCCATTCAAAATAACAATAATTTCAGTAATTTTACAACACCATATAGACCAAATGGAGGACAAGGAATAATTCCAAAAAATAATAATAATAGTTTTACTCAACCTAGACCGAATAATCCTTTTAATTATCGTACCAACAACAATTTCTTTAACAACCAAAGGAATCAATTTGTTAGACCCGCAGCTAATAATCAGTTAGCACAGTATAACAGACCAACTACATCATATCAGCCAAGACCAACCCCAATGGACATTGGATCAGCCAGATCAAGATCATTAATTCGAAATCAAAATTCAACTCAGAGACCAAACTTTAATAAATTTAATAACTTTAGACAAAATACGCAATTACCCAACTTTATTAGCGAAGAACTTTTTAACGTAGAAGAACAAAATCCAAAAGATGACAACATTTATTCTAATGATCATTTTTATACAAACTTGGACAACTATTACAACTATAATATAGAAGAAGACATTTCCGAAAAACCTGATATAGAAGTAGATGATTCAAATTTTTGCTTACCTGCCGATTCAAACCCACCGGATACATAGATGTTAATAAACATGGAAATATACTACCATATATACAAATTTTATATAATAATAAGCCATTAAAATTTCTAATTGACACAGGAGCTTCCTCTTCTTTTATTAACCCCGTTTTAGTAGACCCAAATAACATAACCCAAATTGAACCAGTTACAATAGTTACAGGTTTAAATAAACATAAAATAAACAAAAAAATTACCTTACCAATATTTAAGGAATTTCAACAAATAGGTCAAATGGAACTTTTACTTTTTAAATTTCACGGCTATTTCGATGGACTCATCGGATTAGACATTCTTACTCTTCTAAAAGCCAAAGTAGATATTGCAAATAAAAAATTATTAACTGCAAATACAGAAATAAATCTTCACTTTAAACCTAACTTAACTTCTGAACAAATTCAAATACCACCTAAATCAAAATTAATTGTAAAACTACCAGTAGATTATAAAAATGGCAGCATTCATATCAATAACATTGAAATTTGTCCAAAAATATTAGTTTCAGAAGGAATTTATTTAGCAAAAGATTGGTATAGTTTGATAGAAGTTACCAACATTTCAAATAAAGAAGAAATTCTTTATGTAGACCAACCTATTAAAGTTCACCCATTTTTAAAAGAAGAATTTTCTGAAATAAATAATTTCAAAATTAATTACAATTGTAATTCAAATATTTCTCGTCAAGATATAGTAGATTTAATAAGAACCTCACATTTAAATAACGAAGAAAAACGAAATTTATTAGCAGTTTGTAAAGAATATGAAGATATTTTCTTTAAAGAAGGTCAATCTCTCACTTTTACTAATCAGATTAAACATAATATTAAGCTAACAGATGATTCGCCTATTTATGCCAAATCTTATCGTTACCCATACATTCATAAGAATGAAATCCAAACCCAAATAAAGGATATGTTAAATCAAGGTATAATTCGAAACAGTTACTCCCCTTGGAGTTCACCTGTTTGGATTGTTCCGAAAAAACGCGATGCAAGCGGTAAACAAAAATGGCGATTAGTAATCGACTATCGCAAATTAAATGAAAAGACCGTAAGCGATAAATACCCCTTGCCTAATATAAATGAAATACTGGATAAATTAGGTAAATGTATTTACTTTTCAACTTTAGATCTTGCAAGCGGATTTCATCAAATCGAGATGAATCCTGCAGATATACAAAAGACCGCATTTTCGGTAGACGGAGGTCATTATGAATATATCCGTATGCCTTTCGGTCTAAAGAATGCACCATCCACATTCCAACGTGTGATGGATAATGTTCTTAAAGATCTGGTTGGACGAATATGTCTCGTTTATCTCGATGACATTATAATCTTTTCAACATCTCTCCAGGAACATTGCGAGAACCTTCGGAAGGTATTTAAAAAATTACAAGAAGCTAATTTTAAAGTCCAACTCGATAAATCAGAATTTCTAAAAAAAGAAATTGCATTTCTTGGACATCTTGTAACAACTGATGGAGTTAAACCGAATCCTGATAAAATTCATGCTATAAAGAAATTTCCTTTACCCAAGACCCCAAAAGAGATAAAATCATTTCTTGGTCTTCTAGGATATTATAGAAAGTTTATCAAGGACTTCGCAAAACTTACCAAACCTTTATCTGAATGTTTGAAAAAAGGTAAGAAAATTATACTAGACGAACGTTATATTAAAACATTTGAAACCTGTAAAGATATTCTAATGAATGATCCAATCCTTCAATACCCGGATTTCTCTAAACCTTTTATAGTCACTACTGATGCAAGCAATTTTGCCATTGGCGCCATCCTTTCACAAGGAACAATTGGACAAGATAAACCGATATGCTATGCAAGTAGAACGTTAACAAGCTCTGAAATTAACTATTCAACCATAGAAAAGGAACTGTTGGCCATAGTTTGGGCAACAAAATATTTCCGGCCTTACATCTTTGGAAACAAATTCAAGATAGTAACCGATCACAAACCTTTAGTTTGGTTGATGAATCTTAAAGAACCCAACTCAAGACTTGTTCGATGGCGACTAAAACTCGAGGAGTTTGATTATGAAATTGTGTATAAAAAAGGCGTAATAAATTCAAATGCCGATGCTTTAAGTCGCATTAAAATAGATGAAATACATGCACACGATCTTGATGCAAATTCTACTGTACAAGGAACATTTGGATCAACTGTTCATTCAGCTTCAGAAGATATGAATGACGGAATTCCCATTGCAATACGACCGTTAAATGAATTTAACCATCAGTTAATTTTGTCAATCTCAGATAGAAAACCTCCAATTCAACTTGAAGTACCTTTTCGGAATAAACAAAAACGAACTATAAGGTTACCTAACTTTACAGAAGAAACCATAACTGACATTTTAAAGAAATTTGTACCTCATAACAAACTTACCGCTATATATACAGACGATTCTACTTTTAAACTCATTCAAAGTTCTTTTTCAAAACATTTCGCTAGATGTGGATCATTAAAACTTATTCGTTGTACCGAAATACTAAAAGATATAATCAATGAAGACGAACAGGATAAAACAATTAGGGACTATCATTTAAAAAATAATCATAGAGGTATCACTGAAACAATACTTCATCTCAAAAGAGAATTTTATTTTCCATTAATGAAGGAAAAAATTAGTAAAATAATAAATAATTGTGATACTTGCAATTTATTAAAATATGACCGTCACCCACCTAAACCAAAATACGAAATACCTGTAATAGCTAAGAAACCTATGGAAATTTTACACATAGACATATATTCAATAAATAATCATAAAATCTTAACTATAGTTGACAAATTTTCTCGATTTGCGGCAGCCTACACGGTAACTAACAGAAATAGTTTAAATATGATAAAATCTCTAAGAAATTTCTTTAGCCTTCACGGCATTCCAGAAACAATTGTGTCAGACCAAGGCGGTGAATTCACATCAACCATATTTCAAGATTTTTGTGGACAATATAATATCAATCACCATCTTACATCATTTCAACAAACTAGTAGTAATGGCATCGTAGAAAGAATGCACTCTACTTTAACTGAAATATATAGAATAGTACATGAAAAATCAAGAGACAAAGACCATGACGACATCTTGAATGAATGTTTAATAACTTATAACAATGCAGTACATTCTACAACAAAACTGACACCGTACGAATTATTTTACGGAAGACCATACACCTTTCTAAAACAAATTTCACCTAATAACGAACATGACTACCTAGAAAAACTAAACGAATTTCAAAATAAGCTTTTCCCAGAAATAGAAAAATTAGTAGAAAATAAAAGAAAAACCTTAATCGAAAAATTAAATAAAAATAGACAAGAACCAGAAAACTATCAAGAAAACGATCAAATATTTAGAAAAGAATTTAAAAGAAATAAAATGACACCAAGATTTTCAAAACATAGGGTAAAAGAAAACAGGAAAATAACAATTAAAAATCTTAAAAATAGAAAATTTCATAAAGCTAAAATTAAAAGAAAACTTAAATTTCAGAATAATAACAGTCAACGGACAGAGACTGGAAATACAAGACCTGACGGAGAATAAAATACTTACGTTAAAATTAGGCACAGCTAGAACAATAAAAGGTTACAACAATCTGTTACATATAGTAAGACTAGATACATACATAGAAACCATTGACAAAATCGAGGATACTATAAATTCTTTAAACAATGACTCTTTATTACAAGGCTCAATAAATATAACTAAATCAAAATTACAAAATTTAAATCAAAAATTAAATACTTTATATCCAAAATTAAAAATTAAAAGAGGTCTTATAAATGGCCTAGGTACCATGATAAAAACTATAACAGGTAACATGGATGCAAAAGATGCACATAATATTAACGAAGCAATTCAAACTTTAAATAGAAACCAACAAAATCTAAATAAAGAAATTGACAACCAAATAGGTATTAATTATTTAATGCAAGAAAGATTTAACAATATTACCAGACATATAAATGACCAACAAGAAACCATTTCGCTGTATTTAAGAAATTATCAAGATGAACTTAGAAATAGCATATTAAAATCAGGTTACAATGAAAAATTAGTAATTCAATCTCAATATATCAATCAAATTAACTACAATATAGATCCTTTAAATAATCACTTAACAAGTTTAGCAGAAGCAATAGTACTAGCTCGGTTAAACATTATATCAAAACAAATTCTTAGTATAAATGAAATAAGCGATATTCGAGAAAAATTTAATAATAATTCAATTCAATTCAATTCAGATGAGAATATCTACCAATTACTAGGTTTACAAGCCTATTATAATAATACTAATATTATTTTTAACATTAAAATTCCAATTTTATCCCCTGAATCATCCTCAATGATTCATGTAATCCCACTTCCTATTAATAATACAAAAATCATTCATACAAAACCTTTTTTAACATATAACCTTAATAACATTCAATATTTTGACGAAGCATGTCCAAGAGTAGAAAATATATTTTATTGTACTGAATCTACAAATCAAGAAATAACAGAAAAATCCAGCTGTATTGGCAAAATAATCCAAAACCTTCCAGCCAATTGCACATTAAGAGAACAACTATTTGTACCAAAGATCATCCAGCCAGAACCAAATTACATTCTTATCATGAACAGTTCAGAAATAACATTAAAATCATCCTGTGAACCTCATCAAATCAAAGTTAAAGGGACCAAGTTAATACATTACAATAATTGCACTATTGAAATAAACAATTTTTACTACCAAAGCTTCAATACAAAACATTGGGATGAAATTCATTTGTTACCTTCAATACCACTACGAATCAACTACTCAAACAACATCAAAGATCTAAACCTACAGAAATTAGAATCATTTCATATCGAAAACCAAAAAACAGTAAAACTATTGGAAGTTGCAACATCAGAAAAACAAATCATTAATTTTATTATAATATTAGTAACTCTATTTTTTACTATAATTATACTAATATACCTCTTTTATAAGAAAATTTCAGAAAAGCAATTTAGTATTCCAGTCACAAATCATATCACACAAAATGACATTCCAGGAAAACCAGCATCAACTCTTCGATGGCCCACACTTCACACAAAGGGGGGAGGAGTTATATGATCATCCTAATATATAACCATAACTTAACTTAACATATAATTTAACTTAATATTGTATAATTAACATTTATTTTTATGTAAACTAAATTTCATATGTTGTTCACCTTTTTGTTCAGACGCAATGTCAGCAGAATTAAATTAGTTAATAACAATTGGGAAACTTTAAATATTAATTATCCAAATTTCTTTAACATAATATATGTTTCGCTGACAATGCATCCTTTTAACTATAAATACCTGTAATATTTTATTCTGAAAGTAATTATTATGATCATACCTGTAACCAGTAAAGTCAAATTAAAGAATATTTAAAAATAAAGTTTGTTTTTTTTTATTAATGTAAAAACGAAACTTATAAGTCGCGCTCAGGGTGGTGTTGAAATAAGGATATAAACTTATATATGTGTATATATTATTCTTAGACAGAATTGTATACATACAAAATATATAGTAAAAGTGATATTAACATGTAAAATCTATACTAAAGGTAATTTTAACACTTACATAGTTTTCGATTTAACGGCATAAAGACATAATTTTTAAAATTTTTTCTAATTATATGAAATAAAAAAAAATCATACCTATTAAACATAATATGTTATAAACATTATTTCATATTTTATACTTTTATAATAATAATTTTTATACCTATAGTTGGTATTAATAAACGACAACTAAAATTCATTGATAATTTATAAAATAATGTTTTTTATTATTTTTGCTTTTTTTAAAGGTACCATCAGGTACCATCTATAAAAAATGTTTGTTTTAAAATTTATATGGAATGCTATTTCTTTAAGCATTATAATGCGCTTTGGTTGTAGATAAATAAAAGCAACTACAAAATATTAGAATATCTTTACCAACTTACATACATACTCATATTCATAATAACAGGTACATACATAATTATACTCATTTTTATTGCAGCATATTGTACCTATTGTACCTGTTGTATTTAATTTAATATTAACTTATATTAAAATAAGTTATTTTTAAAATGTGTATGTTTATATGTACATAATATATCTTAATTATGATTTTTAATACAAAAAACACATTCTTAATGACTTAAAAAAAAAATATATAATTTAATTTTAAAGCCGACGAACAGAGAAAGTGACAAAAGTTAAAATTAACATGAACAAAAATTTAAACATAATGCACAATGCAATTCATCTATTTCTAATATAAAAAATGAATTAATATTTTTCTTCTTTTCTTATACGTATTTATTGTCTATTGAGAAATTCCAAATTCTTACTTTTTTTATTTAAAAAAAAAAAACTTACATTTGTTTTTATGTTCTTATTATTTAACTTATATAAATTCTCATATTAGTACACATAAAGATTCTCATATTAGTACACATAATAGATTCTCATATTAGTACACAAGTTAAATATTTAGAACATTATGTTCTAATAATAGCCCCGTTGAAGGGAATTTTAAAATAAAAGCTTTCGCACAAAATTTTCTATTAGTTGAAACCATAAACTACATAAACTATCAAGACAGGAACTGAAGAGAACGAAAACTCAATTTACCCCACTATTTACATTGGCTCTTATGGGAAAAGTAAAAGCTAAATAGTGGGGTAACTTTAAATCTTTAATAACTTCTAAAATAGACATTTTTTTGAAAAACTTTCTAAGTAAACCTTAAAATTCATAATTTTTTACACTATCTGAATACAAAAATAATAAATAAAAACGTTGATAAAAAAAAGTCTACCCGAATTTTGTAAAATTTTTTCATTTTTTTCCTAAAGCTTAAAGCTCTTTAAAGAGAGCAATAATTTGGTACAGTAATAGCGCAAAAAAAGTGAGCAAATTAAATTAATTTGAAAAATTGATATGGTATTTATTTCGTGTGCATATAGTAGATCTGTATATGAATAATATGTATTTAAGTTTATGTATTTAAGGACTGAGATGCAGCAGTTAAATAATGATCATCATTTTCGGCATTTTTATGATCTGGTGTTATATGTAAACTTGAAGATAATTTTCGAAGATACCTAATAGAGGGAAGAAAAAGAAATTTACTAAGAACTGAATATGTAGATTTAGAATGGACATAGATTAAAAATGACATTATTATTGTATTATAACTATACCTTTTCACCAAGTTTTTTCTCAATTCTCATTTCTAAACAGTAATAATCCTCATTTTCTAAACAGTATAATACAATATAAGATTTATTTTTAAACAAAAGCCAGCCATTTAAATCAATTTTTTCTTCAATTTTAGTTACTAAGTTATTAAAATTAAAAATACAATTTTCATCAACTAATTTTAAATCCGAAATATTAGGGAAAATGCTTGGAATCGCATTAGGTAATAAAGTTGGTCTGTCAGAATTCTGACTACGAAAACTTTTCGTAGAAAACTGGATTGGACAGCACTAATTTCTGTTGGATTCCAATTTATTCGTAGAATTGCTTCTATCCATTTTTTTCTTAAAATTTTTTCCTTGGGGATTTCCCCAAAATCAAAAAGGAAAAGTTGAAACTGTATACAACAAAACTGACACCGTACGAATTATTTTACGGAAGACCATACACCTTTCTAAAACAAATTTCACCTAATAACGAACATGACTACCTAGAAAAACTAACACATTAACATTAAAATCATCCTGTGAACCTCATCAAATCAAAGTTAAAGGGACCAAGTTAATACATTACAATAATTGCACTATTGAAATAAACAATTTTTACTACCAAAGCTTCAATACAAAACATTGGGATGAAATTCATTTGTTACCTTCAATACCACTACGAATCAACTACTCAAACAACATCAAAGATCTAAACCTACAGAAATTAGAATCATTTCATATCGAAAACCAAAAAACAGTAAAACTATTGGAAGTTGCAACATCAGAAAAACAAATCATTAATTTTATTATAATATTAGTAACTCTATTTTTTACTATAATTATACTAATATACCTCTTTTATAAGAAAATTTCAGAAAAGCAATTTAGTATTCCAGTCACAAATCATATCACACAAAATGACATTCCAGGAAAACCAGCATCAACTCTTCGATGGCCCACACTTCACACAAAGGGGGGAGGAGTTATATGATCATCCTAATATATAACCATAACTTAACTTAACATATAATTTAACTTAATATTGTATAATTAACATTTATTTTTATGTAAACTAAATTTCATATGTTGTTCACCTTTTTGTTCAGACGCAATGTCAGCAGAATTAAATTAGTTAATAACAATTGGGAAACTTTAAATATTAATTATCCAAATTTCTTTAACATAATATATGTTTCGCTGACAATGCATCCTTTTAACTATAAATACCTGTAATATTTTATTCTGAAAGTAATTATTATGATCATACCTGTAACCAGTAAAGTCAAATTAAAGAATATTTAAAAATAAAGTTTGTTTTTTTTTATTAATGTAAAAACGAAACTTATAAGTCGCGCTCAGGGTGGTGTTGAAATAAGGATATAAACTTATATATGTGTATATATTATTCTTAGACAGAATTGTATACATACAAAATATATAGTAAAAGTGATATTAACATGTAAAATCTATACTAAAGGTAATTTTAACACTTACATAGTTTTCGATTTAACGGCATAAAGACATAATTTTTAAAATTTTTTCTAATTATATGAAATAAAAAAAATCATACCTATTAAACATAATATGTTATAAACATTATTTCATATTTTATACTTTTATAATAATAATTTTTATACCTATAGTTGGTATTAATAAACGACAACTAAAATTCATTGATAATTTATAAAATAATGTTTTTTATTATTTTTGCTTTTTTTAAAGGTACCATCAGGTACCATCTATAAAAAATGTTTGTTTTAAAATTTATATGGAATGCTATTTCTTTAAGCATTATAATGCGCTTTGGTTGTAGATAAATAAAAGCAACTACAAAATATTAGAATATCTTTACCAACTTACATACATACTCATATTCATAATAACAGGTACATACATAATTATACTCATTTTTATTGCAGCATATTGTACCTATTGTACCTGTTGTATTTAATTTAATATTAACTTATATTAAAATAAGTTATTTTTAAAATGTGTATGTTTATATGTACATAATATATCTTAATTATGATTTTTAATACAAAAAACACATTCTTAATGACTTAAAAAAAAAATATATAATTTAATTTTAAAGCCGACGAACAGAGAAAGTGACAAAAGTTAAAATTAACATGAACAAAAATTTAAACATAATGCACAATGCAATTCATCTATTTCTAATATAAAAAATGAATTAATATTTTTCTTCTTTTCTTATACGTATTTATTGTCTATTGAGAAATTCCAAATTCTTACTTTTTTTATTTAAAAAAAAAAAACTTACATTTGTTTTTATGTTCTTATTATTTAACTTATATAAATTCTCATATTAGTACACATAAAGATTCTCATATTAGTACACATAATAGATTCTCATATTAGTACACAAGTTAAATATTTAGAACATTATGTTCTAATAATAGCCCCGTTGAAGGGAATTTTAAAATAAAAGCTTTCGCACAAAATTTTCTATTAGTTGAAACCATAAACTACATAAACTATCAAGACAGGAACTGAAGAGAAC
Organism: Poecilobothrus nobilitatus; assembly: GCA_947095535.1. Lineage (NCBI taxonomy): Eukaryota > Metazoa > Arthropoda > Insecta > Diptera > Dolichopodidae > Poecilobothrus > Poecilobothrus nobilitatus. Next base: position 158,236,200 of record OX352772.1, on the reverse strand, counting down.
GAAAACTCAATTTACCCCACTATTTACATTGGCTCTTATGGGAAAAGTAAAAGCTAAATAGTGGGGTAACTTTAAATCTTTAATAACTTCTAAAATAGACATTTTTTTGAAAAACTTTCTAAGTAAACCTTAAAATTCATAATTTTTTACACTATCTGAATACAAAAATAATAAATAAAAACGTTGATAAAAAAAAGTCTACCCGAATTTTGTAAAATTTTTTCATTTTTTTCCTAAAGCTTAAAGCTCTTTAAAGAGAGCAATAATTTGGTACAGTAATAGCGCAAAAAAAGTGAGCAAATTAAATTAATTTGAAAAATTGATATGGTATTTATTTCGTGTGCATATAGTAGATCTGTATATGAATAATATGTATTTAAGTTTATGTATTTAAGGACTGAGATGCAGCAGTTAAATAATGATCATCATTTTCGGCATTTTTATGATCTGGTGTTATATGTAAACTTGAAGATAATTTTCGAAGATACCTAATAGAGGGAAGAAAAAGAAATTTACTAAGAACTGAATATGTAGATTTAGAATGGACATAGATTAAAAATGACATTATTATTGTATTATAACTATACCTTTTCACCAAGTTTTTTCTCAATTCTCATTTCTAAACAGTAATAATCCTCATTTTCTAAACAGTATAATACAATATAAGATTTATTTTTAAACAAAAGCCAGCCATTTAAATCAATTTTTTCTTCAATTTTAGTTACTAAGTTATTAAAATTAAAAATACAATTTTCATCAACTAATTTTAAATCCGAAATATTAGGGAAAATGCTTGGAATCGCATTAGGTAATAAAGTTGGTCTGTCAGAATTCTGACTACGAAAACTTTTCGTAGAAAACTGGATTGGACAGCACTAATTTCTGTTGGATTCCAATTTATTCGTAGAATTGCTTCTATCCATTTTTTTCTTAAAATTTTTTCCTTGGGGATTTCCCCAAAATCAAAAAGGAAAAGTTGAAACTGTATAAATTTTATTTTTCGTTTTACATTTATAATTCGATTTACAACCAGGGACACAACAAGTACGAACCATAATTAAAAAGCAATAAAAAAAATTAAATTAAAAAATATAAATATTGCACTATTCTTAATGCACTTTATTTTTTTTATAGTGTGTATCCAAAAAATAAAATTGCTTATCAAAAATTTCAGGTTCTTTTTTTTTCCAATACTTGTAATGATACTAAAAAGAATTGATAGAAAGTTAATTTTTTCACCAGTATTTAGGAAAAACTCTAAATTTTTTTTTAATATATAATTTATATATTTTCATTAAAATTATATATATTAAAACTCGATATAAAATTAAATTTTGTTACCTGCTTTTTCCCACTTTTTTTTAGAAAGCTTTTAAGAAATTGACAGATAGCAAAGAAAAAAATTTTTTTTTTGTTATTTAAACATTTCAAAATGGCTGGAGTCAAGAAATGCTAGAAAAAGTTGGAAAATATATTTTGAGAAAAATATAGTTAAAAATTCGAGTTGAACCTTGAATTTTTGATATGTGTTAGAAAAAATTTTGAATTTTATTTTAATATAAATTTCGATATATTTAGGGTAGTATTTCATATTTAAAGTTGTAAATGAAAATTGCTAAAATTTCTTAATTTTCTACTTTTTTCTAAGCAAAAAAATGAAAAAAAGAAACTGTCAAAACTCTCTCAATTTTCACAATACATGTTTAAATTTTGCACTAATACATTCTTAGGGGTCTTGTTCCGGGCTTGATATTTATGTAGTTTATGGTTGAAACATCTATATAGTATATTATCTTTGATAATATTATGTACGTACATACTTTCATGCGTAGTTTTAATTTTTTGTGTTAAAGCTCTTTAAAGAGAGCAATAATTTGGTACAGAAATGCACAAAAAAAGTGAGCGAATTAAATTAATTTGAAAAATTTATATGGTATTTATTTCGTGTGCATATAGTAGATCTGTATATGAATAATATGTATTTAAGTTAATGTATTTAAGGACTGAGATGCAGCAGTTAAATAATGATCATCATTTTCGTCATTTTTATGATCTGGTGTTATATGTAAACTTGAAGATAATTTTATATGTAAACTTGAAGATACCTAATAGAGGGAAGAAAAAGAAATTTACTAAGAACTGAATATGTAGATTTAGAATGGGCATAGATTAAAAATGACATTATTATTGTATTATAACTATACCTTTTCACCGAGTTTTTTCTCAATTCTCATTTCTAAATAGTAATAATTCTCATTTTCTAAACAGTATAACACAATATAAGATTTATTTTTAAACAAAAGCCAGCCATTTAAATCAATTTTTTCTTCAATTTTAGTTACTAAATTATTAAAATTAAAAATACAATATTCATCAACTAATTTTAAATTAGGAATATTAGGGAAAATGCTTGGAATCGCATTAGGTAATAAAGTTGGTCTGTCAGAATTCTGACTACGAAAACTTTTCGTAGAAAACTGGATTTAACAGACAGCACTACTTTCTGTTGGATTCCAATTTATTCGTGGAATTGCTTCTATCCATTTTTTTCTTAAAATTTTTTTTGGGGAAATCGAAAAGTTGAAACTGTATAAATTTTATTTTTCGTTTTACATTTATAATTCGATTTACACCCAGGGACACAACATGTACGGACCATCATTAAAAAGCAATAAAAAAAATTAAATTATAAAATATAAATATTGCACTATTCTTAATGCACCTTATTTTTTTTTATAGTGTGTATCGAAAAAATAAAATTTCTTACCAAAAATTTCAGGTTCTTTTTTTTTTCCAATACTTGTAATGATACTAAAATAAATTGATAGAAAGTTAATTTTTTCACCAGTATTTAGGAAAAACTCTAAATTTTTTTTTAATATATAATTTATATATTTTCATTAAAATTAAATATATTAAAACTCGATATAAATTTAAATTTTGTTACCTGCTTTATCCCACTTTTTTTTAGAAAGCTTTTAAAAAATTGACAGATAGCAAAGAAAAAAATTTTTTTTTTTGTTATTTAAACATTTCAAAATGGCTGGAGTCAAGAAATGCTAGATTAAAATTGGAAAATATATTTTGAGAAAAATATAATTAAAAATTCGAGTTGAACCTTAAATTTTTGATATGCGTTACAAAAAATTTTGAATTTTATTTTAATATAAATTTCGATATATTTAGGGTAGTATTTCATATTTAAAGTTGTAAATGAAAATTGCTAAAATTTCTTAATTTTCTACTTTTTTCTAAGCAAAAAAATGAAAAAAAAAAACTGTCAAAACTCTCTCAATTTTCACAATACATGTTTAAATTTTGCACTAATACATTCTTAGGGGTCTTGTTCCGGGCTTGATATTTATGTAGTTTATGGTTTTTTATGTAGTCCATTGCATTGTATGCGTACATATACATAGGTACATACTTCAAAATATGTAATAATATGTGCTTCGAAAATATTTTTGGTTTGAAAGCGATGAATTTGAAAGATATGAATGTGTAAACAAATTAATGTGCCGCACTGGAGAACACAGTGTAAAATTTAATATGCATTTACTTAAAATTTAGTAAGCAAGTGTTAAATTTAAGTTTTTAGCACATTTCCAAAAAAATTTTGAAAAAATGTGCTTATTAGTTTCACTCTGTCCGTCCGTCCGTCCGTCCGTCCGTCTGTTTACAAAACTTCTACACCGTTAAAGATAGAGAAAAAAAATTTTAACCATAGGTAGGTCTCATAAAAAAAATAATTTTGTGGAACAACTTTTTCATGTAGCCCCCCCCCATTACGGAGCTACAACCCCTCAAACTTTGAAAAAGCCCTATTTTTAAATGCATATATCTTATGTTCTGCTTAAGATTTTTTCAATCTGAAAACGTCATTCGACAGGTATTTCTTTTATCTTTGTAAATTAATATCAAAATTATACAATTTTTTTAAATTTAGTATTTAAATTTGCCGTTATGTGGAAACCAAATTTTGCATGATTTTTCTACTTTCATAACTCCGGAACGCTTCTAGATAGAAGCTTGAAATTTTGAGGCAAGAAAGAACTTTTAGAATTAGTATAAGTTTGCTCAGAAAATTTTTTCGGACCACCCCCTGTTTATGAGCTATTAGGGCTTAAAAATTGAAAATTTGCTATTTTTAAACACCTGTAACTTAGGAACCTGTACACATTTTACTTCTCCAAGATATAAAAATTAAAGCTACAATAATATATTTTTACGTGTGTTAAAGGTTTATTTTAATTGTAAAGGGTTCCAAAGTTGCCGCTCTTCAAAATTGCAAAAAAGCCCCATTTTCAGATGTATATATCTCGGGCTCTGCGTAATAATTTTGTAATCTAAAACCGCCAGAAGATCGAAAATTTTATTATCTATATAAAACATTATCAAGATTATGTAATATTTTGTAATTTACTATTTAAATTTTCCGTTATGTTAAAACCACATTTTGCATGAAATTTCTTTTTTCATAACTCCGGCACCCCTTTAGATAGGAACCTGAAATTTTGAGACAAGAAAGAACTTTTAGAATTAGTATAAGTTTCCTCAGAAAATTTTTTGGTAACACCCCCTCTTTAAGAGTTATTACGCCTCAAAAATTGAAAATTTGCTATTTTTAGACACCTGTAACTTAGGCACCTGTACAAATTTTTCTTCGGCAAGACATAAAAATTAAAGCTTCAATAATATGTTTTTACGTGTGTTAACGGCTTTTCTTAGTTATATAGGACTCCGGACTTATAGCCCCTCAAAATTTCAAAAATGTCCTATTTTCACATTTTTTCTTATTACATGAAATTTTCAAATTTTTGTGTAAGTCACACTTCTAAACAGTTTGTATTGAGTTTTGGAAATGTGCGCTTTTAAAAACCGTTGGTTTACATTCTACCTTGTTTTTTATCAAGTCAATTGATTTTTAGTATACTTTTTTATTTATAAAAGCAATGTGTTTATTTATAATATTTATATAGATATGTGTTTTTCCTTTCTTAATTGTAATTAAAATAGGGATTTTCTTTCGAAACTCTTAACATATTAAAATCGCATATTATGGCCCTAACATTGATATCTAAATTGGAAGCTGCCTTTAAATTAAGATCTATTAGGGAATGATGATCTGCACCACTAATGCCTTTTTCTGAAGTATAAAAACTAAGAATATATTTCCAATTATGTAAAAACATTAAACAACAAAAAGAATATATTAAAAATAAAAAATCCAGTCTGTTTTAAAAATAGTAAATAACAACAATACTTTTCTTTTCAATAACAATAATTATGAATTAATCATAAAATATATGTTATGTACATACATACATATATATCTACACAGTCTAGAAAAAGCAAAATAATTTTCAATAACAATAATTATGAATTAATCATAAAATATATGTTATGTACATACATACATATATATCTACACAGTCTAGAAAAAGCAAAATAATTTTTTTTTAATTCAAAAACATTAGCATTTAGAAGTAAGCAATTTAATATATTCTCAATTGCATACTTTTAAAACCAAATTTTTTTACTACATATGTATGTAGGTACAAACATGTACAAAATGGGTGGGCATATTTTTAATAGTAAATCTGGTAGTATATCAGATTTACTATTAAAAATCTGCTAACACAGTCACACCAAATTCCCAAATCCCCAACTATTATTATTTAGTTGATTTATCGATTTATTATTTTTTAATATGTAGGCAACAGTTATATTTATATGAGTGGACGGTAAACATAAACGAACAAAAAAAAATTTTATGTATGCATAGGAATGGATGATTAACATAATTAAACAAAAAAAAAAAAAAATTCAGAATGTTCTATAGCTAATAATTTCTACTTTTTAAATAGACTGTATGCATAAATTTAATATAAAAAAAAAAAAAATAAATTCTTAGCGTAAAATAACAGAAAAAAACGAGGAAGAGTGCAGTAGAGTAGACTGTGTCATCTCTGGGATACCCGTATGAACGTAATATATCCTATTTCTATAAAACTTGATCATCTTTTAAAAACATTCAGATGTTTTAGTACCGAACTACAGAGATATATTTATGTAAATTGTGGAGTTGTATGACAGCTACCCGAATCTATTGCGCCTAGCTTCATTAAGTTCCAAGAAATGCAAGAAGCATAAACCGGTTGCTTTTGACCAATCAAATTTTAGAAAAGTTTTTGGCATGCAACTCGACACTTTTTCACTAAATTTCAGATAGCTATTCAATAGACACTGAGTTATTTTCATTTAAAAAGAGAAGTTGTATGGCAACTACCCGAACCTGTCATATCATCACAACTAAATTTTACAGAAGTTATTGCCATAAAACTGGATCATCATTCGCAAAACTTCAGATACCTAGATTGAATAGACACTGGGTTATTTCCATTTAAAGAAAGAAGTTGTATGGCAGCTACTCGAACCCGGCGGCCGAAACTGCTGGAGTTAAATAGCAAAACTAACAATTTTGCAAAAGTGACGTAAAAAAAATATCAGCCTCCTAGCTCCTTTATTTTTCGAGTTATTGTGCGGACGGACACTGAGTTATTTTCATTTAAAAAGCGAAGTTTTATGGCAGCTACCCGAACCCGTCGCACCACCGCAACCAAATTTTGCAAAAGCTGTTGCCATAAAACTTGATCATCATTCGCAAAATTTCAGATACCTAGATTGGATAGACACTGGGTTATTTCCATTTAAAGAAAGACGTTGTATGGCAGCTACTCGAGCCCGGGGGCCGAAAATGCTGGAGTTAAATAGCAAAACTAACAATTTTACAAAAGTGACGTAAAAAAAATATCAGCCTCCTAGCTCCTCTGTTTTTTGAGTTATCGTGCGGACGGACACTGAGTTCTTTTCATTTAAAAAGAGATTTTGTATGGCAGCTACCCGAACCCTTCGCACCACCACAACCAAATTTTGCAGAAGTTGTTTCCATAAATCTTGATCATCATTCGCAAAATTTCAGATACCTAGATTGAACAGACACTGGGTTATTTTCATTTAAAGAAAGACGTTGTATGGCAGCTACTCGAACCCGGGGGCCCAAAATGCTGGAGTTAAATAGCAAAACTAACAATTTTACAAAAGTGACGTAAAAAAATTTTCAGCCTCCTAGCTCCTCTATTTTTTGAGTTATCGTGCGGACAGACACTGAGTTCTTTTCATTTAAAAAGAGATTTTGTATGGCAGCTACCCGAACCCGTCGCACCACCACAACCAAATTTTGCAGAAGTTGTTGCCATAAAAGTTGATCATCATTTGCAAGATTTCAGACGCCTAGCTTTATTAAAATCCAAGAGGTGTAAGAAGCCTGAACCGGCTGCTCTAGACCAACCAAATTTTATAAAAGTTGTTGGCATGTAACTCGACACCTCTTTACTAAATTTCAGATTCCTAGCTTCAATAAACACTGAGTTATTCTCATTTAAACGGAAATTTTGTATGGCAGCTACCCGAACCCGTCGCACCACCACAACCAAATTTTGCAGAAGTTGTTGCCATAAAAGTTGATCATCATTTGCAAGATTTCAGACGCCTAGCTTTATTAAAATCCAAGAGGTGCAAGAAGCCTGAACCGGCTGCTCTAGACCAACCAAATTTTATAAAAGTTGTTGGCATGTAACTCGACACCTCTTTACTAAATTTCAGATTCCTAGCTTCAATAAACACTGAGTTATTCTCATTTAAACGGAAATTTTGTATGGCAGCTACCCGAACCCGTCGCACCACCACAACCAAATTTTGCAGAAGTTGTTGCCATAAAACTTGATCATCATTTGCAAGATTTCAGACGCCTAGCTTTATTAACTTCCAAGAGGTGCAAGAAGCCTGAACCGGCTGCTCTAGACCAACCAAATTTTACAAAAGTTGTTGGCATGTAACTCGACACCTCTTTACTAAATTTCAGATACCTAGCTTCAATAAACACTGAGTTATTCTCATTTAAACGGAGAAGTTGTATGGCAGCTACCCGAACCCGTCGCACCACCACAACCAAATTTTGCAGAAGTTGTTGCCATAAAACTTGATCATCATTTGCAAGATTTCAGACACCTAGCTTTATTAACTTCCAAGAGGTGCAAGAAGCCTAAACCGGCTGCTCTAGACCAACCAAATTTTACAAAAGTTGTTGGCATCTAACTCGACACCTCTTTACTAAATTTTGGATTCCTAGCTTCAATAGACACTGAGTTATTCTTATTTAAACGGATAAGTTGTATGGTAGCTACCCGAACCCGTCGCACCAACACAACCAAATTTTACAGAAGTTGTTGCCATAATACTTGATCATCATTTGCAAAATTTCAGAAACCTATCTTGAATAGATACTGGGTTATTTCGATTTAAAGAAAGACGTTGTATGGCAGCTACTCGAACCCGGGGGCCGAAAATGCTGGAGTTAAATAGCAAAACTAACAATTTTACTAAAGTGACGTAAAAAAAATATCAGCCTCCTAGCTCCTCTATTTTTTGAGTTATCGTGCGGACGGACACTGAGTTCTTTTCATTTAAAAAGAGATTTTGTATGGCAGCTACCCGAACCCGTCGCACCACCACAACCAAATTTTGCAGAAGTTGTTGCCATAAAAGTTGATCATCATTTGCAAGATTTCAGACGCCTAGCTTTATTAAAATCCAAGAGGTGTAAGAAGCCTGAACCGGCTGCTCTAGACCAACCAAATTTTATAAAAGTTGTTGGCATGTAACTCGACACCTCTTTACTAAATTTCAGATTCCTAGCTTCAATAAACACTGAGTTATTCTCATTTAAACGGAAATTTTGTATGGCAGCTACCCGAACCCGTCGCACCACCACAACCAAATTTTGCAGAAGTTGTTGCCATAAAAGTTGATCATCATTTGCAAGATTTCAGACGCCTAGCTTTATTAAAATCCAAGAGGTGCAAGAAGCCTGAACCGGCTGCTCTAGACCAACCAAATTTTATAAAAGTTGTTGGCATGTAACTCGACACCTCTTTACTAAATTTCAGATTCCTAGCTTCAATAAACACTGAGTTATTCTCATTTAAACGGAAATTTTGTATGGCAGCTACCCGAACCCGTCGCACCACCACAACCAAATTTTGCAGAAGTTGTTGCCATAAAACTTGATCATCATTTGCAAGATTTCAGACGCCTAGCTTTATTAACTTCCAAGAGGTGCAAGAAGCCTGAACCGGCTGCTCTAGACCAACCAAATTTTACAAAAGTTGTTGGCATGTAACTCGACACCTCTTTACTAAATTTCAGATACCTAGCTTCAATAAACACTGAGTTATTCTCATTTAAACGGAGAATTGTATGGCAGCTACCCGAACCCGTCGCACCACCACAACCAGATTTTGCAGAAGTTGTTGCCATAAAACTTGATCATCATTTGCAAGATTTCAGACACCTAGCTTTATTAACTTCCAAGAGGTGCAAGAAGCCTAAACCGGCTGCTCTAGACCAACCAAATTTTACAAAAGTTGTTGGCATCTAACTCGACACCTCTTTACTAAATTTTGGATTCCTAGCTTCAATGGACACTGAGTTATTCTTATTTAAACGGATAAGTTGTATGGTAGCTACCCGAACCCGTCGCACCAACACAACCAAATTTTACAGAAGTTGTTGCCATAAAACTTGATCATCATTTGCAAAATTTCAGAAACCTATCTTGAATAGATACTGAGTTATTTCTATATAAAGAAAGAAGTTGTATGGCAGCTACTCGAACCCGCCGACCGAAAATGTTGGATTTAAATAGCAAAACTAACAATTTTGCAAAAGTGACGTAAAAAAAATTCAGTCTCCTAGCTCCTTTATTTTTTGAGTTATCGTGCGGACGGACGGACGTACATGGCTTAATCGACTCAGAATTCGATTCTGAGCCGATCCATACCTTTGACACTATATCTAGCTCAGCTCCTTTAAGGTGTCACAAACGTAATGGCAAATTTATTATACCCTTGAACATAGTTCATACGGTTATAAAAAGTAAAATGTAATACTGGAAGAAAAATAAAAACGAATAGAAAAAAAAGAAAACAAAAATGTTACTTTGATTGTTTTTAAATATTTTTAAAGGCTATTTCTTATGTATATGTGCACATCTGATATTTACCCACATAACAAATAGAAAAAAAGAAATATTAAAATGTTATGCTATGAAAAGAAAGAAAAACAAGGCAGTGTACAAATTAATGTTTTTAAACGGTCGCATTTTAAGTGGAAATAAAGAACATTATAAAATTTGCAATATTTTTATTTAAATTTTGAATTTAGCTATGCAACGTTTTCTTAATTTTTTAAAAATTTTGCCACAATAAATTAATAATAAAAAAATTCAATATATTCTATATTATAAAAGGTAATAATATAATTATAGACTGTAAGGGCAACTGTAAAAATTCAAAATTAAACAAGGAAAAAAAAAATATCAATTTAATACTTATATTTTGTAGTGATCACACTACAATACTTTTCTCCGATTACAATTCAACAGTCAGTTTAATATATACTTATACTTATACAGTCACACTTATACTTATACAGTCATACTTATTCAATAACTCAGTTTAATTTTATTTTCTAACATAAACGTAACAATTTAAACCTAACGTAAACAATTTTAATTATGTCATACTTAATATAAAGTTCAATACCTCCAAAACAAACTTTCAATTTCTTTTAAATTTCAGAATCCTACGATTCAGCAAAAAATAAAAATACAAACAAAACAGTGAAAGGTACGCTTACCATATGCACATATGTAAAAACTTAATATATATAATAAGTTGTACTAATTTTATGTTTGCATATGCATTTACATGTTAATATAAATAATTTTCTTTCTTATAAATTACGCAACATTGTGAACGAATTTTTTTGTTAATCAATTTTTTTTAAATTTGTTGTGAATTAGTTGTAATAGTATTATTGTATTTAATTTCTTTTAAACTATTTGTATTCTCTGTATCACTCTTATTGTACATAATTCTCTTATAAAGTGCCCAAAGTTTTCTACTATTGTTAGGATCGCTCGATACTATTTTGTCACAAAAGTTGCATTTAGCCTTTTTTATTTCCCTTTCACTATAGATTTGTATTTGTCATAGAGTTCTAAAATTTGTTTATCATTAGGATATTTTTTTTTGTATTTAAGAAAAGAATCACGAATTTTTATATTACAGATGATATTGTTATTCATCCACTCATGTTTCTTTTTGACGATTTTTACTGGGATAACTTCAGTATATTTTTGTACTAGCAGAGTACCCGTCGTTGCTCGGAGTATTTTATTGGCTTTATGAAATAAAGATTGTTAACTTTTGTTTCTACGTTAATATAATTTAATTAATATAGTTAACTTATTATTATGCATTTACAGATGCTGGTAGTTTATATTCTATTTTTTATTAGATTATTTAGTTAAATTGAATAAACAGAGCCAAGAATTAGAGACAATTCTTCTACAAAATTTTTTTAAAGGAATCAATAATCTATTGAGTACACAATTACGGCGAAGTGAATTCCCACAATATATTCTTTAATACCGAGACATAAAATCGCATTTCAATTATGACCATAATGTATTACATTTTTTTTTTCGTAAGTAATATCACTTCATGTTTTGGGGAATTATCCTTTTAAGCACATTTTGAAAAATTTGTTATTAAGTTCGCTGTGTCCCTCCGTCTGTTAAAACTTATATACTGCTTAATAAAGAGTAATGAAATATTAACTGTGCATAGGTCTCTTAAAAGAGTAAAGTTTTAGAACAACTTTTTTATGTACCTTCACCGTTGGAGATCCTACAGCACCGACAGCTTTTTAAATGCGTACATTTCCGGTTCTGTTTAACATATTTTCAATATAAAAAATACATGATTGTTTTTTACCTTTATAAATCAACCAGAATTTGTTTACGTTTAGTTTTTCTAATTATGTTTCCAAATTGATTGGCTAAAAATATGTGTAAAAATTGTATATGGATAAGAATGTAAGGTTTTCTGTTCTTTAAATATGTATGTACTCATTTTTGATTAAATAATGTACAGAAATGTGAATATGTTTTCTAGTTTAATTGATAAAGTTTATAGTATTTTTAAATATACGGATATTATACATACTATATGCACATATTTCAATATTTTATGGGAAACATGTTATGCACATGCATCTTATATAGGTAGACCACATATAAAGACCACATTTAAGTAATGCATTTCTGAATGATGACATGATGATTGTCTAATGTAGGAGATTGTTTCTGTTTTTTAACAACGGCCGAAAATGTTATGTTGTTAAGACTTAAAAACAGTATTCTTAAGATACTTAATAAGGTTACTTTAATTACTGTTCTATATTAGAAATTTGAAAAGTTTTTATGGATTATTAGAAACAGTATAGATAAAAGTAAAGAGTGTTGGAAATATCTTTTTAATAATAATAACAATACACAAAATTAGGCAAAATATTATTAATAAGTGCTCGTGCGGAAATAGGTTAACAAACGTTAACAAACATTTTGTCACAGTCTTAATTTAGAACCATAAATTCATTCTGCCAAATTAGACAGAAATTAGAAACAAAACATTTTTTTTTGTTAGACTATCGTGCCGAAATGTGTTAATGTATCACAACAAAATTTATTGAATGAGTTCGTCTGCCAAAGTGCAATACTTGTGCAAATTTTCAATTGGTCAAATCGTTTAAGTACAACAATAAAAAATGAGAATTTCATGGCCTGAAGCCTGATGAGTTAATGTATCGTAACCAAATAAACTCAGAAAGCTTTTGTTATAAAGACCTACACTTTGTAAATTTTCAGCTCAATTGGTAAAACCGTTTAAGTGCGATAACAAAGAAATTAAAAAATTTTATTGAACCCTGGTGCTGAAACGGGTTAATGGATCGTAACCAAATCACCTTAGTGAGCTCCTGTGGTAAAGAGCTACACTTTGGTAAGTTTTCAATTCAATTGGCAAAACCGTTTAAGCGTGACAACAAAGAAATTGAAAAACTTCATTGAGTCCTGGTGCCAAAACGGGTCAATGGATCGTAATCAACTCAGTGAGCTCCTGTGGTAAAGAGCTACACTTTGATAAATTTTTAACTCAATTGGTCAAACAGTTTAAGTGCGACAACTAAGTAAATTACAAAACTTCACTGACCCTTGGTGTCGAAACTGGTTAATGGATGTAACCAAATCAACTCAGTGAGCTCCTGTGGTAAAGAGCTACACTATTGTAAATTTTCAACTCAATTGGTCAAACCGTTTAAGCAGGACAACAGAAAAATTTAATGAACTTCGTTTGGCTCTCCTGCTCAAACGGGTTAACGGAACTTCATAAAACTTTGTCACAGGCTTTTTTTCAGACCACAAAACCACCATACAAAATTGGACATAAATCGGAAACAAAAATTTTTTTTGGAAGCCCGCCGGGCCGAATCCGGGTAACATATTGAATCCAAATTTCTTCGGTACAATATAACAATATTGACCGTCCAATGACAAAAAGAATATTTGTCCAAATTTTCAACTCAATCGATCAAACCGTTTAGGCAGGACAAGGAAAAAACGAAACGGCTTTAAATGGCTCTCGGGCCGCAATGGGTTAATGAACCGAAACGCGATATAGCCTATAATACTTTCCGGGGTCGTAGGAACGTTCCTGCAAAATTTGGTTGCAATCGGACTGGTGGTTTTTACGTGAAAAGGGCACAAACGAACAAACAAACAAACAAACAGCATTTCTTCCTTATTTATTAGATTTTCTCAGCAAAAGCTAAAATAAAATCATCTATGGTATTATAAGTTTCTAGATTTTGCCAAAAGATATCATCAGAAAGCTTTACATAATTTAAGATTGTTTTTTCAACTTTATTTTCCCCTTTATTAATTCTTAGAAGTGTACTTACAAAAAGCAATTTATGATCTGACAGGGATGTGTTAGCAACATGCAGATTATATTTGTAATCAATTACATCAGTACAAAAATGGTCAATTATAGTTTTAGAAGTAGTTCCTATTCTAGTTGCAAAGCTGGAATTTATGTTATTATAAAGTATAAAACCATTGCATAGCAGGGTATTCACATAGTCTTTAACATCTGAGTTATTTTCGTCTAGTAAGTTAATATTGAAGTCTCCTAAAATTAGTGAATTTTTATAGGTGCTGGTTATTTCATCTAGTTTGTCAATAAAATCAATTAATTTGTCTGATGCGCCCTATAAAAACATATTATGTTAAGATTTAGGTTTAATAATTTGACAATAAGAATATTTGAATTATTAAAGTTCTGTTCAAATAATAAATTACTATTAATCTCATTTGATATGTAAATAGCTGCTCCACCGTAGGCAACTTCACGATTAGAAAAAAAAGCTGTAAGCCCTGGAATATTAAAGAACTGTTTTTCGCGTTTTAAAAGCCAGGTTTCTGTTAAGACAATTACATGAACATCACATTGTACAGAATTAATTAATAATTCTAAATTACTCAATTTGTTCCTAAGACTTGCAATATTCAAATACATTATATTAAAATTGTTGACATAATTCACCAAAATATTTTTATCTAACCCTGAAAAGTAATCAACTTTAATATTATCATTAATGTTATACGACATCATTGTAGTTGGCGACAATAATGGCCTTGGAGATATAGCGGTGGTAGGTGTGAGAAAGCTTTATCATGCATATCATTATAATAAATTGATTATTAAGTGAAAACTTAAACACATGTTTTCACTGTCTGTAATAAAAATTAAAAATTAAATATGGCCTTGTTTAATTTTTGTACTTGAAATTTGTTAATGTAAAATAGTAAATAATTATAAGTAGTAAATAATTCTTGGAGTTTATTAAAAAAGAAAATGTGAAATTTAAAAAATTTGTTTTATAAAAAAAAGAAAATATTTGAGAAAAAAAAAAATGTGTAAATATTAAATTAAAAACATGAATTAAAAATTGCTATATTAAATTTTTGTTGTTGTAATTAATTATTGTGATGTAGTAAATATTGTTTTGAATTGTTATAAATATTATATAATTATTAAATTATAAAAATTTCCAATGTCAAAAAAAGAAACAAAATGTGTTAAAATTAAAAAATGAGAAAAATTAATTAATATTGGAAAATAAAAAAATTTAAATGTTTTAAATATTAAAAAATTAAAAATATGAATTAAATAGCTAGCTAGTAGCTAATTTCAATAATTTTAAATAGTATATAATTATTGTTATTTAAAAAATTTGTAATGTTAAAAAAAAAACAAAATGTGTTAAATTAAAAATATAAAAAAAATGAATTAATATTGTAAAATAAAAAAAATGAAATGTTTTTTTTTGTGTTGCTAAACGTTCTATTTTAAGTAAAGAAGGAAAGAGAAGAGGATATAAATTAGGAATCCATGTTAATAATATTGTTTTAGTTATCGTGTATTTTTTTAATAGCTGTAATATCATTAAGATGATTGATATTGTATATTTTACTTGAATCAGTTTTGCGAATTTTAATAATATTATCCTTAATCCATAAATATTTAAAATTATTAGTAATTTTAAATTGTTTTGCTTCGAAATATATCTTTTTTTGCAAGTTAGACAAAGGATTCCTAAAAAATATCTCACTATTTCCTTCTTCAGCAGGAAAAAATTCTGAAGTGAAAATATGCTCGTTTTTTTTTTCGACATTAGATCCTGTTTAGTATCATTAGAATGAAGATGTACAACATATTGTATGTTTTTATTACCGCCCTTTGGATTAATATATAATGGCGAAATTCGTTCAATATCATTTTGAGTTATATTTGAATTTAATTTGTTTGTTATTTTTAAAAATAAATTAGTTAGATTACCTGGATTTGGTGGTAGACCTGATATAACTATATTATTTCTATTTTTTAATTGACAAAGAATGTTAATCAAAGATTCCAAGTAATTAACTTTTTTTTCCAAATCTTCATACATGTTATTATTATCGTGTAGCTGGTTTTTTAAACTAATGTTTTCTTGTATTATTAATTTCTGCGCTTTCATAGCCTCCTCTAGTTGATTTGTTATGAAATTTAGTGATGTTTGTATACCAATTACTACAGACCTTAGGTTTTTTAAATACTGAGCTATTGCTTCCGAAGTGCAATTAGCAGGATTAAACAGCTCAAGAACAGCATTCTCGTTTGTTTCATTTATTTTACGTTGATAATTTTTTACATTATTAGAACAAACTGCATCACGATTTTCTTCCTCTTCAATCACTACAAATGATCCGTCGGTCGATGGACAGCTATTGCATTTCCATAATATACTGCCCCGCTTTATTTTTGCCAATAAATCATTTGAGAATTCTGTATGGTTTTTATGTTCTAACGGATATGCAGTTGCGTATTTGGTGAATTTATCAATGAAAACTGAGAAATTTTGTTTCTTATTGGTATACGTGTCAATATGAATAATGTGGTTTTTTTCCACTGGGATTTCTGTTTTTTTGAATTTGGGTTTAATAGGGTTTCTGTCATATTTGCCTTTACTGCAAATTTCACAGTTGTTAGTAATTCTATTAATTGTTATTTTTAGTTGTTTGTGATAAACTTTATATTTTAAATATTTGTATAATGAAATAATTCCCGGATGTTTTTGTTCTTTGTGATGCAAAGATATAATTTTTATAAGTTCTTCTTCCGATTTTATGTCTTGTGCAAAGTAAGTACATTTTATAAATTTGGTATTAGGAAAGTTCTTTATTAATATTTGCTGAATAATATTGTAATCATGATCTGATATTTGGGTAAAGATAGCAATTTTGGAGTCTGCTATATAAAATTTTAATTTGTTGATAAGTTCTGGTTCAGTTAAGTCAGGACTAATGTAAATTCTTCGTTTATCATCTAGAAGATTTTCAAATTCTTGAATAAAGTTATGGGAAATTATTATTTGAGTTTTAAATCTATTAACTATAGTTTCTAAAATTGGAATATGGTCAAGTTGTTCTTCTTCTTGTGAATGAATAGTCGGTTGAAGAGAAGTATTGTCATTGTTTTCGTCATTATTACTTATTTCGAAGGTTTCTCTCCCTTCGTTAAGACTGAACGTCTCAGTCAGTTCATTTATTTCGTTTTTATCTGTATTTATACTACTAAGAAAATCAGCAATTTTATTATCCTTACCTTTTAAATATTCTATTTTTATATTATATTCACCTAAGGATAGTATCCATTTTTGCAATCTTGGATTTAAATCTTTTCCCAAGTACTTGGTATGAAGCCATTTTAGTGCTTGGTGGTCAGTTTGAAGTTCAAATTCTTTGCCATAGATATATGGTCGAAAGTATTTTACTCCCCAAACTAAAGCCAAAAGTTCTTTTTCAGTTGTATTGTATCTGATTTCGTGGTTACTTAAAGTTCTGCTAGCATATGCAATAGGATGATTGTCCTGTAAAAGCACAGCGCCAATGGCGAATTGACTAGCATCGGTATTTTTTTGAATGGTTTGTTAAAATCAGGATACTTTAAGATTGGATGAGATGTTAAAAGTAATTTTAATTGCTCAAAAGCATTAATATAGGTTGGGTCTAATGTATTTATTTTAGCATCTTTTTTTAAGTATTTTGTTACCGGTTGAGCTATTTTTGCATAATTTTGTATAAATTTTCTAAAAACCCAGTTATGCCTAAAAAAGATTTTATCTGTTTTTGAGTTGTTGGTAGTTTTAATTCCATTATATCCTTGATTTTCTTAGGATTAGGTTTTACGCCATTTTGGGTTAGAATATGTCCAAGGTATTCTGTTTCTTTGCACAGAAAATTACATTTGTCGATTTGCACTTTAAGATTTGCTTTTTTTAGAGCATTAAAAATTTTATTTAAGTTATCTAAGTGCTCTTGTAGAGAGGTACTAAAAATAAGTATGTTGTCCAGATACACTATGCAGATTCTGTTAATATATTCTCTTAATATAGAATTCATCAGCCGTTGGAAAGTGGCTGGTGCATTCTTTAATCCAAAGGGCATTCGAATATATTCGTAATGTCCAAATGGAGTAGAGAAAGCAGTTTTTTTCTGGTCTTCTGGTTTCATCTCGATTTGATGAAAACCTTTTGCCAAGTCGAGCGTTGTAAATAATAATTACTATACGCCATTATAATTTAATATAGTCAATTACTATACGCCATTTTTTTATATTGGAATTGTCCATTTTCTTTGGAACAACCCAAACTGGTGAATTATATGGCGAGTTAGATTCCTTAATTATTTTTTATTTTAACATATCTTTAATTTGCTTTTCTACCTCTTCCTCATGTATTTTAGGATAGCGGTAGCTTTTACAATAAATTGGTGCATTATTTTTTAATTTTATTTCATGCTTCATTTCATGGGTTGATGTTAAATTTTCTCCTTCATTATAAAAAAGATTGATATTTTTTGATAAAAGTTCTTTTAATTTATTATTTTTTTCATTATTTAAATGATTTTGGTTAATTTTATTTAAAATTTCCTCTTTGGAGTTTTTTATAGGTTCTAAGTGATTTGCTTCGGCAAATTCACGAGGGTAATTAAGATTTTCAAACGGAATCTTATATTTTGAAAATATTAAAAGACATTGGTTTTTAATGTCGATTTTAGATTCGAAGGATATTAGAAAGTTTATGCCAATTATAGCATCGTATTTCTTACTCTTTAGAGGAAATACTTTCCATTCTAATGTACCTTCTCTTTTCAATTCTTTTGGGATAGGTGTGATCAACTTCTGTGTCACACTATTTGGACCGCCTAAAGAATTATATACAACCGGTTTAACTAAATTTGGGGTTGCATAATTTAAGATGTCAGGTTTAATAAGACTGGTATCTGAACCCGAGTCTATTAAACAATTTATTTTTATATGGTCAAAAGTAAATTTAATTATTGGGAGTCTGTTTTCCGAGGCAAGTCTGTAAAATTTACTTCCTGACTTACCACATCGACCTCCATTTGTTCATTATTATGGTTGTTGTACCTATACTGTCCCGAATTCGAATAATTTCTATTATATTGATTTATTCTATTTTGGTTTGTCCTGTTATAATTATTATTATGGTTATATCTTACTTGGTTTGAGTTAGTATTATAGTTATTTCTATATTTATTATTAAAATGTTGGTAGTTTTGATTATGATAATTATTATTATAATTGGAGTGATAATTATTGTTAGATTCGCTTTTATATTTATAAACCGGTTTTTTGGATTTTGAATTGAATTTTGAAAGACGAAATTCTTGTTTTATAACTTCATCTGAATAATAAATTTCGGATTGACAAAATTGATTATCTAACTCAAATAGAGTTTTTGAGTTCTCAATTTGAATTTGGAATTAACTTAGACTTTAGAATTTGTACAATTTCTCTATCAATACTTTCATATGTAAAAGCTTCTTCATTATCATAATCACATATTTCTGTACATTGGCTTTTAATATTACTTAATCTACAAAATAAATCCTTAAAACTACTTACTTTTAATTCTTTTGCTTGAAATAACAGTCTGTGAGTTGTCTGCTTCGGTCGAAATCGAACCATTAATGTTTCACGAACAGTTGTCCAATTTCCGCGATGTTCAGGAATCTCCAAAATAGATGTTTTTGCTTTTCCAATAATTTTTGTATTAACCACTTTTCTTAGACAATATTGTTTTAGTGGTATGTTGTTGGTACCACATAAGGACTCTACGTCCTCCACTGTTTTTAATTTAAGTGAATCATCACCTGAGAAAGGTGGAATCTTATTAAAGTTTCTAATAATTTGATCTGCAGTTAGAGAAAATTCAGTTTGATTAATACTATTTATTCTTGCACTTTGCTCATTGAGTTGTGCTGTCAAGGCCTGAACTTGAGCAATTAATTGTTGTTCCATTTCACTCATTTTTAGTTCTTTGTTTTGATCAAACACTTTATTTCTTTTATTTGAAGCAATTTTAGCACGATTTTTTTTTCACAATAATTAAAATTTAAAATTTAAATCGCAAATAGTTTTTATTAAAATTTACGTAGATAAAATTTTTTATTTTTATTTTTATTTTTCACTATTTTAGACAAGAATTTTTTATTCTTTTTATATGTTGTAAAGAAGAATTTCAATGTTTTATTGATACTTTTAAATTTTGATTTTACTACCACGGATTTATTTGATATATTTTTTCTGTATGCTATTACTTGAACAATTAGCATACTGAGTTTTGATTTAATTAATTTAAGTTTTAATTTGATTTATTTATATATTATAATAATTTTTAATTTTTTTAAGTAATTTACACAGTTTTATTGGTGTTATTAGTTACACAATTTTATTAAATTTAAATTTAAATTTCACTAATTACTAAATGTTATTATTTTTTATTTTTGTTATTCGTATTTTAAAGAATACGATTAAGTTTAGTTCGAATCACTGGAAACACAATCTTCAGATTGGTATCCTACCGACTGCGCCACTTTTATATTTAATTTTAGTTGACAATAAAAAAAATTATCAACATAAATAAAACACACATTAATCTTTAGATTAATATTTATATTTATTAAAAATGGTTCTAACTTCAGTTAGAACTGTTAATAATGGTATTACAAAATATACTACTCTAATTAACTAAAATTAAGATAATTTATATTGAATCGATTTGCTGATTAATTACTTTACAATACATACTTGCGAAATATTTCTGAAATATGATATATTTAAATTAATAAAGAATAATATTGTGGGAATGATTTTCCCTGGGAAAATCATTATTAAATGTTTCTCGCAACGTTGGCAAATTTGTCACGTTGCTGAGACATTTTTTATTTGTTACCGATTTGTTCTTACATATAAATCGCATTCTTCACGCCGTGAAAATTTATGTAGCTTACAATATATGCTTGCTAGCAATCTTATTTGAATTTTATAACATGAACAATTTTCACAAAACACATTAAATATGGTTTAATATATTGGTTGCGAGTTACATATAAATCTTCATCTTCGAATAACTGTCAAGACCCTCCAAAACTAATGATAAACAAAAGTAATAATTATGATGAAATATTGTCAAGTGCTAATAATTACCTAAACAGCACTTTACACTAAAACTCAAATAAAATATTAAAACATTAAGAATTGTTTTAATACATAAGTTCAAATGCTGATAAAGCAAAACCGTACTTGAAAACATTTTGTAACATTGAAAAAGGTCGATATTGCTGATAATACAAAATGTATGTATAACAATTTATACTAATAAAATAACATATTATGTTATTGAACTATTGAGAAATCTCAATATAATTAAAAGTATGTAATATGACACTAAATAATAACATTGCAAGTACAGTTTTGTTTGTATTCAGTTTATTTTTAAAATATAAGAATTTTACAAAAGAAAAAAGAGATGATTACACTAAAGGACACCAGACAGTTCGGTCGATATACTTTCTTTCTTAAAATTCGTTTTTGCTAGCATTTAATTATTGTTAAGTTATTTTATTGTCAAATAAATGTTAAAGAATAAAATAAAAATAAATTCATCTTTCATTTTTTTTATAATTATTTTAAAATAAATAATTTAATTGGCGCAGTCGGTAGGATTTCTGTCCGTAGATAGAGATCCAGTGATTAAGAACCTTAATAAATAAATATAAATTTTAACAGTGATTAATCAAATACAAATCAAATTAGTGACCTCTTTTGGAATATACCTGAGGCAATAAACATTAATAAATTTGTAAAAAAAAAAAAAAAAAAAAAAAACACAAAAATATATAATAAAATAACTTCTTTAAAAAAAAAAAAAATCGTGTAAAATTACTGGCTTCTTACGGACTCATTACCGGATGCAATAAACTTTAATAAACACAAAAAAAAAAAAAAATATATATATATATTAACAATAGTAATATTAAATTGCTTTTAAACAAAAAAAAAAAAAAAAAAATTTTAAGAAAAAAGTGAAGAAATTATAAACTCTGTTTTTACATTAAAAGTGTATGAAAAAACGTGATAGAACTAGCATCTTCAATAAAAATAGAAATATGGAAACACAAAACGTAGCACAACAAGTAGAACAAGCAGATGTAGGACAACTACTACAACAAATACAAGAGAAAGATAGGCAACTAAATCAATTTGCTCAAGCACTACAACAAATGCAACAAATGCAACAAGTTCAAAATCAAAATACAGTAATGGAAAATCGAGAAAAAGCTGTGAAAGAGATAAAACATATGAACATCTTTACCGGACGAGGTGATTTCACAATAACTTCGTTTTTAAAAAGCATTGAATATCATCTATCAACGATTAGTAATGTGGAATACAAAAAATCTGTAGTTAGAGCAATTTACAACGAGAAAATTCAAGGTGAAGCTAAGAACACAATCATCAACATACCACAACCAGACAATTGGAATCTGATAAAACAAACTCTAAAACGAAGATACAGACCAGATGTGGAACCGACAGAAATTTTCAAAAAAATTGGTAACATAAAAGTTGTTTCGGTAAGTGATTTAGTTAATCAAATTCAAAATATTAGATATAAGGCAAATGAATTAGAAGCTTATTATGATGAGGAAAATTATATAGATTTAAGTACAATTGATACCTTTCTAGTAAATGCAATAAAAGAGACGACACAAGGTGTCTTATTAGAAAAAATTTATAAAGAAAAAGATATAGATAAAATTATAGATATAATGAATGAAAGAATGTATGAAGATTTTTGTATTCGTACAGAATTTAAAAAAAATAATCAAAATAATTTTAATAAAAAAAAAGATAACTCAAATAGTTATAAAAATGATAGTTATAAAAAAAATTCTTATTCTAATAATAGAAATTTTAATCCTAGTTATAACAACGGGAATAATCATTATCCATTGTATACCAATAATAAAAACAATTATTATCCATCAAATACCAATAATAAAAACAATTATTATCCATCAAATAATAATAACAACAATTATTATCCATCAAATAATAATAAAAATAATTTTTATAATAAACCCAATTCAGGGCAATCTAGGCAAACAAATCAACCAAACTTTAGAAATAACTCGGGTCAATATCGTCGTGAACAGGCTTATATAATAGAAATTCTGACGAACAAATGGAGATAGATAATGTACAAAGAGTTTCTAAATCGAGTCCTTCTTTAAATTCTCAAAAACAAGCAAATGAGGCTAATAATTTTGAGTTTTTTATGAACTAGCCTCGGGAGATTTGCCAATAATTCAAGTTAGTATAAACAATAAAAATTACTTAGCTTTAATAGATACAGGGTCAACCTTTAGTATAATTGACGATAAGGTAGAGGGATTTAAAAAACAAAAAATTCCCCCAATATATTTTTCCACAATAAACGGAAAAGATTTTATAAATTGGGAAGTACATACTCCCGCTTTCAAAGAATTAAAAGGTCCTATAAATGCTTTAATTAGATGGAAACAAAAAAGTTTACCAAATAGGAAATACCAATTTATTATAGGTGTTGACTTATTAAAAAGCCTAAATGCCATTATAAACTTAGAGGATGGCATTATTAATATTAATAATCAAGATATAAAATTAACTAATAACCCCTACTCATTTAATGAAATTTCCTTTTTGGAAGCAACAAATTCTACTATGACTAAATTACTAAAACTTGACCATTTAAATAAAGAAGAACATAAAGAAATGGAAATATTATTAAAAAAATTTGCAAGTTTGTTCTATAAAGAGGGTGACAAACTCACTAGTACTACAGCTGTAAAACATGAAATCATAACAACAACAGAACAATCAATCAACGCTAAATTATACAGATATCCACCAAAACATGAGGAGGAAGTGAGAAGACAAATAGCAGAAATGGAGGAACAAGGAATAATAAGAAAAAGCAATTCTAGGAATTCAAGTCCATTAATTGTTGTTCCTAAAAAAATGGATAATTCAGGACAGAGAAAATTTCGCATTGTTATAGACTACAGAAAGTTAAATGAGGTAACTGTAGATGACAAGTTTCCACTTCCGAATATCGATTCAATTCTGGATAAACTTGGCAGAGCTCAATATTTCACCACCATCGATTTAGCCAAGGGATACCATCAAATACTTATAAAAGAAGAGGACAAAAAGAAAACTGCTTTTGCTACACCCCATGGTCTTTATGAATTCAACAGAATGCCTTTTGGACTGAAAAATTCCCCGGCAACATTCCAAAGGCTTATGAATGAACTCCTAAGAAATTACATAAATAAGAGCTGTGTAGTCTACCTCGACGATATCCTAATATTTAGTACTAGTTTAAGAGAACATATAAGGTCGATTTCAGATATTTTCGAAATATTAAAAGAAAATAATTTAAAGATTCAAGTAGACAAATGCAATTTTATGCAAAAAGAGACTGAATTTTTAGGACATGTTTTGACAGAGGACGGTTTAAAGCCAAACCCCAATAAAATAGAAATTATCGAAAATTTAAAATTACCCAAAACACAAAAAGAAATAAAGAGTTTTCTGGGTTTAACAGGGTATTATAGAAAATTTGTGAAGGATTATGCTAAAATAGCTCAACCAATCACAAAATATTTAAAAAAAAATATGCATATTAATATTAATGACCCAAATTATGTTGAGTCATTCGAAAAACTTAAAAAACTTATAGTTAGTCATCCTGTATTAAGATATCCAAATTTTGAGGAATCTTTTACTCTTACTACTGATGCTTCTAATTACGCAATAGGAGCTGTATTATCACAACAAGGTCACCCAGTATGTTTTGCGTCAAGAACATTGAATAATCACGAAAAGAATTATTCAGCTACCGATAAAGAGTTCTTAGCGATTGTGTGGTCTATAAATTATTTTAGACCATATCTTTATGGAAAAAAGTTTAAAATCTTGACTGACCATCAACCAATCAAATATTTGCATGCCAAATACAAAGGTAGAGATATGTCTCCAAGACACCAAAGATGGCTTTTGAAATTGGGAGAATATCAATTCGAAATTGATTACATAAAAGGTAAAGAAAACAGAGTAGCTGATTTTCTTAGTAGAGTAAAACATAATGAAGACGTAAATTTCAGAAAGGAAGAAAATGAGAAAATTGTCGAAGATATTTCAATATTAGAAAATGTCTCAATACATAATGGAAGAAGTGAATCAGATTTAGCAATATTTAATGTAGAAGATGAAAGAGATGATATTACATTAGCAACTATACATTCAGCAGAAGAAGAGTTTTTGGATCACATACCAATAAAGGAAGAAATTGTCAATAAGTACAGAACTCAGTTAATATTAACTAATAATAAAACAATTGAACTAGAGACTATTTTAGGTAGAAAAATTGTATACATTGCAGAATACGACTTTCAAAGATTAGATGTAATTTTTAAAAATCACATATACAAAGGAAAAATTGGAATATATTCTGAGTTATCTGATAATATGTATAATATAGTACAACAAAAATTAAGGGAAATGTTTTCAGCGAATAGTCAATTAAAATTTATTAAATGTTCTTTTAGAGCTGAAGAAATGGCAAATGAAGATGAAACTGTAAAACAGATATCATTATATCATGTTAGAGAGAGCTTCCATTCAGGAATTCAAGAAACATATAATCAACTAAAAAAAAAAAATATATTATCCCAAATTATTAGAATTAACCCAAATTGTAATCAATCAATGTGAAATATGTCAAGAGATAAAATATGATAGAAAACCAATTAAACCAAAATTTCAATATACTGAAACTCCTTCAGATATAAATGAAATTCTTCATATTGACACTTATACTATTATGAAGAATAATTTCTTAACAACTATAGATAAATTTTCTAAATTCGGAACAGCATATCATCTTTCTGACAAAAATCATTTAACCCTTATAGAAAAATTAGAGGAAGATTTCAGTAAATTTGGTAAACCAAAAAAAATAGTAGCGGACAATGAATTTAAAAACATTCACATTAAACAATTCTTACAAGACGAAGGAATAATTTTGCACTTAACTAAACCTAATAATCATACAGGTAATAGTGACATTGAAAGGTTTCACAATTCAATAGCTGAAAAATTCAGAGTATTAAAATTTTTAAATAAAGAAATGACTGTTAAAAGATTATTATATTTAGCTATTAGAAATTACAACGAAAGATTTCATACTACTATTAAAAGTACCCCAATCGAAGTTCAAAATAGGACGGTAGATTTTGTAAAAATAAAAGAAAACCTAGAAAATACAAAAAAAAAGAAAATAAATAATTTAAATAAAAAACGTGAAACATATCAAGAAAATAGATCTACAGGATTTATTAAAAATTATAAAGCCGTCAGACATAAAGAACAGCCAAAATATAAAAAACTTAAGCTAGATAATATTCATATCACTAACATTAAAAGACCCCCCAAATTTTATGAATCAGGAAACCAAATAGAAATACAAAGTTAAACACTAGTTTTATTACTTAAATACTATTTATTAAAATATAACAATTTATTTCAATTCTTTTATAAAATAAAAAAATTAGAAATATATAAAAAAAAAAAAATTTTAATTTCAGTTCTTTTAGATAAAATAAAAGAATTAGAAAAAAAAAAAAAAACAAAACAACCTTTACTTAATTTTAGCAAATGAATTTAATTTTACTATTCTAATAAAAATCATTTTTTCTCATTTCTACAAAATTACAGATCTTTAAAATATTAATTATTACCATACTATGTGTAGGATGGTTACCAGGAGTATGTAGTTTATTACAAGTAAATCAAATATCCGAAGAAGTAGGTTATATTCAGATCAAAGTAAGAGAGGTAGAAATTACTAACGAAACAGTAATAATACTTCATGTTATTGATCCCAAGGAACTTAATGAATTACTTTTACAAATAGAAACTAATATAAATAATTTAAATTCATCGGATAAAAATTTAATAAATTCAGAAATAAATCATATTAGGGCAAAAATCAAGTCTATAATACCAACTAGTAAAAGACGAAAACGAGGACTAATAAATTTAGTAGGGAAAACACAAAATTGGCTTTTTGGTACAATGGATAATGATGATAGAGAAGAAATTGTAGGCCATTTAAAAATTGTAGAAGAAAATAATCATAATTTAATTTCAAATTTAAATAATCAAATAAATATTAATAACAATTTTAATAAAACAATTCAAGAATTAAAAAATGTAATAGAAAATGATAGAAGTAAAATTAAAAATGTTTTTAATGAAATTAATGAAATGAATTTACAAAGTTTGAAACATTCTCTATATGTTGATCAAATATTAAAATTAAGATATTTAGAAAATAAAATAGATCAGATACAGGATAATATTGCTTTAGCCAAGCATAATATTGTACATCCTAGTATCTTAACAACAGAAGAAATAGAAACATATAAAATAGATTTTTATAAATTAAAGTTAATTAAAATGGGTATCATGTTATATAAAGAAAATTGTATTGTATTCGCAATAAAAATTCCTCAAAATTATGTAAAAACAGATTTAAAATTAATAACACCACTACCAAATAAAGAAAATTTTGAAATAGATGAAAATAATGAATATATTGTAACTATTGCAAATCAAACATATACATTTGTAGAAAATGAATTAATTAAAAATTTAAAGTTAAGTAAAAATTGTATTCTGTTCAATAATTGTAAATTAAAATTTAATGATAAAACTAAAATTGAAGTATTAGATGATGAATCAATTTTAATAAAAAACTCTATAAATGAAAACTTAATACAAGATTGTGACGATAGAAAAATTATATTAAATAAAAATTATCTCTTAACATTTTATAATTGTCAAATAAAATTGTATAATGAAATTTTCTCAAACCAAAAACATTTGGTACATTACAAATATTACTATCCAGAAATAAACAAAAATATTACATTTAAAAAAACACTTACTTTTGAAAATATAGCAACAGATCATGTACAAAATTTAGAAGAGATTAAAGAATTAAAATACCACAAAAATGTATCATATGGCATTAGTATAACAATTTTTATTTTTCTAGTAATATATATAATTTTGTTTATCATTGGTCTTAAAGTATTCAAAGGTAAAATTTCTAGTGTTTTTCATTTAAAAAATGAAATTCAGGAGAATTTCAAACTAAAGGAGGGAGAAGTTACATATAAATCTTCATCTTCGAATAACTGTCAAGACCCTCCAAAACTAATGATAAACAAAAGTAATAATTATGATGAAATATTGTCAAGTGCTAATAATTACCTAAACAGCACTTTACACTAAAACTCAAATAAAATATTAAAACATTAAGAATTGTTTTAATACATAAGTTCAAATGCTGATAAAGCAAAACCGTACTTGAAAACATTTTGTAACATTGAAAAAGGTCGATATTGCTGATAATACAAAATGTATGTATAACAATTTATACTAATAAAATAACATATTATGTTATTGAACTATTGAGAAATCTCAATATAATTAAAAGTATGTAATATGACACTAAATAATAACATTGCAAGTACAGTTTTGTTTGTATTCAGTTTATTTTTAAAATATAAGAATTTTACAAAAGAAAAAAGAGATGATTACACTAAAGGACACCAGACAGTTCGGTCGATATACTTTCTTTCTTAAAATTAGTTTTTGTTAGCATTTAATTATTGTTAAGTTATTTTATTGTCAAATAAATGTTAAAGAATAAAATAAAAATAAATTCATCTTTCATTTTTTTTATAATTATTTTAAAATAAATAATTTAATTTGCGTGGTTGACTTCAAATTTGTCAAAAATTTTAGAAATGTCACAAAATAGTGTCATTTGTTTTTATTACCGCCATTATGAAATTTTTTAAATTGTCAAAAGTCTATAACATTCATAATCACTAGTCAGTTTTCAATCTATTTTGAATTAAATTTGATGTGGTTTAATATGTTTTGTGAAAATTTTTTTTGTAATAAAATTCAAATAAATTTTAAAGCATATTGTCAAAGACTATACATATATAACACATTCCAAGTAGAACAAATTTTTTAGTACCTATAGAAAATAAAAATAAGGCTGCGCCCCAAATAGTCGCGACATCTATCAGTATGAAATTTATTCATCTTTTATGTTATAATAAATTCGTTTTTTTTAAATTTTAAATATACATAAACGTTTTTCATTTTTTACTTTGATATACAATCATATACAATTTAACCTTGAATAAAAAAAAAAAAATTTTCTAAATAAAATAAATTGGTGTGTATGTACATTGTAACTGCGTATTGCTATACTAGGATAGATAATAATTTGAATACTGGTAATTTAAAGTAGTTTTTCTAAGTAACTTAGATTCGATTGTTAGTTTTAAATAAATTTTATTTATTCTAGTTATATAATATTACAATTCATTAACATAAAATTTACAAATGTATTACAATAAAACAATTTTTAAAATACAAAGAAAAGATTAGTTATCTGCATGCTGGGCTGTATGTGTTATAAACCGAATAAACGAGAATGTATGTTACATACCTATAATGTTAAGTTAACAATTAGCTTCGTTGTCAGATTTATTGTATGGTTTTTATTTTTTAAATAAAATTAAGTTTTTTTCTAGATATACGAAAAAATATATATGAGATTTCTTGATTTGTCACAGACAATTTGTATATTTTCAAGTATATTTTTTTTTTTTGTAAAATAAGCTAAACAGTATTTAAAAATGTGTTATTTATAATGATTAAGTAACCAATAATTCGTCTTTTCAATTGAAGTAAGCTGTATTGACTATAATATATGAAGAGGATTTAAATTTTTACTTTATAAATTTAAATGTATAAAATTATTAATTAACATATGTACATATATTGGATTAATGTTAATTAGTTTAAATAAGTAGGTATATATGTATGTATACATAGGTACAAATCATAATATTATTTTTGGTGCAAACTTCAACAAATAATTTTGTGAATTGCAAGAAAATTATTTTGCACAATTATTATAATTTTTAAAGATTTACCATTAAATTTTATTTTCAAAAAAGTTTCAAAATTATATACATACGTACATATGTATGTACAATGTGATATATGTACTTGTTTTTTACAAATAAAATACAAATAATTTTTCATATTTTATTTCCTTAATGGAAGCAACGAATTTTTAATATTAATCATATTAATGAAACCGTTAAAATAAATTTATCAGTTCACCTTTTAAAACATTCAATTTCTCATGAACTAAACAAAGTATTGTCAATTAGTATAACTATATCCAGACCAATAATTTCTTTGAAAGCAGATGATTATTTACTTGGAGATAAAGCCGATTTTGATTCTCAATATGTATCTATAGATGACGCCACTGAAACTTTTAGGCAAGAACTTATGTACATTAAAAGAACATAATATAGGTGGAATAATAAATAGTGATTATGTGTTCTACAGACATTTTAAATTAGAATATGCTGCTGATGAAGGACTTCATGTTCGATGTGCATATGATAGTAATTTTAAACAAAAATTCCTCAAAATTCAATGCTTTGAATACCGCAAAATTTTAGCAGATAGAATATCAGATACTGGAGAGGTGGAATCAGTTCCACTTATGGATACAGATTATAAATGTGAATGTACAGTTCTAGATTTGCGGTCAATAAAACAAAAGTCATCATATCAAATGGAAATTTCATAATTTTTACAAATAAAATAAAATAATATATTGTAATTGCAAATTACTAAAAATAAAAAATTTTTTTTTTTTATAATACATAATTTTTATTTATTCATGAATTATGATTAGTAGAAAATTCTAACCACTTAACAAAAATTTCATCATCATTAGTTTTAAGAATTTTTTTAATCAAGTATGTATACATGTTTTTGATTAGCTTTTAATAGTTCATATTCATAGAAGCCTCCTTCTATTGCTTGACCTTGATAATCTTGTAATAAATATGTTACAGGGCTGGTAATTTGAACTTTCTTTATTTTAAATATTTCAGTTGTCCAATTTGATGTAGGTATAACCTTTTTCAAAAATATGTTTATTTTTGCTTATTCGAACTGAATCAACAACTTTAAATTGAGCAGGTGGAACTATTTTTATATGATTGTATACATTTTTAAGTAAATCCTTAGCATTATATTTATTAACATCTGAGGGATGTTTCTTAATTGTTCGACGTTTACTATTGTTATATTGTTTAACTACTTCATCAATTATATTAATCCATTTGTAATTTCCGTTAAAACTAAATTCTTTCCACATCTTTTCTTTTAAAGTTCTATTAAAACGTTGTACAATAGATTCTTTTAATGTGCTGTATGTTGAATAATGATTTATATGATATTTATGTATTAATTTTTGAAATTATTGCATAAACATCATATAAAATTCATTATTAAAAATGAAAATATATTTAAAATATATTGAATTAAATTAACATTAAATATGAAAATATTATTAAAAAATTCTTTTCCATCGTCGGTTTGTAAATTTTGAAGTTGTCTTTTAGAATTTACAAAAATATTTTGCATTGCTTCTGTAACGTTCTCTGAAGTTTTTGTTTTTATAGGGATTGCCTATGCATACTTAGAAAAGGTATCAATGACAGTCAATAAAAATTTAAAACCTTTGTTCTCTTTAGTATATAAACCCATTTCTACTAAATCAGCTTTCCAAAAATCATCAAATCCTTTCATATGATCTTCTGATAGCTTTGCAACTTTTAAAGATTGAAATTTCTTTTTTAAACTTTTACGAGTTTTAATTAAACTTTCCATAAGTTGTTCATTTTTAAATATTGACTGATCCATTCAATTATTAGCTATAAATTATCAACTGAACTGCTCTGTTGCTAACTGCCAACTACTAAAAGACCTGTACAGTTACTAATTGTTACCTGCTGACGGACCTATTCTCTTAATAACTAAAATTTAGCAACTGTATCAACATTTTTTCTATAGCGACCATTACTTAAACTGCTATCAATTAATAGAAAACCATAATTATCATTCTAGCAGCATCCACTCAATGTTTTAAAATCAATGTAAGACATATCACAATTTACATGATCTTATAGATATGTTTTGAATTTAAATCGTCTTGTTTGAATATGAGCAAAAACTTTGTATTATCTCTTTGCATTAACTAAATGCTTTGGAATTTTTGCATAATATTGGCATAAATAGAAGCTATCTACTCCTTGATGACGCCCCATAGATAAATAGGCTCTTATGCTATCTTGCTTATCGCAAGCTCATTAAATATATATATCGAGTTTGGCTGAGATTCTGATAGATTAATTACATCAACATTATTTGAAAATTCATTATATCCCATTCCTTTGATTGGTTTTATTAGTTTTTTTAAATATTCATATTTAGGTTGATGCTATGATTTAGAGTAAATATATATGATGAAATATATATTTTGAAATTTAAGCCCTTTTGGATCTAGAAGCATACTCATCATAACATTTGTTTTAGCACAATTTGACCGTCCAACTGTTAATCCTCTTATACTATTTGGAAAGAATTCTCCATGTTTTTTGATTGTTTTCTTAGAATGTTGATCAATATTTTTTACTTTTATCGCATTATCTACTTTTATAAATTTCATCTTTAAACTAATAGAAGAATCGTTGTTTTAAATGATATTAATGAGTTTCTTTGAAAGGTGTTTAGTATTTGATTAACTTTCTTAAACTAAACTACAAATCATGTTTGGCAATAATAAATATTCAAATAGTATTAAAAAATCTATTAAAGGAGGTCGAGTTGTTAATTCTTTAATAAATAAATTGCCATTTGAAGCGCATTTACCTGATTACAATTATTGTGAATCTGGAACAAAGCTGGCAAAACGGTTAGCTCGAGGTGATAAAGGAATTAATCGTTTAGATGGAGCTTGTCGTCACCATGATATAGCATATTCTCAAAATACTGATCAAAATAAACGTCAAATAGCTGATAGCATACGTGCAGAAAGAGCTTGGTAAAGAGTCAAAGTCAAAGCAGGTTTAGGAGAAAAAGCGAATGCTCTTTTAGTTACAAAGGCCATGAAAGCTTAAGTTAAATTCGGTATGGGGTTGAAAAAGAAAACTGTGAAAAAGCAAAATCAACAACAAAACAGAAAAAAAACCATTGAAAAATGTTATAAAAGAAGCAAAAACAGCAGTTCAGACTTTAAAAAAGCCAATGAATGATGGAAGTATTATAAAAATTGCTTTGCATTCAGAAAACTTTCCAAAGAATAAGAAAATGCAATTCATATACCTCGAATTATTCCAGTGCCTAAAATTTGTGGTATTTTACCTTTAATTCCAATATTTGCTGGCTTATAGGTGTTGAATTACTTACACGTGGCGCTGCAGGAATAGCTAAGGCTGTAAATAATGATAAAACTGCGCAAAGTCAGTTAAAAGAAAGTGAAAGCCATAATAAAATGATAGAAAAGGTTAGGTCCTTATTTGAACGCAAAAAACCATTAAATGAGCTACCCAAAAGATATTTACAAATTATGATTTTGAAAAATTTGGTAAAAAAAATACTTGAAACAATTTCGAGAGGTTTTTATGAGAGACAATTTACCTGCAAACATACCTTGTAAATTTGAATGTGGTATAATAAATTTAGATAATTTTATTGGAAATGGAATACATTGGGAAGCTTATTTTAAAAATGCAGAAATAACACACTATTTTGATTGTTTTGGGAATTTACGTCCACCATTAGAAGTAATTAAAGATTTAGATGATAAGCTTGTATATAATTGTAATAAATATCAAAACTTTAATACATATTTTTATTGTGGTAATTTATGTTTAGAATTTTTATTTCATATTGTTAAAAAATAAATTTTTAAAGCAAAATTATTAGTAAATAAAACATAAACAAAAATAAATTTTTTTTTTATTATTTAGCTTTATTAAAACTAATCTATATTAATAATTTTGTTCAAGTTCAAGGTTGCTTCTTTCTTCCTATTTGAATAAAAAGAAACATAAAACTAGCTGATAAAGAATAATTAGAATTTAGTTATAATACAAGAAATTTAAAGAAAAATTAGAATTAGAAATATTATATAGATATACATTTATTGATATGATGATGATGAATTAACCGGTTGGATGAATAAACACAAATTGACAATAAATTCAAAAAAAACTAAATATATGATCTTTAAAGGTGGTAGTACCGGCAGCTTAGATATAAAATATAATTATTATATAATTGGTCAGGTGGAGGAATATAGATATCTCGGTTTAGTATTAGATAATAAACTAAGTTGGAGGAAACAAATTGATTCATAAATTAATAAAAGAAGAAAATTGGCTGGTATATTTAAATTTGTTAATAATAGGGTGCCTTTACAGCTTAAAAGACCTTTATCTTATAGTATGTTTCACAGCACTGTTGTCTACGCAATACAAATTTGGGGCAATACTTTTAATAAAGACCTAAATCAGTTACGAATAATACAGAACAAAACCATAAAAAATTTATACGCATATAAACAAAGAACTCCTACCAAAGTAATACATGAGACACATAAAATTTTGCTTCTTAAGCAGCTAATTGTATACAAACTAGTTACAGAAGCACACATGATGATTACAGAAAATATCAATACAACACAACACATATTACAAAACAATGAGTATCACCAGTACTATACCAGAAATGCAACAAAAATTCGAATACTTTCTTCAAGGAAAAGGTTTAATGGACTAGATACTATCTACAATTTAGCTTATAAGTACTATAATGAATAACCAATGCATTTAAAAGAAATTGAACAGTTGTATGCATTTAAAAAGAAAATAAATGATTTTTTTTTTGACTAGAATAATATGATTTTAAATTAATTTGAACTTTTAAGTCGAATATTTTTTATTTTCTTCTTTTGTTTTTGTTAGTTTTGAATATAGAACAGATGTTTTTTTTATTAAATAATTGTTAGTAATTACTTTTCTTTTTAGGTATTTTATCTCTATTGTAAATTATGTTAATTTTATTTTTGCAATTGAATTGAATTAAGTATTGTTGTTATTACTATTGAAAATTTATTATATTATGTTACACTCTGTACGAGCCTATGAGCTCTTTTGAGATAAAAAAAATGAAAATAAATAAAAATAAATAAATAACATTGAAAATCTATAAAAGCAGAATATATTAACGAAAAATCTCATTATTTCAGTTAAAGACATGTCAATAACATAGACTTTAAACGGAAACTCTTCCATATAAACAACTAATTATTTTTCTCCTATAGATCTAAAGCGGAAAGAATATACCTGTGGTTTAGTAGATTTTCAAACATATAATTCAATACCGAAGTAGATGAGGAAAATTATAGATTTATTATTGATAATAAATCCATTATTCTTCTCAAGGGTTCATAAAAGAGACAATGCTTCATATTGGAGAAATTGAAGCATTTGTCAGAAAAAAATTGAAAATTGTTAAAACAGACAATGAGGAGTTAATTATAAGACTTAATACATACATTAAAATGTGAAATTTTTGCTGATAAGGAAATTGATTTTGAAAAAGGAGATACTATTGGTAATTTATTAGGTTTTAGCAGAAAAACATTATTACCAAACAAATGGCATACTTTACATCTTTTTGTTGATATTAATAAAATAAACATAATAAGAGTGGAATGCAATATTATTTCCGGAACTTATATTAATGGAGCACAAGCTCACATTTTACATGAATTCTCTATTAAGGTTAGTCCTGGCTATAAAATAATTGAAGTTCCTAATAATGTAATTTATTTACCTTACCAGTAACCGTTAATCAGGCAAATTCACTTATTATAAAACTGCTTGACCAGAACGGTAATTTAATTAATTTTCGTGGAGAAACAATAACAATTAGATTGCATTTGAAGCCTCAAAATACTAATATTTAATCAAAATCAATTTCATCAATTCTATATACCCTCACAGAGTAAGAAACAACAGCTTAATCAATCACAGTTATTCAAAAAAGTAGGAGGTGGCAACCAACTTTTAAAATATAAAAAACAATTATCATTTGAAAACAAAGAATATCTAAAATCTCTTGTGTATTTACTAAAACCAAATTAAAATCGAATTTTTTAATGGTCCTGTTTTTAAGGAAACTATAACTAGCGCTCAATGGTATTCATATTCATCTTTCTTCAATTCGTTTGAATTAAGTGATATTATTCGAATACAAATACAAAACCATAATGTAAATATATTACCATCAAGAAGTAAAATTTATATAGAGGGATAAAAAACATGATGGATTAGCTGTTACACATACTAAACTAGTTAATAATACTTTACCATTTTTATATTTTGATGAAATTCATTATGAACTTAATGGTAAAGAAATTGATCATAATCGTAATGTTGGCATAACTTCAACGTTAAAAAACTATGTTTCACTCAATCAAAATGAAAGTACCGCTTTATACAATGAAAGTTGGTCACTTAATAAAGCAATTAAAATGAATGGGCATTATTTCAATTTTTGTATACCTTTAAAAAGATTATTAGGATTTGCAGAAGATTATAAAAATATTATTCCAAATACAAAACATGAATTGATATTAACTCGCTCTCGATCAAATGATAATTCATTTTTATGTGATGCTAATGCTGCTAGTGAAAAACCCAAAATTCTTATTACAAAAATGTGTTGGATATTCAACGTATTAACTTAGCTAATAATCTTAAATTAAATTTATATAAAAGTATTGAAAATGGTTCGGTTATGAAAATTCATTTTAGAAATTGGGAATTACATGAGTATCCTGCATTACCAACAGGAACTACACATCATATTTGGAATGTTAAAACAGTCTCACAACTTGAAAAACCTCGGTTTATAATTTTTGCTTTACAAACTGATAAACAAAATAAACTTGAGGAAGTTCCATCAAAATTTAATTATTGTAATATTGAAAATATAAAAGTATATTTAAATTTTGAATCATATCCATATGAAGATATGAATTTAGATTTTGATAAAAATCGTTATGTATTAGCATATGAAGCATATTCTAATTTTAGAAGTTTCTATTATAATAACTCAATATCAGAACCTTTAGTTTCATGGGATAACTTTAAAGATGATTCTCCATTCATTATAATTGATATTTGTTATAAAAATGATAATCTTAAATGGATCCAGTTGATGTGAAAATTGAATTAAAGACTTCAAAAAAATTCCAGACAAAACTTCAGCTTATTGTCTTATTTTACATAATCGTTAAGTGGCATTTAAACCGTTAATATGAGAAGTTAACAAAATCATTTAAATTACCAATTCAAATTAATTTGATGAATTATAGGTTCTTCTGAAATATATATAAATAACAAGGTAGAATGTAAACCAACGGTTTTTAAAAGCGCACATTTCCAAAACTGAATACAAACTGTTTAGAATTGTGACTTGCACAAAAATTAAAAAATTTCATGTAATAAGAAAAAACGTGAAAATAGGAAATTTTTGAAATTTTGAGGGGCTGTAAGTCCGGAATCCTATATAACTAACAAAAGCCGTTAACACAGGTAAAAATATATTATTAAACCTTTAATTTTCATGTCTTGCCGAAGAAAAATGTTTACAGGTGTTTAAAAATAGCAAATTTTCAATTTTTGAGGCGTAATAACTATTAAAAAGGGGGTGCTACCAAAAAATTTTCTGAGAAAACTTATACTAATTCTAAAAGTTCTTTCTTGTCTCAAAATTTCAAGCCTCTATCTAAAAGCGTACCGGAGTTATGAAAGTTGAAAAATCATGCAAAATTTGGTTTTCACATAACGGTAAATTTAAATACTAAATTTAAAAAAATTGTATAATTTTGATAATAATTTACAAAGTTAAAATTATAGTTAATTTACAAAAAATACCTGTCGAATAACGTTTTCAGATTGAAAAAATCTTAAGCAGAACATAAGATATATGCATTTAAAAATAGGGTATTTTCAAAGTTTGAGGGGCTGTAGCTCCGTAATGGATAGGGCTACATGAAAAAGTTGTTCCACAAAATTATTTTTTTTATGAGACCTACCCATGGTTAAAATTTTTTTTCTCTATCTTTAACGGTGTAGAAGTTTTGTAAACAGACGGACGGACGGACGGACGGACGGACAGAGTGAAACTAATAAGCACATTTTTTCAAAATTTTTTGGAAATGTGCTAAAAAATGGAATATGTAATCATTGATATACAAGGCTTTCGGGATAATAACAATAAATTTATTTTAAAAGAATTAGCTATTCTCTCATCAAATGAGCACATTCATAATTATACCCGTACGATAGGATCGGGTATAATAAAATTACTCCTCCGTCTGTAACACCTCGAAATAAGCGAGCTAGATATACCTTCAAAGGTATGGATCGGATCAGAAAAAAATTCTAAGACTTTTGAGCCATGTCCGTCCGTCCGTCCGTCAGCACGCTAACTCCAAAACTAAGAAAGCTGGAATCTTGAAATTTACACAAAATATTTTGGGAGTAATTTGTAGGTTCCCTATTTTTTTTGGTTGAGTTTGGACCAAGCCTTAGGGTAGCTCTCGAACACCTAACTTTTAGATCCCCACATTTTTTTTGCAATAGAGCTATGAAATTTTAACTACTGATAGATCTCACAAAAATATTAATTTTATTTTTAATAACTTTTTTTTGTAGCCCCACCCGTTACGGAGCTACAGCTCCCCAAAGGTTCACAAAAGCTCTATATTTAAATTGTTATAGCACAAGTTGTATAAGGTATATCTTCATTTTGAAAACGCCAAATGATTACTACTTTCATTAGCTTTAAAAGTATATATACAATAAATATATAATTTTCGCATACGGTGTCTTAATTTACCGTTATGCGAAACTCAAATTTTGCAAAATTCTTTAACCCTTCCATCTTCTAAACGGTTAAAGTTGGAAACTTGAAATTTTGACAGAAGTTAGATCTTTGAAAATTAGTATGAGTCATTTCAGAATTTTTTTTTGTATCACCGCCCGTTTAGGAGCTGTAAGGGGTCAAAAACTGAAAATTTCCTATTTTGAAACACCTGTTAAAATTTTTTTGAAGTAATACACAAAAATTAAAGCTCCGACATTATACTTTTATTTCTGTTAACAACTTTTTTTAATAATATAAGGTTACTTTATAATTGACGAAAGTGTTACTTGATTTTTTCAAATTTTCTAACAAATTTCTTTAACGAATTTTTTCCATTTTGTTTTACTCGATAATTTGAAATTGTTGAGGATATAATGCGTAGTACAAAAAAATGTAATTAAATAAACAACATAACGGTTGCTTGAAGAATTTTTATTTATATGATATTGATATATATACATACTTATATAATATCATGTTTATTTACATATCGTATATGTCACTAGTGAATGAATGATAAGAGTATAGATGTATATTATATAGCGCCGTATTTACATACATATATGTATTTTATTGTACTTATAAGAAATTATTCTGTCAATGGAATATTTAAATATAATATAATATAATATTTAAAATTATATTTACTGTTTTGTACTTAGTAAATTTAATATACATTTACCGCTTAGTATTAAATGGTACTATAGAATATTTGAAAAAGTTTTGGATTGATAATCGTTATGTGGAAGGTTAGAATCTGCTTTTGAAGAATGTACATATAAACATATAGTTTGAATATATGTACAACCCATAGTTCTAGAAATTATAAAATTCACCCAAATTATTTTAAAATACTAAAATATTAAAAAAATAATATTGTAAGCAGAGTGACAGGCTGTGAACATACTAACGGTTCGTACGGGTATCTAAGAGTTGACAAAGTCAACTGTATTCTTCCTCGTTTCATAATAAAATCACCTTATAGCTATAATTATTTGGATAGAAAAACAAAATATACAAATGCATGGCTCACCATGGTTTACAATGGTCTGATGGCAAAACACATTTTTGTTATGTTATTAATTATTTAAAAAATTTTATACATAAACAAACAAAAATTTATGTTAAAAGAGAAGAAAAAAAATTTTGGATTATTAGCATATTAAAAAACAATAATTTTTTGATTTGAATAGTCGTAATTCTATAGGTTTAAAAATATTGAAGAATCAGCAAATTCTTTGTTCTAAAAGATGCTTGTTTGTTAATGTTTGCAGCTTGGAGAATGTTTACTTATTAAAATTGTTGATTTAAGCAATTTAAAAGTATTTAAGGAGAGAAGGTATCAGAAACATATTC
The DNA here is from genome assembly GCA_947095535.1 of Poecilobothrus nobilitatus. Lineage (NCBI taxonomy): Eukaryota > Metazoa > Arthropoda > Insecta > Diptera > Dolichopodidae > Poecilobothrus > Poecilobothrus nobilitatus. Next base: position 158,195,959 of record OX352772.1, on the reverse strand, counting down.
AGTTTACTATTGATAGTCTACAGATTAAAATTAACATGGATAAAATAACAAAAGTTTTCAATAAAAATCAAATGATTATAAGAAATTAGTTAAGACTTCATCGGAATCTACTAAAAAATGGGAAGAAGGAGTCAGAAGTCAATATCATCAAAATCACAGTAAAACAATGCAAAAAAAAATATATATCTAAATTGCTAAAATAAAAAAAATTGCACAAACAAAAATTTTTTTTTCATTTTATAAAAAAATTAGTATAGAGATATTTAAATACATCTGTAATACATTTCATTTAAATTTTTTATTCATACAAATATTCACATTCAAAATTTATTACAAAAAATTAATTTTTTTTTTCAATAATTTAAAACAAAAATATTTTAGTTCGTTATTTGCAATTTTTCTGCTTATAACTTCCACAATTTGTGGAGTATGCTTCGAAGCGTAGTAGTTTGGAAGGTATGTGAAAAATTCCTTAGTGTGAGGCACCGCACATCTTATTGGATCCTTCTTACTTTTTGAAAATTTGATTTATTTAATTTTAATATCAGCTTGTTGTAAACAAAACAATTATATATCCATCTCCCTCCCACACGTATGATGGATGCTGGTGTTCTTCTTTGACTCTCAATTCGCTCAATTTTTTTTAATATCACCATAGTAATTTCCGTAAGTTAATTGATTAATTTCTGGTGGTAAGTTTTGCTTTTGGTGAGTCTTTGTTTGTACCTGCGGTCAATAAGGTAACTTAAAAGTGTATGTTGAAAACTGTTGAACGTTGTTATAAACCATTTGCTCGCTCAAGGCAAAATATTGAAAAGTATTAATGTTGATATAAAGTATTGATATTGACATTGATAGTAATTTATTTTAAAGTATTGTCAAGTTCGGGTTATTTAAATCGTGCACTTTTACTTTTGATTTTAATTTTGAATAAATTTTAATTTTTACTTTAATCTTAATTTACATACTTTAATTTATCAGTCAGATTTTGATCTTGCTTAATTTTGAAATTGATTTTAAGTCTAATTTTGATTTTAGTTACAATTTCAACTCTGACTTCTTTTTAAAATTGCGTTTGATTTTAATTTTAAACTAGATTTCAATTTTAATATTATTATTTATATTTTAACTTTTCTTTTATATTAATTTCTTTTCCATCAAAATTACCAATTTTAATGTTAATTTCTGTAACATACGCGGGTTGCAAACGAATTTTCATGCCGTCGATTGCCATCTTAGTTTAATTAAACCAGCAGTATTAGCCCTTTGTGAAACACAAGTCAGTAACCACAACGATAACTTTAATGTTACCGGCTACTCACTTATTTCACACTTCTTACCTAAAAGAGGTATCGCTGTCTATATAAAAAATGACATCGCTTTCAACACACTTCCAAAATATAAATGTTCTAGCACAACCTTTCATTACATTTGGGTAAAAATTCTCGTTGAAAAGCATGTCATACATTTCTGTTTTCTATACAGATCACCCAACTCAAATGAACAAGAAACTGCTATGGAAATTGAAAACCTATCGAACCAGATCAATGAAATTTTGGATGCATCTCCAGAAACTGAAATTGTTCTGGCGGGAGATTTCAACATTCATAACAGCGACTGGCTTCATTTTTCTAGTAACATCTCCCCGAGTCAAAACTCAATTGGGAAACAAGTTGAACTATTCTCCACGCTGTTCCACCTTTCTCAACTTGTCCAAAATCCCACTAGGATCCCGGACCGTGCTGATCATGAAGGTCACTTCTTGGATCTGTTTCTCACCACACACCCTGAAAAATATGTGGTTTCAGTTGGTTGCCCACTGGGTAATTCCGATCATTGTTTGGTTAACACAAGTTTCCGGGTAAGCCCAATCTCCAACCAGAGGTTCCCTCCCAAAAAACTAGTTTGGCGTTACAGCCATGCTGACTGGGAGGGCCTTAACAACTTTTTTAGAGCCTTTGATTGGTCATTTTGCTTCCGCAACAGAAATGTTAACTTTGCTGCAAATGCGATTAGTGAAACTATTTTACTTGGAATGAGGTTATTCATCCCTCATTTTATGAAATCTTCTAAAAGGAGTCCCAAATCTTGGTTTAATCGTATTTGCAAAGAAGCCATTTCTAGAAAAGAGGAGGCTTTTAAACTGTACCAAAACAATAGGTCGGAGGCGCACAGGGCCAACTATATAGTGGTTAGAAACAGGTGAAAGAGAGTTATCAATAAGCAAAAATTCTTGTTCAACCAAAGGTTGAAACGTAAAATCATCCACATGCCAAAGAATAGCAAATCTTTTTGGTCATTTGCCAAAAGTCTAAAGGAAGACGTTAGAGGGTCTTCCTTTCCACCACTTATTGATAATAATAATAGAACCGTATCAGATTCTAAAAAGAAAGCGAACTTATTTGGCAAGCAGTTTTTAATTCGACACTGTCACAGTCAGCTCAGATGCCACCTTCTGTTCCAGGAGCTGGCTGTCCCTTCGGTAAAATTTACTTTAGGACGCCGGCGGTGATGAAAATCTTAACAAATCTTGATACAAGTAAATCAGCCGGTCCAGATGGTATAACCACCATGGTACTTAAAAATACCTACTCCACTATTTCAAAACCTCTGCGCAACCTTTTCTACTTCTCCTTCACGTCGGGTATTCATCCTACTAAATGGAAGGTTGCACATGTTTTCCCAATTCCCAAAAAAGGTTATAAAAGCGATCCCTCCAACTACCGCCCTATTGCTATAACTTCGGTCCTCTCCAAGGTAATGGAGAAAATAGTGAACCAAAAGCTTCCGAAATACCTGGATCACAAAGGTTTGCTTCATAATCGTCAATACGGGTTCATAGCCCGTCGTTCAACCGGTGATCTTATGACTTACCTTTGTGAAAAGCTAAGCATCAACCTTCACCATTCTGGTGAGTCTGATGTTGTGGCTCTTGATATTTCTAAGGCTTTCGATCGAGTTTGGTACGATGCTCTATTGGCAAAATGCAAAGCATTAGGTCTAGGTAGAGTCTTCCTAAAATGGATTGGAGATTTCTTTTCGAATGGTACGATTCGTGTGCTGGTCGATGGATATTCATCTGACAAATTCAAAATAAATGCTGGTGTCCCTCAAGGATCAGTTTTATCCCCCACTCTCTTCTTAATATTTATCAATGACCTACTTTCTTTAATTTCCAATCTGATCCATAGTTTCGCAGACGACAGCACTCTTGTAGCTTCCTATGAGTTTCATAGGCGCTGTAACATTAATCACCAGATTAATACAACAGCAAAAAATTTCACTATTAGTGAGCTAAATAAGGATTTAGCAAAAATTCAAAAATGGGGTTAAGTCAATAGAGTTGAGTTCAACACCAAAAAAACACAATGCTGTCTGATCTCGCGGAAAATTGCCACTACTGTTCATACCCTACTATTTCAGGGAGAGGTCTTGCAGCATTCAACGGACTTAAACATGCTGGGCATCGGGTTAAACCAAAAACTGACTTGGTCAAATCACATTTTTGGTATAGCTAAGGATGCAGCTAAATGTTTGGGTTTTTTGTATCGCTGCAAAACTTACTTTTCCGCATCTGATCCTTTCAATATCTATAAAACCATGTTGAGTTATCAAGATGGCGAAATACAGCCTATTGAAATTCGTTTGTTATGCGTACGTCCCGTTTTTGGAACCATAGACCATCGAATGTGTTCCCTAAAATTGGTAATTCTTATATGTACGATTTACTTAAGTTTAAGGAGAACATTAACATCTTTCTTCAAAATGACCCTCCAAATTTTCCTACCTAGCCCCCATAATCCAAATTTCCAAATTCCAATTTTCCCAATTATCCTTACCACATCCCTATCCCCAAAACCAAACTGTACATTCGTATTAAAGGTTCCATCCTAAAGTTTGGTTTTAAAAGGGGGTGGTTTTGGTTGGTAATGTCCAACACTACCCTGAGGAAGCACGTGCAGTTCCTCTTAGTGACTTTCGAGTTTTCCACCAACCCTCGTAAAAAAAAAAGTACAATACTTCATATTTGATATTTTCTGGTACGTCACACATTGAAGTAAATGTTGTCCTTTTATTGATATCATCCAAAAATGTTTTTAAGATATCATCTTCTTCTTTTTTTGTCTCATGATTTACATCAACCATAAAGCTCACCAACATTTCATTCTCCACTTTATGACTTATTCTAATTCTTTTGTTTGATTTACTCATTTTTCTTTTTTTTTTAAATTAATTACCTTTTAATTCAAATATTCGGAGACTAGTGAGATCTTAAGAAAATTATAGTTCTATTTATATGGAAACTTAAAAATTATAGTTCTATTTATATGGAAACTTAAAAAGAAAAAAAATAGTTTTATAAATTTTTATCAAAAAGTTATGAAAATTAAATTTGAAATTGTGATAAGAAATGCAATAATTTCCGTTCAGTAAATGATATTATTTAATAGAAAAAAATATTAATATTAAAATTTAAATGAATGAAGAAAAAAGTATTTTTGATTATATTATTTGAAATTACTTAATTAAGAATCATTGAAGTTACTACAACTATCAATATGAACAGGATCCAAGTTTTATTTGAATATTGGGAATGCAATTTAGGATTAACAACTTACCATTGCGTAGAGCATAAAACAGAAGATATGGAACATATATATTAGAACATAAAATATATATGAACTTAGAGGACTTTGCTGACTATATCTTACGTAATAAATTTTCTCTGCACATTGTGACACCATTTTGTTCCGAGAAACTACCGAACCTATATAGATTCCTGAAATTTATTCTACTAGTGAGTTGTAAAAGATATTTAAATATAATAAACAAAAGAAAAAAAAAAGCAATATATTTATAGTTTTAAAATAAATGCTTTCTTTTATTTTAATTTTTTCTAATTACAGAAGACATCTTTAACTGTCAAAAATATTACAAATTATTTATTTATCTTTTTATAACTTTGTACTTATTTTAATTTTTTATTTACAATTTTTTTTCTTATGGAATATTTTTATGACCCCAGGAATAAGTTTTAACATTGTATTCTAATATATCTGTCACTATCTGTATTCTAATAATCACTTAAGTTTGTTATTATCACAAATTTTAACTTATGTAATATTGCAATTTTTATACTATTCCAAATTTCTAATGTAGATATAGCAATTATAAAACCTTAAGTGATTATTCCACATCAAATTTATGTATCAAACAATTTTGTATTAACCACTTAAGTATAGCTTAAGTGGTTTTTTCCAAAATTCAAATAAATATGAACATTACTTAAAGATTTTTAAGTTATTTTTCCAAATTCAATTTGAATTTTATGAAGAGCATTAGATTTTTTTTTCAAAGCTAACTAAGATATTTAAGTTATTATTCTACAAAATTATTAGGAAAAATTTTTACTTATTATCTGAAAAGTTTTTTTTCAAATCCTTAGTAGGCTTTGATTAATAGTTAAGTGATTTTGCCTATAAAATGCCAAACGGAATTGAGTTTCATTAGTTTTGGAAAGCAGAACCAAATTAATACATACAAGTGAAACAAAAAAATAAAAAAGTGTTATATAAAATTTGTAAAAGTTGTGCTACTTAAAAAAAAAAGTTGCAAAAGTTTTTAAATCGAAATTTCTAAAATAAACAAGATGTCTTCAAGAGCAAAATTAATGTTAGATTTAGCTAAAAAAATTGTCAGTGACAGGAAAAACAATTGCATACGCGAAGAAGAAATTGATTTTAGCGTTACTGCTAGTATTTCTAACGTTAATGGTAAGTAAATAAACATAAAAATGATCATGAGAAAATAATCCATTATCGCAATTTTACTAAATCTTTTAATTTTAAGAAAATTGTGAAGTGGATAACAGCAACCAGGATTTTTTTGAATACTTCCTTTTCTTCTTTGGACGATTTTAGTGTTTACAATTATGTTCCAGAATATGAAAAACTAGAGCTTGAAAGAACGGCGAAAGAACTGCAAAACAACATTGCAGAATTTTTAGAGGAAGATAATGGTATATTAGAAAATCATCTTACGATATCGAAAATTTGCAACAAAAATAAAAGTCCAAGAAATACAGAGCAACAATATCAGGCATCAAATGATAAAATAGTTATAGCTAGGAAATGTGTTCCGCTTTCTGTTTGTCGAAAACAATGTAGAAAAATATTAGACTTTCTAGAACAAAAAATTTTTTTGACGAGTATTGGTCATTAGGTGCATACAAATATCGTGTGTTATATGTAGCTGGTTCAATGGAAATTCAACCAGTAAAAAAAAATTAGTAGATAGAAAAAAGCAACGTAATTTTACTTACGTTTACAAGGTAATCGCTAATAAAAGAACGATAAATTTGTGTCAAAAATGTTTTCGACAAACGTTGGGAGAAACAGACAATTTTTTAAAAAGAGTTACCAAGAAGAAATTAAAGAATAGTGAACAAAATAGTTTTTGTGATCTTCGAGGAAAAACTATTCCGTCAAATAAGTCAGAAATCATATATTATCTTTCCCCGCTTATCAAAGCCATTATACTCGGAAACATTCATCGAAATTATATTTGGAACCAAACTTGACGCTAACGCAAATGTATAGGTTATATACTACATGTTATACTCAGCATGTATCATTTACAAAATATTTAGAGATTTTTAATGGTATGTAAAAGTAAAAGTATAAAAAATTTTATGTATTTAAATATAAAAAAGATTTAAAAAAGAAAATACCAAGTACTAGTAATGTAATGATTTTTTTTTGTTGTTTTACAGGTACAGGAATCAAATTAAAAAAGTCAAGTCTTGATACATGTGGAAAATGCGATTCATTTAAACTAAAAATAAATTTAGAGAATGATGCTGGAAAGAAAAGAAAACTGATGTGCGAGCATAACAAACATCAAGATGCGGCAGATAGAGCTTACACTGAAAAATCTAACGACAAAGAAATTTGCAAAAAGGTTCCATCTATAAAAGTTTTTGTTTTCGACCTGCAATAATGTTTACCAATGCCATTTTTGAGATCAGGAGAATTTTTCTACAGACGTCCTTTATGGACTTATAATTTAACAATACATGATACTGAAACAAATAATGCTAGCTGTTTTATGTGGCATGAACTGATTGCTAAAAGAGGTGCCAATGAAATAGCCTCTTGTTTATTTGAACATCTTTCCTCAATGCGCCCAAATGTGGAGTCGATTATTTATTATAGTGATTCATGCCCAGGTCAGAATAAAGTTAGTTATATTTATAAATAGTTAAAAATATTATATTATTATTTTAGATTTTTGTGAGCTGTCGAAATCTAAATTTTATTACAACAGAAGGAAAAATAAAGACTTTGAATAGAAAACAGTTCGTTGATTGCAATTTACAAAGGAGTTTGGTAAATTTTTTTTTTAAAAATTCGTTTGATGAAAACGAACAATTTAAAGTGCTTGATATAACAAAGAAAACCATAAACAAAGTTAAAATTTCGGTATTGAAAGAGTGCTACAAAACTGATTTGAAAACAAATTCCAAAAAAAAAAGACGATCTAATATCAATTTTGGAATATGTTGATCCTGAATATCATTCATTTTATAATAACATAAATATTGACGAAGCGGAAGACTTATTCATCCTGATATTTTTGAAAGTGGTGAAGAAGATGAATAAACATTATTATGTCTATTTTATATTTTATATATTTTGTATATTTTTAAATTTGAAAATACTATTATTATTTAACAAAAACATTTTGTATTATCACTTAAATATTTCTATATTATTTGGCACACAATTTTTAAAAGTACTTAATTGTTCTTATTCTAATAAATGTCAATACTGGTTTTAGAATAAAATTAAAATTAAAATTTTTATAATCAATTAAATATTGATATATTATTTTGAACAAAACTTTTTCAAAAGCACTTAAGTATTCTTGTTCTAATAAATTTCAGCACTGCGTTTGGACAAATCACTTACGTTAAAAAATTTAATTTTTATTAGGATCCAAAAGTTCAATTCTATTTATATTTAAAATAAAAAAATTTAATATTTAATAAGCTAAATTTTAAGCCAGGAATAAGTCCTTTCTGACCATAACTTTTTACTAGAAAGACTTCCAAAGTTATTTTCACTCCTCCTGAAAAATCTTTTAAAATAACTTAAGTGCTTATTCCTTGAAGCTACAGATATATTTCTTATCATCAAAACAACTTAAAGCTACTTTATTATAATAGTTGTGTATATATATAAATTGGATGTAATTGAGTGGTGCTAAAACTTGCTGATGATGCAGAAAATCTTTTTACTAACACCACTCATCATAACGCAATCATCTTCGAGTTTACAACTATTAGCCCAAACTTTTCCAAATCATACAATAATACAATTATATATGATTTTCAAAACGCTGACTACCAAAGTATAAATTATGCTTTGTCAGTTATTAATTGACCCGACCTCTTATCACAACACGATATTAACTCATCTAGCTCTATCTTCTATTTAAAAATTTTTGAAATAATTAATTCATTTGTGTCAAAAATACGAAAAAAAGATAAAACCACTGAACCTTGGTTAAATAGAGATCTCAGGGTATTGCGTAACCAACGCAATAAACTCTTCAAAAGAATAAAAATACAAATAATCTTAACATTAACTTGCTGAATACTTACAAGGATATTGCCTTAGTTTTTAAGCTTAAATATGACATATGACAATTATGTTACTAATATCGGTAATAGTTAATTACAGATCCCAAAAAAATTTTTTGACTTCGTTAGCACTAAACGTAAAATCTTTGGTTATCCAAATTTTATGTCAATTAACAATACTTTTTCCTCTTGTCCAAGAGATATCTGAAATTTCTTTGCTGATAATTTTCAAAAAGTTTATCGGCCCCAAGAACTCTTTGCTTATTAGCAAAGGGATTATATACATTTTAATTCAATAAATAGTCCTAATTCATTAATTTCCGACTTGCATCTTTCTGACAATGACATTTTTGAAGCTTTAAAAAACCTTGACATTAAAAAAGGTGCTAATCCTGACTTAATCCCACCGATCTTTTTGTACAATTGTACTCTTGTTCACCCGCTGCATACTATTTTTAATTGGTCATTATCGACAGGAATTTTTCCAGATGTATGGAAATTCTCCGTTTTGACTCCTATTCATAAAAAGGGTGATAAGGCATTTGTGAAAAACTACCATGGTGTAGCTATTTTATCGACTATATCTAAAATGTTCGAAAAAATTCTTGTCAAATATTCGGAGACTAGTGAGATCTTAAGAAAATTATAGTTCTATTTATATGGAAACTTAAAAAGAAAAAAAATAGTTTTATAAATTTTTATCAAAAAGTTATGAAAATTAAATTTGAAATTGTGATAAGAAATGCAATAATTTCCGTTCAGTAAATGATATTATTTAATAGAAAAAAATATTAATATTAAAATTTAAATGAATGAAGCAAAAAGTATTTTTGATTATATTATTTGAATTTAGTTAATTAAGAATCATTGAAGTTACTACAACTATCAATATGAACAGGATCCAAGTTTTATTTGAATATTGGGAATGCAATTTAGGATTAACAACTTACCATTGCGTAGAGCATAAAACAGAAGATATGGAGCATGTATATTAGAACATAAAATATATATGAACTTAGAGGACTTTGCTGACTATATCTTACGTAATAAAAGATTTTCTCTGCACATTGTGACACCATTTTGTTCCGAGAAACTACCGAACCTATATAGATTCCTGAAATTTATTCTAGTAGTGAGTTGTAAAAGATATTTTAATATAATAAACAAAAGAAAAAAAAAAGCAATATATTTATAGTTTTAAAATAAATGCTTTCTTTTATTTTAATTTTTTCTAATTACAGAAGACATCTTTAACTGTCAAAAACATTACAAATTATTTATTTATCTTTTTATAACTTTGTACTTATTTTAATTTTTTATTTACAATTTTTTTTCTTATGGAATATTTTTATGACCCCAGGAATAAGTTTTAACATTGTATTCTAATATATCTGTCACTATCTGTATTCTAATAATCACTTAAGTTTGTTATTATCACAAATTTTAACTTATGTAATACTGCAATTTTTATACTATTCCAAATTTCTAATGTAGATAAAGCACTTATAAAACCTTAAGTGATTATTCCACATCAAATTTATGTATCAAATAATTTTGTATTAATCACTTAAGTATACCTTAAGTGGTTTTTTGCAAAATTCAAATAAATATGAACATTACTTAAAGATTTTTAAGTTATTTTTCCAAATTCAATTTGAATTTTATGAAGAGCATTAGATTTTTTTTTCAAAGCTAACTAAGATATTTAAGTTATTATTCTACAAAATTATTAGGAAAAATTTTTACTTATTATCTGAAAAGTTTTTTTTCAAATTCTTAGTAGGCTTTGATTAATAGTTAAGTGATTTTGCCTATAAAATACCAAACGAAATTGAGAGTTTCATTAGTTTTGGAAAGCAGAACCAAATTAATACATACAAGTGAAACAAAAAAATAAAAAAGTGTTATATAAAATTTGTAAAAGTTGTGTTACTTAAAAAAAAAAAGTTGCAAAAGTTTTTAAATCGAAATTTCTAAAATAAACAAGGTGTCTTCAAGAGCAAAATTAATGTTAGATTTAGCTAAAAAAATTGTCAGTGACAGGAAAAACAATTGCATACGCGAAGAAGAAATTGATTTTAGCGTTAATGCTAGTATTTCTAATGTTAATGGTAAGTAAATAAACATAAAAATGATCATGAGAAAATAATCCATTATCGCAATTTTACTAAATCTTTTAATTTTAAGAAAATTGTGAAGTGGATAACATCAACCAGGATTTTTTTGAATACTTCCTTTTCTTCTTTGGACGATTTTAGTGTTTACAATTATGTTTCAGAATATGAAAAACTAGAGCTTGAAAGAACGGCGAAAGAACTGGAAAACAACATTGCAGAATTTTTAGAGGAAGATAATGGTATATTAGAAAATCATCTTACGATATCGAAAATTTGCAACAAAAATAAAAGTCTAAGAAATACAGAGCAACAATATCAGGCATCAAATGATAAAATAGTTATAGCTAGGAAATGTGTTCCGCTTTCTGTTTGTCGAAAACAATGTAGAAAAATATTAGACTTTCTAGAACAAAAAATTTTTTTGACGAGTATTGGTCATTAGGTGCATACAAATATCGTATTTTATATGTAGCTGGTTCAATGGAAATTCAACCAGTAAAAAAAAATTAGTAGATAGAAAAAAGCAACGTAATTTTACTTACGTTTACAAGGTAATCGCTAATAAAAGAACGATAAATTTGTGTCAAAAATGTTTTCGACAAACGTTTGGAGAAACAGACAATTTTTTAAAAAGAGTTACCAAGAAGAAATTAAAGAATAGTGAACAAAATAGTTTTTGTGATCTTCGAGGAAAAACTATTCCATCAAATAAGTCAGAAATCATATATTATCTTTCCCCGCTTATCAAAGCCATTATACTCGGAAACATTCATCGAAATTATATTTGGAACCAAACTTGACGCTAACGCAAATGTATAGGTTATATACTACATGTTATACTCAGCATGTATCATTTACAAAATATTTAGAGATTTTTAATGGTATGTAAAAGTAAAAGTATAAAAAATTTTATGTATTTAAATATAAAAAAGATTTAAAAAGGAAAATAACAAGTACTAGTAATGTAATGATTTTTTTTTGTTGTTTTACAGGTACAGGAATCAAATTAAAAAAGTCAAGTCTAGATACATGTGAAAAATGCGATTCATTTAAACTAAATATAAATTTAGAGAATGATGCTGGAAAGAAAAGAGAACTGATGTGCGAGCATAACAAACATCAAGATGCGGCAGATAGAGCTTACACTGAAAAATCTAACGACAAAGAAATTTGCAAAAAGGTTCCATCTATAAAAGCTTTTGTTTTCCACCTGCAATAATGTTTACCAATGCCATTTTTGAGATCAGGAGAATTTTTCTACAGACGTCCTTTATGGACTTATAATTTAACAATACATGTGGAGTCGATTATTTATTATAGTGATTCATGCCCAGGTCAGAATAAAGTTACTTATATTTATAAATAGTTAAAAATATTATATTATTATTTTAGATTTTTGTGAGCTGTCGAAATCTAAATTTTATTACAACAGAAGGAAAAATAAAGACTTTGAATAGAAAACAGTTCGTTGATTGCAATTTAGAAAGGAGTTTGGTAAATTTTTTTTTAAAAATTCGTGCTTAAAGTGCTTGATATAACAAAGAAAACCATAAACAAATTTAAAATTTCGGTAGTGAAAGAGTGCTACAAAACTGATTTGAAAACAAATCCCAAAAAAAAAGACGATCTAATATCAATTTTGGGCTATAGTCGCGTTTAGATGGGTCATAATTTTTTAATTTTATATGTGCCATTTTTTAAGTTTAAAATTTTCGACTTTTCATGCAATATTTTAATATTAATACTATTAAATGGTGGGCCAAGTGTCCTGGATCCCCCAAAATAGATTGCAAACCGATAGTCTTTTACCATTAGAATATAAATTTGCCGAAAAAATTAACTTTTTTGCATTATTTATCCCGAAAATTTTTTTTTTTCATACTTCGACATTTTTGTTATGAAGTTAATAGTGTTAATATTAAAATATTGCATGAAAGTCGAAAATTTTAAACTTAAAAAATGGCAAATATAAAATAAAAAAATTAAAAATAAATTACACACATCGAACAAGAAAAAGCCAAAAAATTATTTAAAAAAATTACTTAAATTTTAACAATCACACCATCACAGAGCATTTTAGAGGCATTAGAAGTTGTCCCACCTAAAAGCGACTCTACCCCAATTTTGCAATATGTTGAACCTGAATATCATGCATTTTATAATAACATAAATATTGACGAAGCGGAAGACTTATTCATCCTGATATTTTTGAAAGTGGTGAAGAAGATGAATAAACATTATTATGTCTATTTTATATTTTATATATTTTGTATATTTTTAAATTTGAAAATACTATTATTATTTAACAAAAACATTTTGTATTATCACTTAAATATTTCTATATTATTTGGCACACAATTTTTAAAAGTACTTAATTGTTCTTATTCTAATAAATATCAATGCTGGTTTTACAAAAAAATTAAAATTAAAATTTTTATAATCATTTAAATATTGATACATAATTTTGAACAAAACTTTTTCAAAAGCACTTAAGCATTCTTGTTCTAATAAATTTCAGTAAAAATAAAATTTTTTTTTCATCATGTGATTTTAAAATTATATATAACCAATATATATTATATATTATATTATAACCAATCTAAGTACAGGGTTGGACCAACTTGGATTGATTGATTTGAAATGCTCATAATTTTTTTATTTTTAAAGTTTTTTATTTTATTTTTTTTAAATGAAAGTATAAATCATTAAACTTTTTTTAAGCTAAGTGTGAAAAATGACATCCTTCAAATGGCTTCCATTTTCCTGTTGGCAGTTAATAGCTCTTTTTAAGAATTTTGCATTACGTTCCGCAATGTCTGTGCGAATATTTTGCTTTAGTTCCTGTATATTTTGTGGTTTGTTGACGTAAACCCGTTCCTTCAAGAAACCACATGAAAAAAAATAAGGGACCGTCAAATCTAGGGAACTAGATGGCCACCGAAATCAGCATTTTCTGAAATTATTCGGTCATCGAAAAGTTCTCGCAGAATCTCCCAATTCTCTTGCGGTATAAGATGGAACCATATGTTACGATTAATGAGAACTACCGGACGTAAAAAATTTTCCAACATACTCCAGAGACGGTTTCTGAATGCTCAGTTTCATTTTCGAAAAAATATGGAGTGATAACTCTATCAGCCATAATTCCATACCAAACAGTGCATCTAAGAGGGTCCATCTAAGAGGGTGCATCTATAAAAGTCCACATTATTGGAGACATTAGAATGTCATATTATGTGATTTGTAGTTTTGTAGTTTATTATTTTGTAATAGATTATTTTGAACGCTTTTGAAGACGCATTTGAATATAAAAAGTTCGCTTGGATTAGGAGAAAGGGGAAAAAAACTGAAAAAGAGAATAGAAGAGGTTTTTCGACAAATTAAAAGTGGAAAAAAGATTGCAATTTAAAAAAAGAACATGTTCTCTTCAAAAGGAAGCTGATGGGAGCCCTAACATACATATGTACATATATATATGGAAGAATTCTCTATTGTCACATCGATTTCTAATACTCGTAGATTTCATAAAAATTTTAAATGTTGATTTTAGTTCTTCCATTCATTGCAACTAACTTATTAACTACAATAATTAAGTATAAACTTTTTAAAGCTTTAATTTTTGTTACAGTTGCTTTGCTTTTGTATTCTCTCTTTATTGCTGTTGTTTATTTGGTATTATAGTAATTTTTGATGACATGACTCTTTTTATTATCGCCTCAACGTCAGTCGATATTAATTGATTTAAAAATTTTAAAAAAGTGTATTTATAAATTTTCAAATTTTTGTTCATTTCGAAACAATTTTTTAAAATAATTTATAAACAAATAAAAATTTTTGGTGAATTTCAATAATGCTCAATTTTAAATGTCAAAATTTTGTTTTCATTTTGCACAGTAAAATTTTAATATTTTTCGACCTCACTAAATTTTTTTTATTTCTCCGTAAGTGAAAAGTTATCGATTAGCTCACAGCCTTATTCAATATTTAATCAAATTTACTAATCACTACACTAATTGAATATCTAGATTGTCAGTAGGTAATGTGCTCCTTTGGGCTGAAAGAAAAACCGGGTTAGGCGTGTCAGGAAGGCGTGTCACGTGCCATTAAGGTAATTTATGGTTTATGATAAGGTGAAGATTAAAATTAATTATAGGTGAATGTAAAATGTAATGTACATGTGATTAACTTGGTTGTTGGGTAGTGGGAGTATGTTAAGAGGTTAAGACAACTTGTTGGGTGCAATGACCCCTTTCCATGTTTTTATTATTGTTTCGGGCAAATGCCTCCCTCCCTATTCCTTAAAAGGGAATATAATTAAAATACTTTTTTGTGTTTATTGTAACAGGCAGTAATGAAAACAGAAGGAAATTTTTTATGAAAAAAGTGCGTGCATTTTATTTTATTCATATTTAAATTTCAATAAGCATAAAGAAAAAATAATTATAGGTATGTTTAATAATACGTCATGTAGGTACTGATTGAAAGAGAAAAAGATTTTTTTTAAAAATATAACTTGTTTGTCAAATAATTACTACAAATTTTGAAGTTAAATGCAAAATACCTTCTTTTTTTTTTTTTTTTAATATAACACAAATTTAATCCGGACGTATCATATTAAGTTTAACAAAGTATTGAAGTTCCCCAAATTTAACTTAAATGCACATTACCATTTGTGTTTTTTTATTTTTTTTTTAATTTTACTTTTAAAATGAGTAATCGATGCAAATAATTAAAACCTGTTAACCTAAACGAAAACAAAAGAAAAAAACTAATAAAACAAATTGAATAAATATTTTTTAAAAACTAAAAACAAATTTTAAATAAAATGATTTAAAATTCTAGTTAAAGTTAAATGCAAAATCGAAAATTTGTTTACATTTATGTCTTTACTTTATCCTTATTATATTATAATTATATAAAAAATTTCTTTTTTAGTAGAAATTTAAAAACAAACATAAAATTAAATAGTATAGGTACGTTGAATAATACACGCTTTGTTTAAGTTTTTTATACGTATTTTAAAATTGGAAAAAGCAACAACAGAAAATTGAATTACTTAATTTATGTGTTACGAAGAATCGATGCAATATCTGTAAAAATTAACGAAAAAATTCGTATATAATTATAAACATAGAGGTCGTTCGGTCTTTAGTGATTTAATAAACCTGAAAAATTAAACTAAAGAGATTTTTATTTTTTTATATAAATATTACATACGCTTTATTTTTTTACTATATTAGTATTGTAATAGTACTCGTGCACTCATCGAAAAAAAAAAGGAAAATGGCTAAAAAATCATTCTTAATAAATTTTTTGATTCAATCTCGGGAAATTTGTCATCGGTTCTGTATATAATCGAAAGTTAAAGTTTGACATCTATAAAACAATTTAATATATACGGACGTAAAACCAAATTTACAATAAAGGCCTTGGAATAACATTTTACGGAGAAAGCTTTGAAGGTCGAGGCCCTGCATGGTTAAATTTTAAATCGGCTTACGAGTTAAAATTTAGTGATGTTTGGGATATAATATTAAAAATATTTCAAAGTAATTCCGAAGGTAAGTTCATTTTAATATTACTTTAGTTTTTTATCTCTTATTACATAATCTTAATTTTTTACAGGCTGAAGTAAAGGTATATTTTGTATGGAAGTAATATGTGTTAGACTTCCGTCTGGAAGAGGAAAAGGAAAACAATATACAACTTACGAAGAAGAGTGCAAAAAGCGTAAAGTCAAATTAAAACAAAGATAACATGTGTCTTCTTTGTGCCTTAGTTCTTGCAATTTCAAAGGGATATTGCGAAATGCGAAGGGATATTAAAAAAATACAAACAAAAACCGCAAAAACCGCAAAAATAACCGCATAAACCGCAAAAGACCTAGTGGGTTTATAAATTCCCAGTGAAGGCTGTGGTATTTTAGAACTAAAAAAGTTTCAAGAATACCTCATCAATTACAAAATAACGGTGTACGAACATGGAAGAAAGGGAAGAGAAATTATATTTGAAGGAGGTGGAAGTGGTAAAAGATTAAATTTACTGTATGGTAAAAATCATTACAATGTTATTTCTACACTAACTGCAACTTTTATGGCTCGTTATTCTTGCGAGGAGTATCATATTCCTTATAAAGGTCATCACAAGTGCAGTGGACCTTTGTTGTCAAAAATCCCCACCTAGTTCTAAAGATGCAAAAAATATTTTATACGAAGCATGTAATAGAACATTTAGAGGTCAAGAATGTCTAGACAATCATATAGCTTCCACTTCAGTAATGAGGAAAAATTTTTGCGATCAAATAAGGAAATGCTCTTACTGCTTAAAAGTTTACAAAACTGAAAGACAACATACGTGTAACGAATATTTTTGCAAAGTTTGCAATAAGCGTGTATCGCAAGTTCATTTCTGTTATATTCAACAAGTTTTAAGGCAGCCCATATTGAAGGATTTTTTAAGTTTATGCTCTTACTGCTTAAAAGTTTACAAAACTGAAAGACAACATACGTGTAACGAATATTTTTGCAAAGTTTGCAATAAGCATGTATCGCAAGTTCATTTCTGTTATATTCAACAAGTTTTAAGGCAGCCCATATTGAAGGATTTTTTATATATGATTTAGAGACACAACAAGAAAAAAAATTTGGAGAGAAGATTATAAAAGATTAGAAGATTAGTAAAATTTTTTAAAAGAAATCAAACTACATGAACCAAATTTGTGTGTCAGAAATGTAAATTTAAACGAACTATAATTAAAAAAGACAATATTATAAAACGATTTCTTTCACAAATATTGGAGGCAAGAAAAAAATTTAAAAGTGTGGTTGCAATCGCTCACAATGGCCAATCTTTTGACCATCAATTTATTTTAAATTATTTGTTGGAATAAGCAGATATAAAAATAAAATTGATTATGCGAGGTACTAAAATAATTATGATGTTGATAGATAACGGCGAATTCATAGATTCTATCAATTACTTTCCAATAGCCCTATCAAAACTTCCATATATTTATATATATATATTTTTAAAGTTAAAGGTTATTTTCCACATTTATTTAATACAACTAAAAATAAAGAATATGTTGGACCATTACCTGCTATTGTATATTACAACCCAGACACAATGCAGATGGAAGAGCGAAATACATTCATAAAATAGTATTACATTTTACAATACATTTTTACATTTGATATGCAACGTGACATTGTTAATTATTGTATTAGAGATGTACAAGTATTAACTCAATCATGTTTATCGATTAGAAAGTTATTTCTTGAACAATGTAACGTTCAGCAATTCTTAGAAGCAAAAACTATCTATCTAACTATCGCATCAGCTTGTAATCTAGTTTTTCGACGTAATTTTTTAAAACCAGACACTATTGGTTTGATTCCTAAAAACGGATATCGCTATTCTCACAACTAATCAAAAGAAACTATTAAATGGTTAGTTTTTCAAGAGGAAAAACGAAGTATAAATATTCAACATGCGACTAAAGGAAAGAAGCAGTTATTGCAGGAGTTAAAATAGACGGATATTGTGCAAACACTAACCAAATTTTCGAATTCCATGGATGTTATTTTCACGGACATCCCGTTGGTTTACGGGATAGACGTGATGAATCATTATATGGCAATGAGAATGAAACATTAAATAAACGATATGAGAGAACTATAGCTAAATCTGAAAAATTGAAGAGTCTAGGATATGACGTAATTGAAATGTGGGCTTGCGAATTTAAAAAGCAATTAAAGAATCAAAATATGCAGTACTGAGAAAAACATCCGCTAATAAATAACTTACCATCCACGTGATGCGTTTTATGGTGGTCGAACTGGAAAAGTATACACCTATTATAAATGCAACTCAAATAAAAAAAATAAATACATAGATGTCTGCTGATTATATTCTTATGTATGCAAATATGGTAAATTTCCTATAGATCATCCAAAAATTCATGTAGATAATTCTGTATGCTCCAAAATTAACATTGAAAATATAGACGGTCTTATGAAATGTAAAATTTTACCACCAGAATATTTGTTTCAACCTGTATTACCGTTAAAACAAAATAGTAAACTAATGTTTTCATTATGTTATACTTGCGGTGAAAATAAAAACCAAGAAGAATTCTGCAATCATTTAGATGACAAAGGAGCTTTAATTGGTACCTGGATATTAGATGAAGTTGTTAAAGCTGTGAGGAAAGGATACAGAATTCTGGAAATCTATGAAATATGGGAGTACAATGTGACACAGTATAATTCTGTGTCACATTGTACTCCCATATTATATTATCTCACAGTATACTCACAGTATACACACAGTATATTCACACCATATATTCAGACAGTATATTCATATATGTTTGTAATAATCCAGGAAGAAAATCTCTTGCTAAATTAATTCTCAACTCATTTGGGGGAAAGTTTGGTCAGTAGCAAAATCAGCGAAAAACATCTATTATAAATTCATCAGCAAAATTCTACGAGCAGGGGCCTCGGTGGCCTAGTGGGTAAGAGCGTATAAAATACGCTGTAAACACCGAGGGAGTGTGTGTTCGAATCCCACACACGTCGTAAGAGTTATTCCCCCTTACGACACTTACAGCCACGCCTGTACAGGGAAGGCTGTGCAATTTTCTGTCCACATTTATGTGGCAGAGAAATACATTTAAAAAAAAAAAAAAATTCTACGAGCTACTAACAAATTCAGCTTTAGAAGTTAATCATATTCTTAAAATTAATGATGAAAATATTTTTATAAATTGGCAATACAAGGAATAGAGGAAGAGACCGCTGATTTCTTATCAACAATTAATGTGTTTATTGCGGTATATACTGCGACACAAGCGCGACTAAAGTTATATAGCTATTTAGAAAAACTTGAAGACCGACTTTTATATTATGATACAGATTCAGTTGTTTACATAAGTCGTGAAGGAGAACATGATCCACCAACCGGTTATTTTATTGGTGATATGACAAACGAATTGGAAAGTTATTGCGTTGACAGTTATATTGCAGAATTTGTTAGTGGTGGGCCTAAAAATTATGCATATAAAGTACATTGTACAAAAGATAATTCAGAAAAAGTTGTATGTAAAGTTAAATGTATTTTCTTAAATTATACTGCGGCTAAACAAGTTAATTTTGAAATAATTAAAAATGCTGTTCTAAACCATCAAGATAGAGAGGATATTTTAGTGATTTAGTATTAGACGAACTAAATATTTTGAAGTAATTACAGTACCTGAAACAAAGCCATATCAACCAAATTCAGAAAAAGTCGTTTTCTGGAAGATCATAGTTCATAACCATTTGGATATAAAAAATTGCGAAAAGAAAATGGAAAATAAAAAAAAAAAAACTGCATATTTGTATTTATTTAAACAATATCATTTATATTTATTCATGTGTTATAAGTGTTATCAAATCCAAGCTATTTAGCATATACTTTATTTCCTTTCTTTTTAATAATCTTCTCAACAAGGAAGTATCTGGGTATTTTACAGGTGTAAGCTCAGCTGCATAAAAGGCTCCAGAAATTGGTACAGCATTGTAGTCCGATAATTGATATGTAACAGGATAAGTATTATTGATTTTTTCAATTTTGAATATTTCAGTTGACCAATTGGGTTGGTAATCTTTTTCGAAATGACCTTTATATCTACTTATTCTTACAAAATTTTCAACCTTATATTTATTTTTTTGGAAAATTTTAGGCTCAGCATACACATTTTTAAGTATATTTTTTTCGTTTTTCTTTCTGATTTTTTTTGTACTATGATTTTAAGTTGACGAAGTTTTGTTATACTATGATTTGTTGAATTATATTCCTTTATTAGTGTTTGTATAATAGGTAACCATTTATAATTGCTGTTTAAACTAAATTTTTTCCACATCGAATTTTTAAAAGTGCGGTTGAATTGTTCAACAATTGATGCTTTTAATTCACTAAATGTATGATAATGATTTTAATTTATCAATGATTTTAATTCCTCATTTCAAAATCATATAATTTTGAAATGAGGAATTAAAAAATTCCTTTCCTTGATCAGAATGAATATCCCTAGGTATTATTTTGGTCTGTTTAAACATGATCAGCACATTTTCTTTTGACTTGCATGAGCATATTTGGAAAACGTATCAATTACAGTTAATAAATATTTACATCCCTTGTTAAATTTTACATATGGTATTATTTCGACAAGGTCAATTTGCCAGGTGACATTAATCCCTTTTTGAATAAATTTTCTTCTGGCTGGTCTATGTATTTCCTGAGCAATCTGTTGTCTTGACATTTTTCCTATACCTCTTTACTATTAAGTTAAAGTGGACAACTCACAGGCGCTGCGAATAAGACCCATTATTTCTTTCACAACAGCTTCTGCCTGTTCCCGGGCTCTGCAATTAGTTGGGTTTTCTACCATAAACCGGGCGTCTCGAAGTATTGAGGAAAATCTAGCCTCATCAAGCCTTCCGACTTTCCACCGCCCTAGCTCTTGTCCAACAATTCGGTATGGGTCTGACGTCTCAAGGACGCAGAAAGTAATGTACTGGTGATCACTTCCGGTATAGTCCTCCAGTACGCTCCAATCCTCCACTAGTGAGTCGAGGTCCTCCGTCGCGAAGGTGATGTCGGGGATAGTCTTCCTATACCCTGGGCGGCGAAACGTCGACGTACAGCCAGTGTTTAGTACAATTAGTCCCCTTCTGGCCGCCATGTCCGAGATATATATTTATACATTCAGTACTATGCGCATTGAAATCTCCAGCGACTACAGTTTTGCCTGACATTCGAAGGATCTCATCCTCTAGTTCATCTATTTTAATTCTGAAGGTCTGGATCAGTTCATTCGGAGCAAAGTAGCAGCTGATATATGGTCATTCCTCCACTTTTGATCCATACGAAGCCTTCTCCACGTTCGCGTGCCTTCACTGTAATTCTTTCGTAATCCCGTACCCAGATGCCGCAGTTCCAAGCTCATCGTGGTACCAGTACGTAGATAATAGGTACTGCTCACTGATAACGAGCAGGATGGCATTGTGTTCGTTGACTAGCTGGTGCAGGAGAGAGTCTGCCGTCTTGCTCCGATTAAGATTCGCTTGCACAATCCGGATCATCTTATAACTAATTGAGTGCTCCCTAAAGCGTTCCTAAACACCTCGCATCTCCTAGACCCAAGAATATGCTTTACGCTACCAGAATCGTGGCCCTTCTTAACGCACAGAACGGCCAGCCCGTTTTTCGCATCCATCGATATGTTTTTTTGCCTACTAGTTGCAGCCCGCGTGCAACCGATTATAGTCTGGCACTGGCGTAGCATCTGCTCCCTCCTTTCTACGTCGTCATTGACTTGAGACATGTTTTTCCGTTTTGGAGCACTCGCTACCACCGCCATAAGCAGCGGATGCGCCATTATTTCGTTCTCTGCAATACGCGCCAGCCGCGCATTACTCCGACCATCCAGCGAGGCACCTTTACTAATCCGCGGCGGGGTCCTCATTACCTTCAAATTTCTCCTCCACACCCACTATATCATCACCACCACTGTTCACTATATCATCACCACCGCTGTTCACTATGTCATCACCACCGCTGTTGAGCTTTTTGCAAAGCGAAGAATACTCTTCACATTTTTACTTGCCAGATCGCTAAGGCTGTCGAAGATATATTGCCCCAAATGGGTATTCTTTCTTACCAACAAGGCCGGGTATGTGCAAAGGAGATTGAGAGTAGTTTCCTCCTCTTCTTCATCCTTGAAGGCTCTACAATAGTCGTTTGCGGATAAGCCCAGTCTCAATCAAACCATATCAATTTTGTGGTATTGCACGAGGTCAAGTTTGACCATTTGTAATTTACCATATCCGTTATTTCCTTTCGAAATAACGTTTTGCTTGTGGATAGAGGTACCCCCCTGCCCTATCCGGCAAAACTTGTAAGGTTGTACCAATTCTTGCGAGTTCATCATCTTTTTCATTTCGCGGAATACCTCGATAACCTGGTACCCAGCAAAGCTGAATGCTAAACTGCCTGGCCATCACGTTAAGAAGTTTTCGGCAGTTTATTACAGTCTTCTAGGTTGTGCATGTTGATTCCAGAGAATTTAACACAGCCTGATTGTCTGACAGAATACGTACTTGCTTCACAGTCAAAACGCTTCTATTCAGTAGAATCAAGGCTTCTTGAATTGCCATAATTTCCGCTTGGAAGACACTACAATGGTCTGGTAATCGGAAATTATGACTGATATTCAGATTATCTGAAAAGACCCCGCATCCTACACTGCTGTTCATTTTGGAACCATCAGACTAACCTGTAGACTATGTTGTGATTTTGTTTGGTGCAAGTTGCAAAACGTTCCTGAGACTGTCAGGGAACTTGCCACTGACCACGACAGTAACTTCGTCCGCATAGGCAATTGTTGTGCAGCCCGCCTCTTCCAGAATTTTAAGCAGTTTATTTACCACCATATTCCAAAGAAGAGGAGATAGCACCCCTCCTTGCGGAGTCCCTCTTTTCACAAACCTTTTTGCTGAAGCATTACATAAGTTGGCACTGATGGCTCTGCTATTTGGCTTATTAGCTATCAGTGCTCTTAGCTCCGATTCAACTCCTAGGCTAATGATTCGTCTACAATTGCTGTCTGACTGATGTTATTAAACGCTCCATCAATGTCTATAAAAGCTGCAAGAGTATACTCTTTGCAATTTAAAGATCTTTCCATCGAGCTCGTCAAAGTTTGAAGTGCAGTATCCACTGACTTCCCTTTACAGTAAATATGTTGAGAGGCTGACAACAGATTTTTATCTAAGTTGTAGCGGATATGGATGTCGATCAATCTTTCTAAGGTTTTTAGAAGGAAGGATGACAGGCTTATAGGACGAAAGTCCTTCGCGTAGACGTGACTACTTTTGCCAGTCTTGGGTATGAACACTATTCTGACCTGCTTCCATTTATCCGAGATAAGTCCCAAATTAAGACAAGCACAGAAAATTCTTTTTAGCCAAGCCAGGGTAGTAGATGCAGTTTGCAGGATTTCAGTGGGTATAATTCCATCCCGTCCGCTTGACTTGAATGGTTTGAAACTATCTATAGCCCATTGAAGTTTATTTCCTGTAACCACCACCTCTGAAATAGTAGGAGGATGATTAAGAACACAAGCCACCTCTGAGGTGTTATTTGTGCACCCAGGAAAATGGGTTTTTAAAAGTAATTCCAACCACTCCTCGCTTGTGGTAGTCCAGCTGCCATCCTCTTTTTTAAGAAGACTGGGGACCATGGGGTTTGTCGATAGAATTTTCCTAAGTCTAGATGCCTCGGAGACGTTTTCTATACCTCCGCAGAATAGTCTCCAGGTGTCTCTTTTCGCCTTTTTAAGTGCTATTTTGTACAGACTAAGAGCCGTTTCACAAGAGCTCCAGATTTGTATCTCATTCGTTTTATTGACATTATTAAAAGCCATCCTACTATCTTTCCTTAGAGTTTTAATTTCATCATTCCACCAAGGTGGTTTAGGTTTTCCTCTAGGCTTACTGATTCGACACGAATGCTAGAAGGACTTATTGCAGGCCTTAGTAAAAACGTTTACTAGGCTATTTAGATCCTGGATATTTTTAGGAATTCCAGGTGTTAAGGAGGGAAGCGTTGATTTTAAGTGCTCCCTATATTTGCTCCAGTCAGTTCTCTTAGGACTTCGATAGACTGATTTTATTGGAGGACTTTCGTTTAGACTGAACTCAAGGTATCTGTGATCTGAGAAGGAATGCTCATCAGAAACTTTCCATGAGTTTATTTTAGAATAAATGAAGTCCGAGACTAAGGTTATATCTAGGGCTTCTTGCCTGTTACTAGTAACAAAGGTAGGTTCCCCGCCAAAGTTACAGATAAGAAGGTTAGTACTTAAAATGTAATCAAAAAGTGACTCACCTCTTTCGTTAGTATCCGAACTACCTCAGGTGGCATGGTGAGAATTGACGTCGCAGCTTATGATGACCCGAATATTCATCCTTCTAGCATCCGCTACCAACCCTGCTAGATGAGATGGAGGGAGGAAGATACGCCGCAACAACCCAGAGCTTTAAGTTTTTTAGCTTTAGGCTGGCCGCGACCAGATCAGTATCACTGTAATTATACATAAAAGTTAAATTGAATGTATTTTTTAGCAAGTATGCACGCTCTAGGTCTGCGTACCTCTTTATTATACAACAACGTGTATCATGGTATCTTGAGTCCATGATCCTGTTTTTTTGTCATCCATGGCTCTTGGATTAAAATAATAGCCTCATCCGTTCTCCTGAGGCGGATTTCAAGAGAAGCGGAAGCCGCTTTGAAGTGATGGAGATTAATTTGTAGTAGCTTCATTACCTAAGTCATCCTTAATCTCCACCACCGTCACGGGAGCTTCATCCTCGAGGCCCATTGTGAAGCTTTTGGCATCATGAAATCTGCCAGAATCCGATCTAAGTAGATCTTCTTCATCGTCAGCCTTGATGACATCATTCACTCTCTTTGGAGCCGAGGAGGATTACCTGAGTCAACGACATCGGATCGGTCAGAGTCTGCCTCTTGGGCTTGACTTGGGCCTTCACCGATGTTCCTTGAGGTCTCTACCTCATCCTTCTTGTACACTTTCAGTGTAACCGTTGTTAAACCGTAGCTAGTGACCCCTTTGGCTTTCTCTAGGGGTTGTAGGGAGTCCTTATTGACAATGACCAATGGCTGTTGGGATTCTTCTACTACTTCTTTTAGTTTGGCAATCCTCCAATTGTGAGTTGGAAGTTGAGGATTTAACTCTTTCATCATTTTGATGATCGTGTCTGCTTCGGCATATTCTCTCGGCAGCCATACCCTAGCTCTTGGCCTGCTAGGGATTTCCTCCCTGCTTACAGGTTTGAGCTTTGCCTCCGGCCACAGGCTTCCCACCTTTTCTATCGCCTGCTTGTAGAGATCTGCCGATCTCTGATCAACACAAGCAGTCAATTTGACGTGACCCTGATGCCAGCCAGCGTCTCTACAGGAGGGTGGTGGTCCCGGATTTTAAAGCAACAACAACCTTCTTCCAGTTACTGGGAGAAATAACGGAAACACGGCAACACGGATTTGAAGTAAAGTTTAATTTTTTGGCTCTGATAATATTTTTATTTTAAAAAATATATAATAACTATAAAAGTGAAAAAAAAAAAAAAAAAACAATAGCAGATAAATTGGATGTTATAAAAGCTAAAAAAAAAAAAAAAAAAATTTCTTTCTCTACTTTACAAACAAGTTATAAATTAATTATTACAATAGTGACTATAAAAATTATTATAACCCAAAAAAGTGATCGAAGAGGGAAAAGAAAGCATATAAAAAATAAAGAAAAAGAAAAAAAAAAAAAAATCAAACAAAAGTTCGATTTATTATTATTATATATTTTAAACCTATAAATACAATTAGAGACATGGCAAAAGTGTGTCCGGTATGCAGTATCTGTGTAGTTACTAGAGGCAAATCTAAGGGTTTACAATGTAGTGGACCGTGCCAAAATTTTTTTCATACAAATTGTGGCGAAATTGCGGACGAGCTGTTTCAAGCTGTTAAAAATGGTAGTGCTACATGGAAATGTCCAGAATGTCCCACCAATAACGAACCTGTTGAAGAAACTTACGAATCTGAGGCAGAAGATAAAAGTGATGAAGTTTTTGATCAACTTACTACTTTCGAACCAAAAAATTGTTCGGATGAAAATATGGGAACATTTTTAAAAAATTTAGGTTTGGTCATTTTGGATATAAAAAATTCACAAAATTTTCAAACTTCGCAAATCCAAGATATAATTAAACAAAATAAGGAAATTAAAAAAGAAAATGTTTTTATAAAAAAACGTTGTGCGGAAACAGAAAAAAATGTCAATGAATTACAACAAAAAGTGAATAAATTGGAGGCGTTACTGGATGAAAAATATAAGGAAGAAAATAAAAATGATATTATTTTGGCTGGACTCCCGTCAAAAATTGATGACCCAATTGATGTGGTTCTAAAAATTGCAAACAAAATATCTGCCAATATATCTGCAACTGATATTATAAAAATAAACACAATAGACCAAAAAGCGAGAGAAAATGGAAAATTAAAAGAAAAATTGTATGTGGTTAAGCTCAAATCACAGGCAGGAAAAAATGAGTTACTTACGAAAAAGCAAAAATATAAACATTTATTTACCACTGAAATCAGCATTAAAAACCAAGATAGCCAGGTCAATAACGAAATTTTCTTTCGTCAACATCTATCAAAGCTGCAAACAAATTTGTATTATGAAGCTAAAAAAATCAAGTTGTCAAATGATTTTCAATTTCTATGGGTCAAGAATAACCAAATTCTTTTACGTAAGAATGCCACAAGTAAAATATATAAAATTTCTTCCTTCAATGATATCTCATATATTAAAAATACTTATAACATTAGTTAATTTAAATTTAATTCAACTTTATTTTGTTTTATCATTAATAATCAATTACATTTTCACATATTATTATTTAATAATTAATTTTATAGTACAACTTTATTTTGTTTTATCATTAATAATCAATTACATCTTGACATATTATTATTTAATAAGTAATTTTATAATATCACTTTACAAAATAACAGGTGTTTTTAAAACAACACCTTACAAAGCACTATTATGGAAAAATGTTATCAATAGGCTTTATAATAGTTTATATTTACATATAATATTATTTGAACAAAAGGCCAAAACTATAAAAAAAATTCATAATCTTAGATTTACAATATTAAAAAACTGTAACACTATAATTACATATTACAATTACATAACAATTTTTAAAACTACGTTGTATATAATCTATAATCTTAGAATTATTATAACAAAAACCTACAGTATAATTTCATATAGCTATTACATTATTCTAAAAATTACTTTTTACAATTTCACACACTACCTTTTCTTAGAAATAACAAAAACTTTTTTTTTTATTTATCAAACAGAATCTCAAAACAAAACTTTTTTTTTTTTTTTTAAAAATAATAACTTGACATATAAAATTAATCTTAAACTATTACAAATATTATTTTTTTTGAATATATATTTTTATATATTCAAAGGTACTACATATTTTTATCACATTACTTAAAATTATTTTGTTTATGTTTTTTAAATGGACTTAGACTTGGATGACAATTCTGACATTTATGATAAATTAAGAGTAGATTATTTTTCAGGGGTAGATAGTAGTATGGTGAATATGAAGAGTGGTGAATATCAAACAAATTTCAATATTTTATATCTAAACATACAAAGTTTGAGAAATAAACTATACAATTTAGAAACATTCATAAAAACATATGAATGTAATATTCATGTCCTAGTATTAACCGAAATATGGATAAATGAACAGGAAAATCAATTTTTTAATATAGAAGGGTACAAATCATATTTTTCAAATCGCGAAATGTCGTATGGAGGTGTTGCTATTTATGTAAATGAGAACATAACAAGTAATTTAAGTTTTAGTTTAGAGTTTGAAAAATCGAATTTCTTAGTAATAAATCTTGTCGAACAAAAAATTAACATAGTAGGAATATATCGATCGCACGAAACAAATATTAACTCTTTTCTTGAAAAAATGGATGACATATCAAGTAATTATAAAAATTCAATGATCTTTGGAGACTTTAATATTAATTTACTAAATAAAAATAATCAAGAAGTTATGAATTATGTAAATGTATTACTATCTAATGGTTTTATTGTGTATAATAAAGTTGCCAATGATTTTGCAACTAGAATAGGAAACACATCGAAAACAATCATTGACCACTTTATTACTGATATTGTCAAATACAAATATGATTTTCATATTATAAACACATTTTTATCAGACCATAAAATGTTTTTCATAAGTTCTAATTTTAAGCCCATAGAAGAACAAATTGAAAAGTTTATTACCGTTCTGAAGTATGAAAAATTAGCTGCAGACAATACTTGGAATAAGTTAGTTTCAATCGGGAACTTCGACGATTTTGTATTTGAGATAAGTTCTTTAGTGAGTAAATATACCAGAATTGTTAGAAAGAAAAGGTCTAAAGAAAAAAATGAATGGATGACAGACGAAATTAGAAACGTGATTAAAATTCGAGACTCTTTCTTCAAATATAGGAAAAAATATCCTAACGATGAGCATGTTAATAGATTATATAAATTATATAAAAATAAAGTAAATCGGCTCATAACACATTCAAAAAAAAATTTTTATTCTGAACAAATTAAAAGAGACCCATGCAATAGTAAAAAATTATGGGATTTATATAAAAGGGTAATATTTAACAAAAAAAAAGACAGCACGAACAATCATATTAAAGGGCTAGAAATTAATGGGAAAGTATTAACTAAAAAAGAAGAAATTTGTGAATTAATGAACGAATTTTTTATCAATGTAACCAGGGAAATAAATGTTGACAATGATCCAATAGACCACGAATACCTAAATAGTTTTAGACGAAACCCTAGCTCCTTATTTGATCTAACACCCACCAGTAGTGAAGAGATATCGAATGCAATTAGCAAGCTGAAAACTGCTGCAGCGACGGGTTTCGATAATATTTCCATGAAATTCATTAAGAAATTCCAGGAGCGACTAATACCGCTTCTTACCAAATTTATAAATAGTTCTTTCCTTTCTGGTACTTTCCCAAACTCATTAAAAACTGCAATTGTTACTCCAATATTCAAAACAGGGAATGCCAAAGATAGGACAAACTACAGACCCATATCGGTTCTCAGCGCTTTCTCTAAAATCTTTGAACTTATTATAAAAAGTCGATTAGATAACTTTCTTACAAATAATCAAATATTTCACGACGAACAGTATGGTTTCGAAAAAAAATCGAATACTACTGCTGCATGTCTTAGCTTAACCGACTTTGTATCAAAAAATATGGATGAAAAATTGCACGTTGGCTGTCTATTTCTAGATCTACAAAAGGCATTTGACTGTGTGGACTATGAAATACTACAGTTTAAACTTTCGATGTTAAATTTCGACTCATCACAATTACACTTTTTTGACTCATATTTAACTAATCGAGAGCAGAGAGTTAGGATAGGTGATAGTTTGAGTGAATCAAGAACCATTATAAAAGGAGTGCCACAAGGTTCAATTTTAGGACCACTTTTATTTAAGATATATTTAGATGATATAGCTCGATTGAAACTAAAAGGGCTTATTCAATTGTATGCGGATGATGCAACGCTAAAATATGCGGAACGCGATGAAGAATCCCTGAGAACTTCCATCATGCATGATCTTCCCATTATTGAAGAATGGCTAAAAAAGCATCGTCTACTACTAAATGTGAAGAAAACTAAAATTTTATTATTCGAAAATAGACAATGTACATACCCCAATTTTACTTACAACGGTAATATTATTGAAGTTGTAAAACATTTTAATTATCTAGGGTTGCTTCTAGATAGCCGGCTGAAATGGCAAGAGCACATAAATCACGTCATTAAAAAGATAACACCGTACATTTTTGTCTTACGTCGCATGAGAAATGTCTTTAATAAATCGGTTCTAAAAATAATATATTCTTCATATATACTATCAAATATTATGTATCTTAATCCAGTATGGAGTAACACATGTCAAGTTCCTTTAGGCAGACTTGATATAGTTCATAAAAAAGCCATAAAAGCAATTTATAACTATCCTGTTAGAATTCCTACTAATATTGTATACTCTAGCCAATATTTAAGTCTGACAAACATTTGCAAATTAGAATTATATATAATAGAATTTAAAATAATTCATAATGAAATTAAGCATAATTTTATACTGAATAGGAGGTTTGAGATTCACAACCATAACACAAGAAATAAAAGTAATTTTTATTTAACACTTTTTCGAACAAACAGACAAAAAAATAACTGTCTCTACAATAGTTTAAAATTATATAACGAGCTTCCAAACGATATAAAGGAAATAACCCACTTTTGTACTTTTAAACGAAAAATTAAAGAAATTATATTAAATTAATAATTAAACAGATGTTTTGGCTTTTGGTTCTGCAATTGGATTTTTATTTTTTTTTTATTTAATTTTTTTTCTTTCATTTCTTTTTTTTAAGTTTTTAATTACTAGTTATAATTATAGTGCTATATCAAAATAAACTTTTATAATAAAATTGTTGCAAAATATTTCTAACTGAATTTATAAGACCACACAGCTAAAAAGCTAAGGTCACAGAAATTTTTTATTTTTCAATTATTTTTTACATTAAATTAATAAATCAATATATTCTTTTTTTTTCTTTAGAATAGAATTATACCATAAAACACCAATATTTAATTTGAATTATTATTTTGTTTTTTTCTGGTGTTTTTTGTTTTTGTTTTTTTTTTTTTTTTTTGTTTTTAATATATATTAAGAATGTTACCACGTTAATGTATTATTATGAAAAATAAATTAAATGATGAAAAAAAAAAAAAAAATACCCCATCCTCTAACCTCTCATCAATTATTGCCAGAATTAAACTATCCTTTGCAATTTCATTGAAAGGCTTGGTTACCTGGTTGCATTTGAGGTTGCAAGGCTAGTTGCAGTTTTGTATGGAATAATTATGCATCAATTTGGATCTTTTCCGTGAAAAGGTATATCATATAGTATAGCACTTACTAACCTTGAGATCAAGCATGTTGTCAGAGCACAATTTTTTTGAGCACTTCAATTTTGATTGAAGAAAACAGCAATCAGTATCATTCTTAATTACATGATACATCTTAAGATCGTCAGCATAAGTAAGGTGGGCAATGCCTGATAAGAAATTCGAAAGATCACTTATATATATATTGAATAAAAGTGGTCCTAAGTGACTACCTTGAGGTACCCCAGAGTAGACAGAAATGGGCTTAGATATAGTACCTTCAAATCTAACAAATTGTACTCTTTCAGTGACATATGACTTAATCCATTTTAATATGTAGCCACTGAATCCTAGCTTTGCCAGTTTATCTTTTAGTATATCATGATTTATTCGGTCAAAT